>CM035435.1:119875954-120008454 GCA_020310875.1 Ceratopteris richardii | reverse complement strand
ACTCATACATGCATCTATATGTACGTGCATGCATGCATACATGCTTGGGTTTTGAATTTTGTTCACCCTAAGTGACCTTCCCGAGAAAAAATTATTGCATAAATGTAGTGAATAAAGATTATCTCGCATACAAAATCTTATAAAGTATTAAAAAATCTATAAATCACTATTGGAATGAGCTCAAACTATGATAAATAAGCATGAACTTGATTCACCATATGAAGGAAAAATAGGGATGATATATGAATACATGTGTTTTGTTCTCCTATTTCGTCATCCTATCACGGAAAGCATTCGACCTTTTCATCCATGGCATACATGGATATAGACAATGTTACATACGTACCTGGATACACAAATGCGTGTGCATGTATATGGGTGTATTTATTTTTTGAATTTCATTTTAAATTCAAGCAGGCCTAAATTGATCGACTTGTGTGCATCTACAAAGACATAGAGAAATACAAATATCTGAAACATATTATGTGTGTGAATACACACATATAGATAAGAGATATAGTCATTGCAACCCTCATTAAACCCCCTCTTGCAAGTAAGAGGAGACTAACTATGACTTGAGGAAAAACTGGATCATGAAGATTATTCGCATTGTGGGAAGAGAATTCAGCTTCAAAAGAATATCCTCACAACTCCTACAAAACATAACATGGTGCATATCAGGATACTTCTAACAAAGAAACCATTTTCATAAAAAATTCTACGAAACATAACACTATTCAAAGCAAGATATTGCAAAAGAAAATCACTATAATTGATCCTTCATACATTAATCAACCATTACTTAAAGCCTTTTGACAATAAAATTACAAAAATCAATAGAGGAGAATATACAAGGTTTTGCACTATATGCAAGCTTAAAAAAGAGAAAGAAGTAATTTGAAATTGAAAAGGAAAGCCAAAGTTATGCTCATTGAAAGAAAGAATAGACTTTTGTCAAAAAACAAAGATCATTGAACCAAATTTGTGATTCTCCTCCAACGCTTCTTAGGGAATGAGTGTAGAGTTCATATTGCAAAAGGAGGCATTGGAATCGGGAACAAAGATCACAAAAAATGAGAGGGAAATGAGTAAGTCTCAACAGACATTCGGTGTATTTAGTTGTATGAAAATAACAACTTGAAACATGGCTAAATAGTAGAAAGATCCACACCAAAATACATGAATCGGTGATACAATTAGCAAAGAAAAGAAAAAGAACTAGATACACTCATAGACAATGCTTACAATCAAGAAGATTTGTTTGTCAACCTTTAGTGACGAAATGGAAACAACCTGAAAGATATTAAGATATAGATGTTAAATACGCAAAATGACATATGGAAGCAAATGCAGTCTCTCTCTAGTGAGCTAAAAACACACATTCACACGATAGATCCAAAGTAGCCATAGAGGTTGATGTATAGATTTTGAAGATGGAAAATTCATACCTTAGAAAGTTAATTCACATTCAAGTTAGGGCAAAAACTTAAACCTATCTTTGGCCGGAGAATTAATAGAAATGGCTACTTTTTCTATTTCGAAAACGTTCAAAAAATCATTTTCTAATTTTGTTTCTTCATGTATAAATTGGCCATTGTGCTTCCTTTTGCCTTTATTATTTTCTTTGGACAAGATGCATCAAATGCCCATGCGCAATTCAATAAGTATTGCAACAGTTTCATATACTAATGCTTCCATAGTGACATATATTTAAACGTGAATAGTAAGATACAAAAGATACCTTCCTTTCATTTAATGGGAGGATATTTCATTGCATTGGAGGAAGGAAATCTTCCATGTGAGTCCTTTGCGAAAACGTTGGCTCCACTTATGGAAGAAATGTACGAAGAGTTTCCTAATATATGTAGTGTTCACATAGGGCGGCAGTCTAAATCACAGAGTTTCTGTGAACATGCAAGAGGTGGGAGCATTGCTTTCTTAATTCTCCCACATCCAACATTCCAAAAATCATCGAAAGCTCCACCGGACATGTGTTAACCCAGCCTAAATTTTATGACGTCATATTGTCACAGCAAAGAGATTTTGAGGCATCCCTTTATTCCATACGACGTTCTTACCTATGAAAAGAAACATTTGCCGGCTGTACGATAGACTCAGGCTTTTTTAATTTTTTAAGGAAGTTCGGCCGAAGCTTGCTCGCGCATGCTTGTTGTTCAATAGAGTCAGGCGAGCATGGACAGCCTTGATGATGGCTCCTGACTTGCGTACAATGGTCCTCAGGCTTCGGCGCATCGAGCGATTAGCTGTATATAGCGAAGACTCTGGGTCATATTGATTGTTAGGCGAGGGCAGGAAGCGAAATTGTAGATTCCGTCGCGATGGTTCTAAACGTCACAAACTGTTCTGCAGATATGTTGGCCGACGAACATCCATTTAGGGCTGATGAATTTCTTCAGAATCCTCCGCACTATGTGAGAAGAAGCAAAATCTTTCTAGGTTGTTCGCGGTGCTCACTTTATTCCTCATTTGCTGTCAGATGTCTGGTGAGTCGTGACAATTGCCGGTGAGTGCAACGTATAATTTTTTTTTCGTGCGCGAAGGTTGCCACTAATATTTGTAGTCATTGCTTCATCTTTCGAATTTTCAGTGCTGACGATTGTTCCTTTGCGAATAGGTTGCGCCTTCTCCACACGATCCTTACCATCCCCTCTGCAGCAGCTCAAATTATGAGCTGACTGTAAATCTGCTACTTGTGCGTGCTCCCTTCAACCAGTCCAAAGCGTAGATTCGTCCTAAGAATCCTCAAATGTACCGGTGGATTTTATCATGCGTTATCCCATGTTTCCTTCATCGTTTGTATTTATGAAGAGTTTATTGATTTTGACATCTCTCTCTCTCTCAATTTATGATCATTTTATCTCACGTATTGACGCTCGCATACTCTAATATCATGAAAGCGCTGATGGCGGAGTCTGGGTCTACACATAACTCTTTCCAAAACAATGGCTCAAGGGATGTTCTGTGAGATATGTGTAACGTTAGTAAATCTTCTCAAACCTGCATTTTTTAACAAGCCAGGGAGCCATGGAAAGCGAAGAGTATGAATACTGTACATGATCACGACGACTGCTTAACCTTTACCTGGAGGACAATTTATGGATATCGGCGATTTGTTTTCACACTTCACAATTTATTGCTTTTCCAGGTACTCGCATGTTGGACTGTATATGAGTGCTCTCGGCCTCTATTACTCTGTGAAATTTCCATACCCCTTATTAGATTTCCGCTGTCATGTAATACATGTAACAGTTTTCTTAGAAATTTCAATCGTAGAGCCATCCGCTATCTCAGCCTGAGGCACCAAATATCCGGACGAGGGTATCAAGGTATGAGAGTCATCCCTTCTTATCTTCCAGTTGCCTTTCTTTCTTCATTCTATCGTACAAATCTTCCTTATTTTTCTTGATACAAAGGCTGGACGATTCCGTAAGGAATCGCTTGATTTCTTCGTCGTAATATTATGCCCGTCTGATTTTAGCAGTCACAAGAGGGGGAACAAATTATCAAGTTCGCATCCGTCCCCAAAATCGCTTCACTGCGATGTTGTAGGTCAACAGTAAGCTTAATTAACACATTAGGGTCCTTTGTCACAGTCCAGTTGACGATCTTGATATTGATTTTCATAGATCCAATGTATTTAATGTTATATTTCCGTTGTCCATCGTAATGAGCAGCTCGGATACAAAGCAGCTTTATCAAGCCTGTGTAATGCTTTGTTTGAAAAGTCGTTATGGACCTGAAATCATTAGACATGTAGGAGTCCCGATACAAGCTATGCAACATAGAAATCCAGCTGCAGTTGGTGTTGAGATACAACACCAACCATTCAAATAAAGATATTGTAGGTGAGCATCCTAGCTGATCATACAATTTGAAACATCTTGTCTACTCTCTCTATATCACTCACTCATCTATTTTTGAGTCTTAAAGTGTGTATGCTAAGGTTCAATTGTTGGAAGATCTTGTAAACTTGTGATTTATTATTATTGAGGCCCACCCCACTTCCAACAGTTCTATGTGAAGAAGAGAAGAAACAGTGTAAGCAAGATTGTCTTCTTTTTTGATGTGATCGAAGAACAAGAATGCTTCCTTATCCGGATCACTTGCCTATGTTACCTTATTTTCAACCAATGAATGGTTTCAATCAACCATTTTTGGAGCTTATGTATGACATCAAGTCATATCTTTGGATTAAGACATGGTACTTTTGCAACATGACTGGAGGTATCATAGATACAAGGCCTTATGTTCATATGGAAAATATTTTCAAATTCAGAAAAAATATTAAGATTATACCACTATGGATTGTGGTGTGGTTTTCTAGCTTCGTATCAACAAGTTAAAAAGTAGATTATATAAAAATGATCAAGTGTCTTATTTAAAGTGTTATGGTATAGTAAAAACGTTCTTTGAAGAATTATTTCTTATGGTTTCATACGTTTCTATTCCATGTCAATTGGTTTAACGTGATTATCGCTAGCGGAAATGAAACTATATGAAAAGATCTTAGTGTTTTTTATCATAAAGATTTAATAAAATTGTATTCTGATGATCTTGACGTGTTTGCAATATTGCTTGAATGATGCAAATCAATAGGCTTTATGCTAGATAATGCCTCGTGAAGATCATGATATACAAAAAACTATACTTGATTTAGACCGAATGCCTCGTTCAAATACCATGCAATATCATATGATATAACCTGCTCCTAGACAAGCACAAGACGAATCTGAAGCATCCGAGGATGAGGATTCAAGAGCAAACCCTGATTCACACTTGATACTTGCAGAGAATGATACCAAAATTTTAAGATTGGAATTTGATCTAGATCAAGAACTGAAGAAACATCTATATGTTAATCAGTTTATGTGATGTAATATGCGAGTGTGTGTTTTCCGTAGCAGACCCAATGATACAAACATCGTACTCCTTAGACTCTTTCTCACACTCTTTCACATATAGAACACACCACACCTATCAATATTCCATCTCCTTGGTATAATGCCAAGTTTTTATTTTATGAAGATTATGCAAGTTCATGGTATATAGAGTTGTGCATATCTAAGTGCGCACAAGCTTAAAATAATATATTTATATTTTTTTTATCACTATTGTTGGGTATTGTGACACCTATAGCGACATGCATGGTAAAAGGCATTATTTTGCTTTTTTTTTTAGTTAAAAAACTGGTTCTGTTAGTGGCTTTCTTTTTGACGAGCATATGGACTAGTATACTAATGCGAACGACGAAGCCACCTCACCTAATTTTATACTTGTAGAATGACCATTATATATATGAAACATGTCAAATATCTATGTACATTTAGACAAATACTACGCAGAACGCATGTACCAACCTTTCCATAAATATGGATATTTAGATAAATCACAATGTTTATGGTCGAAATACAGGTCGCAAAACTCGGATTTGATTGTTATCACATTGACATAGTTATTGAATACAACAATATCATGGACTCTCTTTTGTACATTATATCATCTCTTTTCTATTGTATTAGCCTATTTTGTATGTTATTTATTGTAATCATGGACAAAGATGTTGTTGCAACCTCCATCTCAATGTGTTGCTTCCTTATTTTATACGTGTTTACATGCTTGCAAGATCTTTTGTTCCTCATCTCTATCTCTCTCTCTCTCTCTCTCTCTCTCTCTCTCTCTCTCTTTGTGGAAATATGTGTGGAAGTCTCATCCTCACGATTGTAAATGGCGGGAGATGGAAAGTTGAGTCTCTAGTATGGTAGATAAAGTTTACATTTAAATTCTCAATAGATGCATGAGGATATAGGAATATTTTTGAGAACATATATAGGTCCTAACAGTTTCACCGTCATGTTATATATATATATATATATATATATATATATATATATATATATATATATATATATATATATATATATATATATATATATATATATATATATATATATATATATATATATATATATATATATATACACTGGCATGCAGTATGGTCCGAATGTTTTTGCGAACTATTGAGAGAGAGAGAGGGAGAGAGAAAGAGAGAGCATCAAGTATATACATCCATTTTAGATTCCACGTTAATCCATGAGAATAAATGAAATTTTATTGTTAATTATCCATGAAGGTAAAAGGATGCATATGCCATGTGCGCAAACTTTCTATTTTTGACTAAAGCAAACAAAAGGTGAAAAAGCATCATAACAATGTAGTGTACTTCCTATGATGTGGTGGATATCTCCTTCAATACTAGCTTCTTTTGGGAGAATAGGCAGCTTGATGAGTCCTTTGTTGGTACTAGAATGGATAGATGTTTTGCCAATAACATTTAAATTCAAGTTAATTGAGATGTGAAGTGTCAGATTGAAAAATCCCTCATGAATTGTGACCACAAACCCTCGATCATAGTCCATCAGAAAGGAAGCCCCACTATCAAGGTAGATTGGCGTCACCCTGATGCTCATCTTCTTAAGTATGGTAGTAATATAGACAAAATTAAAGCCATCATGTCCTTCCAATTCTCTTTAGGTCTTTCCCTTGCTAGGAAGTGGGGGAAAGTTGTTTAAGACATTGAATTTCTTTTCACCTACTACAAAAAGCTTGCTAGGGATATCAAAGCTAAGAGAAGAGAAAAGATCCTTCAGTAGTTGCACAACCTAATAGATAAACCTAATAGATAACATCAACAAGAGAGGTTAGAGTTGTGAAGTTAGATAGCCCTAACAAGAGCATGTTCTCCTTTATGCAAGAAAAGAAACGACAATCAAGGAATACATCCCCTAGTCAAAAAAGAGGAATGGTGGGATTACTATCAGCATTGAAGATGGCCTACAAGAGGCTCAAAGCTTCTTTACAAATGGTTTTCTAGTTCTCCCAAGTGGGGGAGGGTATCTAGAGAGCTGAGTCCACCATTGCCCTTAAAAGGAGAAAAATGATTCATAAAGGGCATGCTTCTTTCTTCAACGTACGCCTCACTATGGATGAGATTAAGAAAACCAAAGGTAAATGGAAACCCTATAAATCTCCTAGTTTTCATGGAATTCCTAATGATTTCTTCTTAGATTTAAAGACTTCCCAACTGCTTAGATTCTCTTGATATCGAAACAGACTACTAGGAACGGATTTCTCTTGTGTATATCAACACTTGTGTCATTAGAATCATTCACAAGAAGAAAAGAAAGATGACATTAATAATGGGAGACATATCCCTTGTTTGAATTCCATGTATAAGATCTCTACTTCTTCTCTTGCTATGATAATTAGTCCCCCTTATGAATCAAACTATTCTTCTTGAGCAAAAAGCATTCATCAAAGGAACATACATCCCTCATGTTATTATCACCCTATGGGAGGGAATGGATTGTGCTAAGGACATGAAGCATGATTTTTTCTTCTCTATGGTAGACTTGGACAAGGATTATGATATAATAGAGTGGGACTCTATCCTTCAATCCCTTCATAATATTGGAGCTCATAGAAAGTTTATAAAATATGTTAGTAACTTGTTTGGAAATGCCTACTCCATAGTGGCTATGAATGGCTATGTTTATGACCCCTTCAAAATTTCTAGGTTTATTAGAAAAGCTTGTCCCCTTGGACTCCTTCTCTTTACAATGGCTAGTGATTCTTTAGGATGGTTGATTCAAGATGCTATAGATAGGGACCATCAAAGGTATTGCAATTCCCATTGCTCCTTCTCAAGTTGGTCTATAAATGTTTTCTCATGAAACCAATGTGGTTACCAATGTTGATTCTCTTTCTGCTTCTACCTTGCTAGATTAATTGAACATGTTTTGTGTTACTAGTAGATCCAAAATGAATCACAAAAAAACCCTGGTTTTGAAGCCTCTAATAGTTTTGTCCTTAGTGTCTCTCAACTTGAATGTGAATTCATAAAGGAAGGGGAGGTATTTAGATTTCTAGCTATTCGTGTGGTCTTTTATGTTTCGTTTAAGAATAGATGGGATTGCTTGCTTGACAAATTTAGGGCTAAACTTTTTTCTCATATCATTCTCAAATTTCTCTTGTTCATATAAATTTTGTTCTTAATCATTACCTGCTTCTACTCTTACTTTCTTTTTTTCAGGTCCCTATTAAAAAATAGTTGTGTTAGATGATTCTTTTGCTAGGGGGTTTCTTTGGGGAGCTAATTCATAGATGAAAAGGATTGCTAAAGTGTCTTCGTCTAGTTGGTGTAAGGGTAAATATGAATAATAATTGGGTGATTGTTGTCCTATAAAAATCGATGATAATCTTGCTCCTAAATGGATATGTAGGTGTTTCTCTAGCAATGATCTATGGACCTTCTTTATTAAAAGAAAAGTGCACCTAATCAATGTTAGTAACTAGAAAGCTTGGACTAATAATTAATTATGAGATATTATTTTTTCTCTTCAATTTTTTTCTCCTATTGGAAGTTCTCTTATCTAGGGGTTTTGGAAGGCTTGGATAAAGTTCAATAGAGTTACTATCCTAAGGATGATTTTACAAAAAAATCTTAACTTCTTTTTACACGAATCCCCTTAGCATGGATGGTTCTCGTGAAGGAGTAGTAACTCTTTATCCATTTAGGAACCAAATTGTTAATAGGGGGATCCAAGTCCTTGGATAATTTCCTTATATGGGGGTAAGTTGGTGCCTATCAAAAAAAGGTGCTACTAGAAGGATAGAAATCTTCCACAGCAAAAAGTTGCAAATTATTGTGGTTGTAAAGGATATGCTTGCAAAATTTAAATTCTCAAAAGGAAGAGTCTCAAAAAACTCTATGAAACATAACAACAGATAGACTTTTGAGCAGCCTATTATGTAGTGGAGATATACATTCAAGTATTTGTGTTTGTTTCCCAAATGTATTAAGCATTCACATTTATAATGGTGTATTCTTCACAAAGATCTCTAAATTGGCAATAAAGTTACGATGATTAACCCCAATGAAGGTCAATGTGAATATTATTGCAAGATGGAGGAATTCTCCCACCATTTTCTAGATTGTGTACATGCCAAAAGATTTCGGGAGCCTCTAAAGCACTATCTAGTCATTAACAATATTCCTTCCTTTCGATCCATGGTGATTTTGATTGGATAATGTAATAATATGGACTTGTTTTTGTTGATATGTTTAGTTAGTGATGTGTGTGAAAACTCTAGGATCGCATGGGCACTTCTTCCCCTCTTTAGGAGGTTTTTTCCCCTCAGCTTGTATATATGCCTATTGCTCTAGTGGGCTACTTATCTTTGTACATTCTAGTGGTAACACATTTAGTATTGTGTGTTGTGTGACAAGCTTCTTCTTGGTCCTTGTGTTGTTTGTGTGCTTCCACAGAGGTCTTACTCCAAGAATTAGTATCAGAGCGCATCCTCGCTTCATCTAGGGTGTCGTCAACACCCCTCTGATCACAGTCTCAAAATCGCACAGAATTGTGTATGCTTACTCAGGGTCATTAGCATATCAAAATGGCTTCACTTTGTGGTGTCGCGATCACCATCTAAGCTTGTTTTTTGCCTCTGAGTGCACTATGCAGTGCTTGTTGATGCTGTTTTGTCTTTTTTTGTGAAAGATCTATATACCTATTTCGGTTCGCCAATATAAGAATCTCGGAGCCTAGAACAAGTTTAGCACAACTCATCAAGTTACTTTTGTTCAACTTCTTCAAATATAGTCATTTTTTTGCATCAGGGTATTTTAGCCAGTTTCCATGGCTAAAAGTAGTGATGTATTCTGTATGTTGGTTGTTGAGGATAAGTTAGATGGTACCAATTACCCATTATGGGCTTATATGATGCGACATGTATTGGTTGCAAAAGGACTATGGAACATTGTGTAGGGTGTTGAAAAATGTCCTATTACACCTACAAATACAATATTGAAGCTAATGCAGATGGAGTTGAAGATGTTGATATTCTTCAAATTCCTATTTGTGCTACGGTTTTTGCTACATCTACTATAGAGAAAATTCATTGGGATCGCAGAGATGCTCAGGAACATGCATTGATAGCCTTGTCTATCAAATGTGCCATTACTCCTCACATTTAGTGTTGCAGAACAGCTAAGGATGCTTCGAATACAGTTACTACATTGTACCAAACTAGGAATGAGGTTCCTATTGCTTACCTTCGAAAAAGTTGAAGAGTAAGCATATGAATCAAGGTGATTCTATCGAAAGTGTTCTAACAAAGATCAAAGTCTTGAAGGAGCAGTTGATTTCTGCTGATGAAGTTATACTAAATAGCTCACTTGTGTAGACTATTCTGAATGGTCTTCCTAATTCAGATCAAATTTTTGCTTTTACTCTTTGTTTGATGATGAAAGGAAATCCAGATGCCTTTTCATTTGAGGAGTTAGTTTCTATTTTGTTGTAGGAAGATCAATCTAGGTAGAATAAGTCTATTATGCATGTTGCAAATCAAGTTTTGCTCGATACTCAAAAGGGCAAAGGTAAATGGAGCTCATCTAGTAGTCAGTAGGAATCTGCAAATATTGTACATTCAAAGAAGGAAGACAAAGATGAGAAGAAATCAAAAAAGAAAAAAATGTTTTGCAAATACTATAAAGCAAATGATCATGTCATTAAGAGCTGTCCAAAACTGGTTGCTAAAGTGGAAAAGAAAAATGAGGTTGGAATGGTTGTTGCACGGGCCTCTACACTGACAATAGCGTTTGCTAATGCTGTGCAGAATGAAGGATGGGCATTTATTACTGTTTGCAGTTTTGACCCATCTTCTCATGAGCAATGTATGTCTGGAGTAGACTCACCTGTTTGCTATTTTGATAGTGGGGCAACCAAACATATTACCTTGTAGTGTAATTTCTTCACTTCACTCGAGCCTGGCCCTACAAGGAATACTATCGCATGCACCAACAACTCCTCTTATCCTATCATGGTAGTTGGTAAGATCATTCTGACTACTACTGATGGTAGTTCTTTCACTTTGTCTGATGCTTTATTTGTGACAGGGATCAAGAATAATTTGTTATCAGTTTTGGCTTTAGCCAATATTGGCTTGGTTGTGAAATTTATTGATGATAGGTGTACAGTTCATGATCTGTCAAATGGTGATATGATTATTTCTTTTAGCATTGTATGTCATGGGTTATCTAAGCTCATAGACTATGAAAGATCTATGAATGATTCAACATGTGCAATAAATGATTCTCACGCTATGTCAAATGCAAATATATGGCATGCATACTTTGGTTATCTAAATTTTGCTAGTTTTCTATGCTTGTAGAGATATAAAATTATGTCCTTTTTCCCAAACTAGAGGCATCCGGTAAACATGTATGTGAAGGCTGTATTTTGGTAAAATGCAGCATTCCTCCTTCTCAAAAGATGGTTCAGTTCAAGCTACTCAAAAAATTATAGCTTCTTCACAGTGATGCCTGTCGTCTTATGTGGACATCTTCTTTTGGGAACTATCTTTACTTCGTGACTTTCATCGATGACCTTTCCAAGCATGCATGGGAATATCCATTGAAGGAAAATTCAAAAGAGTTTATGTGATCCAAATAGTTGTTGGTTTTGGTTGAAAAATAGTCAGCATGTCAAATGGGCACCCTTAGTTTTGATCGAGGGGAGCAATATATGTCTTTTGACTTTAATGCATTTTTGGCTGAACATGGGAGAAAACATTAGTATGAAGTGCTATACACACCTCAAGAGAATGGAGTTTCTCAATGAAAAAATAGGTCTTTCATGGAGATGGCGAGGTGTATGGTCAAAAGTCAGGCTTTACCACATAGTTTCTAGCTTGAGGTGGTCATGTGTGCAACATATGTACTTAATCAATGTCCCACTAAAGCACTGTAGACTATCACTTGATATGAGGCTTGGCATGGTCGCAAGCCATCGGGTTCTCATCTACATGTTTTGGTTCTCTGGCATATGCATTAATGCCTGAACAACATCACAAGAAATTGGATGATAAAGTAGTAAACTGTATTTTTGTTGGGTATAGTTCTAAAAGCAAAGGCTATAGTCTGTATCACCCATAGACTAAACACATTTTGGTTAGCCATGATGTCTTTGCAAAAGATGCTATTCAACCTTTACTTCCATGTATGAGGGAGACATATGTTAGCTCCAAAGACATGTATGATACTTTGCTGCCTCCTTTTACAAGTGAACAATCTAGTGTTGGTCCTAATGAGGCAACTTCTCAGCCATTGTAGGTTTCATGTGATGATGTAGATGATTCTATTTTTTATGCAGATTTACATGATGCACTTGTTGATAAGAGAGCTCGTATTGAGGAGGAAAAAATTATGCAAAAATGGTTAGTGTAGACTTTGTGTGACAACATATTAGATGCACCTCTATCATATCATACTCATTTAGGCTCTCATAGGGCCTCTTTTGCATCACATTGCTATGCTATGGGAGTATCTAGTCTCTGTGATGGATGAGACTTAGCCTTTCTCGTTTGATGAAGCACAAAATTCTAAACATTGGATGGCTGCAATGCAATCTGAATATGATGCTAGCATGAAAAATGGTACCTGCTCTTTATGTGACTTGCCTCCTGGAAAGAAGGCAATTGATACTAAGTGGATATACAAGGCGAAGTTTAAACTTGATGGAATATTTGATAGGTATAAGGCTAGGCTTGTTGCAAAGGGTTATGTTTAGGAAAGAGGCATTGGTTTTGATGAGACCTTTGCTTCTATTTGTCGAATGACTACTGTTTGTAGCATCTGTGCACTTGTCGCTCATCATGGTTGGAATGTACATCATTTGGACATTAAAACAATATTTCTAAATGGTGAATTGCATGAAGAAGTGTATATTCTTCAGCCCTATGGCTTTATGCAAAACGGGCAACAAAACCAAGTATGCAAGTTGAAGAAGCCATTATACGGTTTAAAGCAAGCACCAATGTGCTTGGTATGAAAAGGTACATGCCTATCTGATCGCACATGGTTTTGAGAACATTCGAAGTGAAAGCACCTTATAAGTTAAGCGTGCTATTGATGTGCTTCTGATCATTGTTGTGCACATTGATGACATGCTACTCACCGGTACTCTTGAGAAGCATATTGCTGATTTTGAGGCTGATTTACATGTCTCATTTGAGATGTCTGATTTGGGGCATTTGCACCATCAATTGGGCATTCAATTTATGGAGGTTGATGGCGGAATAGCTTTGTGTCAAACAAAATATATAGACACATTACTACATCATTTTGGCCTTGAAGAGTATAAGCATATTGTCACTCCTATAGAGACAGGTTTACGATTAAGGCTTTCATGATGTTGGAGATGCATTTGATGTTGTTCTCTATTAGTATGTTGTTGGATGCTTGATTTACTTATGCATTACTTGGCTAGATATTCAATTTGGTGTCTTAGAGATGAGTAGGTTTATGCATTGCCCAGGTGTCAATCATTGGCAAGCAGTTAAGTGCATCCTTTGCTACTTGAGTGGTACCTGACTGCTTGGGTTGTTTTATCCCAAGGGAGGATCACTACCGCTAGATTTGCATGCTTTTTTTGACTCTGACTAGGCTAGTTGCTATGACACTCGTGTGTCCACTAGTGGCTTTTGCTCTAGCTTTGTAGTTCATGTATATCTTGGTTAAGTAAGAAGTAGCCTGCTATGGTCACTTCTAGTTATGAGACTGAGAATAGGGAAACTTTCACAGCCACTATTGAGTGTGTGTGGCTCAGATGCCTTATGGACCATTTGGGTGTTGGTCAGTCTTTTGCCACTACCATCTTCACTCGTAGTCAGAGTGCATTGGTAGTTGTGAGGAGCCCTATGCTCCATGCTCACACTAAACACATTGACATGCATTATCATTACGTCACGGAGAGGTTCTCTACTGGAGAGATCATCTTGGCATATGTGCCCACATATGAGAACATTGTAGACCTTTTCACGAAGGCTCTACCTAGGAAGAAGTTTGAAGCTTTCCGCAAAGCTTTGGGCTTACTTCCTTTTGTGGATTGATTCCACATAGCTTTGTGCTTCCTTATACATGAGTGCCAACTCCTTGTTCATGGCATCACTGTCAGGGGGGATTTGTTGATATATTTAGGTAGTAATGTGTGTGAACACTCTAGGACTGTCGGGGCATCTTTTCCCTCTTTAGGAGGTTTTTTCCCCCTGATCATGCATATGCCTATTGCCCTAACGGGCTACTTATCTTTATACATTCTAGTGGTATTGCGTTTAGTATTGTGTGTTATGCTCCAAGCTTCTTCTTCTTCCTTCTGTTGTTTGTGTGCTTCCGTAGATGCCTAACTCCAACAATTTTTATGGAATATATGGAGAGAGTATATTCCTTGGCATATCTAGATCAATAGAAACCAATTTTTGTTCAACTCTAGATGGAAAGACTAGATGTATCCCCTCATAAAAGTTTTTCATAGGATAGGTGTTTAGTGTTTCCAAGGAATTAGTCACGACCTTGATATTGATTTTCATAAATCCAATGTATTTAATGATTTATTTGTGTTGTCCATTGTGATAAGCAGTGTGATCAAGCCTATGTAATGCTTTGTTTCAAAAGTCGTTATGGACTTAAAATCATTAGACATAGGAGTCTCGATACAAGCTATGCAACGTAGAAATCTAGCTCTAATGTTGTTGAGATACAACACCAAATAATTAATCCAATGTGTGTACTCTAGTAGATTCATCTTTGATCGATAAAGTCAATAGGCAAGGTTCAAGTCTTATTTATGAATGAATGTTTATCTTTATGAGTATGTGTATGAACTATGTGACTCTTCTACTATAAATGGGTGTGTATGTTTATCTTTCCACTTGTGTAAGAAAAACAAATCAAGGAAAAAGGTCTTGGAAAATTGGAACTTACTGAACGTTCGGTTAAACATTTTGATACTATGGAACCAAGGTCTATCTAGAATCTTGATTATTAGCTCAACAACACTAGCTCAAGAAAATAATCATTTACTTCCCTTGAGGAGAGTGTGAGTTCAAGTAATATTTGCTATACTAGCATGCAATTTCTCGTAATATGCTACTTTTGGTTAATTTCTTAAATTTGAGCACGCTTGGTATAGTGGGAAGGGTCATGCTTCCTAGGATAGGGTTTGCTTGAGTTCAAAGGAGTTTCATCTTATAACCTTTGAGCCATCCCTACCAAGTTCATGCCCTAATTGGGGCTTCTTGATCTGTTCATTAAAAATAGGTGTTAGCCATTCTATCTCTACTTGTGTGCAATTCAATTAAACCAAGCCATTAGAAATAGTACATTGCAATATGGAACTTACTTATAAAGAAAAAAAGACAAAACTCTTGATCTTTGTGGTATGGACCCTTGGGGAATTGATCAACATACATGTATTTCTTTGAGCTCACCTAGGAGCCATCCCAAAGGCTTAAGGAGAGTATTCATCTTTATTGTATGAAAGATCAAGACATGGATCAAGTAGGCTTGTGGAAAGTCGTGTATGAGCTTAAGTAAGCCATTCGTTACATGTTAGTGTAAGCCTTTATGTTATGATAAAGAAAATGTTCTGTATGTATTTACCAGGGGACTTCATAGATAGATTTTTATTGACTAAGTTGAAAAAATTTATTTCTCTATAAAATCCCCTAGCAAATACCTTAGATATACTCTATAAATTCCCCCCTAATAAATACCTAAGATAGATGCTCCATTATTTTTCTTACACAATTATTTCCATGTGCAAGGAAAATTACAAGAAAGGCAAGGGTGAAATGGGAAGGAGTCGAATAAAGCTCTCATCTCTACTTACGTTTTATCTGGTTTCCTTTGGTTACAAGTCTATGTGGAAGGAAAATGACAAGAAAGGCAAGGGTAAAATGGGAAGGAGTAGAATAAAGCTCTCAACTCTACTTATGTTTTATCTGGCTACAAGTCAAATAAAGCTCTCATCTCTACTTACGTTTTATCTGGTTTCCTTTGGTTACAAGTCAAAGCATGATGAAGGAGAGAGAGAGAGAGAGAGAGAGAGAGAGAGAGAGAGAGATGGGAAATGGGTCTCATTTATCATGCCTAACAAGGTCATGAAACCATCTAAGGAAGGGTCACCTGCATCAATGAAGAATTGTCTATACTTTTTTCCATTTCTAAGAACTTCACGTTGGCAGCTTGAAGGGAAAGAATGGTCACTATTAAATCCATCATTGTTCTGATCTAAGCAACAAAGACAACTAGTTTTTCTTGTCATCAGTGTAATACAATTTCGCTTTGTCTGATTTTGATTTGCTTCTTCTCATACTTTTAATCCCGAATGAAAACCGTAACGTGTTGAAACTCAGCTATTGTATCAATTGGGATTCAACTAGAAGCAATGTCACTCAAGATCAATTGTCTTGTCTTCCTCCATTCTCTTGGTCCTATAATTTGTTTTCCCTCTTTTCCCTCCCATAATTCTTCATATTTCATTCTTGCCTCTTCGTAAGATCGTTGTAGTGCCTTAAAAAATTCCAACCCAAATGTAAGCTCATCAAGCACTTCACTTGAATGTTGAAAGCCACATGTGCTCAACTTCCATTGAAGTTAGGCCCTTCCTTGTACAGTTGCAATTTCAAAGTTAAAGCCTGAGAGAGTAGGCCTCGACCGGACCTCCGTTAAAAAAAAAACTTCCATAAAGTTTGGAAATGTTACAGACCCTTCCCGAAATGGCACGATTTGAACTAGCCCTTCTAAATGGAATTTCATGAAGAGATAACACGTGCCCTTCTTTATCAAGGAAGAAATCATCAAGGTATGGGATGGTGGAGCTATGTGGAGGACACTGAGCTAGATTTCACGACGTTGGACATCTATGTGTGAAAAAATTATCATTGGTTCAAGCGCTCGAACGGATGGAGCGAATTTTGGCCACAAGAGATGCACTATGCGCCTAGTCATAATGTTGTCAACTGGACTATGAGAAACAACTCTAATCTGTACCATATGGACAGATGAATGGGCAAGGGTAGGGTCATCGATAGTCAGGAGAAAGAAACGTGGGATAAAACCAAACTACACTTGGATTTGGTCGAATTCAAAGACTCGAATGGCTTTTCTTGGTCAAATCTTCAAGCGGGTGAGGACCTCAGGAAAGCTAGACTTGATAGATGCTACATTTCTCAGAGTTTTACTCATCAGTGGGGCCACCCTTCCCTCTCGCAACGCACCGACCTCACCATCTCTGATCACTACCCGATCGTCATCACTTTCCAACCCCCCACCAAGATCCGTAAGGCTCCTTGGTTCCATGCCAGTGTGCCATCCTTCTCTCTCCCCTCCGTCCATCAAGAAATTTCTGATGTGTGGAAGGAGGCATTCGCCTCTGGCTTGTCCCCAGCCAAGTACTAGAGAAGTGCGGTCGATAAGTCACGACAGATCATGATTAGATCCAAGAAGATGCTCGAGACTGTGCGGCGGGCTCGTAGAGAAGCTCTATATCATAGACTCTGGCGGCTCGAGGAGGAAGTGAACAAAGGAAAATCTCAAGCACAGAAAGGACTTCGAAAAATCAGAGCGTTGCTGAGATACAAGGAAGAGATACAAAGGAAAAATTTGCAAATTTTCTTCAAGGAGTGGTGGGTTGGCAAAGCCGACAAACCCACCAAAGAGATGTGTCGTATCCTCAAAAGGAAACACAACAGAGAATCGATCCCCTTATTGCTAGACGCAAATGGAAATGTATGCAATACGGAAGAAGATAATTTTGGGATCATTGAAGGGCACTTCACGAGACTCCTGGGGACCTCGAACCCCCTCTCCCACCATAGGAGGGATTGTATGGTAGCCATATCTAGGGTTTCCCCCCATAGGATACCTCTTAACCTTCACTCCCTACTTCATGCCTCTATCCCTGAAGCCGAAATCATTGAGGTCATTGATGCCCTCCCCTTAGGTAAAAGCTCAGGACCCGACGGGCACACTAATGAGTTCTTTAAATCCTTCAAGTTGGTGGTTGCCACCCCTCTTTGTTTGGTTTGGCAAGAGGCACTCATGTTTGGCGCGCTTCCCTCTTGTCTCAACAATGGCATTATCAAGTTAATACATAAAAAGGGGGAAAAGAACAGAATAGAGAGCTGGCGTCCTATCACAATGCTACAAACAGGATACAAGATCATTGCCAAAGTCATTGCCAACAGAATCTCTTGCCACTTGAGAGCGTGGTTAAGCGAGGACCAAAAAGGTTTCATCAAGGGCAGGTCAATTTTGGAAACCATTATAGATATCTGGGAAGGTCTTGAATTTGCAAATGAGTCTAAACAAGATGTGGTCTTCCTCAAGATCAACTTTCAAAAGCCTACGAAAGGCTAGAATGGGACTATATTCTATAGTCACTCCAAGATCTTGGATGTAGTCAGAAATTCACCAAGATGATCGTGACCCTTCTCGGAAATGCATCGACCCAAATTAACATTAATGCAAAACTTTGAAAGGTGATCAAACTTAAAAGATCTATCAGACAAGGGTGCCCATTGGCTCCCCTTCTCTTTGCCATTGGCATAGAAGGGCTTATCAGGCTGGTGGAGCATCAGGTGGAAGCTGGTAACATTAAAGGCCTTTGTTTGCCGCATGACCACTGTCAGATCACCATGAGACTTTTTGCCGATGCTATGAACGTGTTTGTTCACAATGATAGTACTAGCCTGGAGACATTCTGGAAGTGTCTTGCTACTTTTTGTGAAGCCTCTAGATCCATAATCAACCACTCTAAGACCGCCTTTAGAGCTATTGGTGGGCCACAACCCGACCTTCTCATTGATCATGGCTGTCAAATCATTCCGCAGGGCCAAATTTTTTGGCTTCTTGGGATTCCCTTGGGGTTTGGTGTCTCTATGGAACAACGGTGGAACTGGGTGCTAGCCAAACTCGAAAACAAGCTTAACTATTGGAGAGGTATGCAAATCAATCTTGTTGGTCGTGCTATGGTTATCAACACGTTCTTCTTATCATCTACCATTTATTTCCTTTCTTGTTGGAGACCAAAAGAGCAAGATCTGTCCAAACTAGATAGTCTTTGTAGAAACTTCCTTTGGACGGGTGACCACAATAGGAGGGGGGTGCCTAAAATCAAATGGTCCATCTGCACTAGCCATAGAGATAGTGGGGGACTTGGTATCTTGGACATTGGGTGCAAGGCTAACAAACTGTCGGCCAAATGGATGATTCAGGCTTGGTGCAACAGGGAGGCCTCGTGGGCCAACTTGATCTTCAGAAACAAGAATGAGTTGGCGCTCATGGGTTTCCCAAATCGGAAGAATCTTGACATCTTGACCTTGCTATTTTCCCCGATCCCCGTCTTCCCGAAAGGCTCTAATATCGTGTGCTCCCTATGGAAGAGTTGGAATAAAGTCAAAAGCTTCACAGGAATAAGTGAAGACTGGAAGTGGGCTGCTGGTATCAGACAAAATGACTCTATCTGGTTTCCGATCCATGGCATCCGGAGTGTGGAATCTTGGAACATTCAAAATGCCAAGAAGTTATGGAACAAAGGCTTCAAAAAATGGAAACATCTCTGGAAACAAGACACCAACCGCTAGATCAACTTCGAGGATATTGACCCTTGCCTCAACATTTCGCATGAAGAATTGAACACTTTGCAAAGCAGATGTCTCGCCTGGGACCGACACAAAGTTCACCTTCTCATGGGACACGACATGTCGAGCTCGCTTGGTCTCAAATGGCACAATGGGAATAGCCTATCAAAAATCCCGAACATCAAAGAAACGATCGACTATCAGGTTAACCTCAACAAGAAGTGGTGCCTGTCATGGACGCGGCTTCAGTGGGACATGAAGTTCATGGCTATCTGGCATCCCCTCATAGAAATCAAAAAGTCTGTCCTCTTATGGAAAATTCTTCATCATGGTATCTGGACCAACCTTAAGGCTAGCAAAATTTGTGGGATCCCTCCCTGGTGCAAACGCTGCTACCGGTCTATCAAGGATGTTTCACACATCTTCTTTACCTGCCCCAACTCCAACAGACTCTGGCAGATGGTTGGAAAAAGAATTAGACTCCAAAAACGTCTCAGTTGGCAACAAGCCCTGCTGGGAGAAGTGATCGGCTGCTCCGCGACTCTCTGCAACGCCATCAGAGGGGAGGTCCTATGGAAAATCTGGTGGGAAAGATGTGCTTTCAACTTCTGCAACTCCCCCAAAGAGTGGTCAATTGAGAAATCCTTGTTCCTCCTTGGCAAAAGGATTGTTAACTGTAAGAAATCCCCCCCCTTCAGGCATCATCAAGTACTCCTTTTGATCAATAACAAGCTTAAACCCAAGTGGGCCCCACATGAGGGTGATGAGAGGGTGATTAACCTTTTTTGTAATGTCATCTAAGCTCTGTAAAAGCTTCCCCTCCTTTGTGGGATTTGGGGGGTCCCGTGGGGAGTAGTCCCTTTCTCTTGTACTTTTTTTTCTTTATTTAATTCAAGTTCGGGAGAGTAGGCTAACGCCGAACTTCCTTTATATTTAAAAAAAAAACAACTCTAATCCGTTAACAGCTTACTTAGCAGTGAAGGAATTCGGGGAATCTGTGCGAACTTGATAATTTGGTCACTAGCAATCGAACTTCTCCTCTTGTGGTTGCTAGAATAATAACACATTATTCACCTAAACTGATGATTCGCTGGCCCCATGGTTGTCATATCACCAAGATTGTACGTACAGAAGCTTCATCTGATTCCTCAAATTTGCAAAGCGACGACATGTATGTGCTCTTTTTAACGTCTGGAAGTTGGAACCATCGCTACGGAATCCACAAAAGGCTCTATGAGTAGGCTGAGACTGTGAGTCATGGCTCGTGACTGTGTGAGCCAGAGTCTTCGTTATGGACAACCAGTCACACCAGCATTGAAGCCTGAGCCTTGAGGGTTGAGGATCATTGTACGCAAGTCAGGGACCAACATCAAGTTGGCCCGCACTCATCATGCAAAGGTCTTAGTCTAGCGTATGAACGTCCATTAAAAAAAAGAAAAGCCTTAGCCTATCGTACGTCGTGACTCGTATGGAGAAACGGGATTCCAAAATAATAATAGACTATTCGTCTAAACTTGACGTTACAACAACGGAATGGTTGTCATTATTCTTCTAAACTTGATGCTATGCCGACGGAATGGTTGTCAGAACTGACAGAAGGCTGCAGCTGCAACTTCATGTCACAAAGATTGTACGGAGACAACCTTCATCTGATTCTTCCAGGTTACAGATCGTGGAAACTTTTCTCGTGTACCTCTCATGCTACATAAGTTTGTGTCTATGACCTAGGGTTTTGGCCCGTCTCCACGCTCGCTCCCCTGTGTCCCTCTGGGGCAAGGGGTCTTGCTCTTCTCCCTCCCTTTTCCCCAATGGCACTCTAGGATGCCTTGGTGAACGGGTGGTCCTCCCAAGAAGCTTTTGCCCCTAGGCATGGCCCCATGCAGTCAAAACGTGGAGTCGAAGATGTCTCTATCTTGAAGCAACCTTTGTGCTACTCAGAGATCACCACGCAACAAAGTAAGCCCCAGGTGCATTCCTTCCTTCAAGGTGCTCTAGGTATGTCTTCTTCCCCATGCCCTATGGATGTAAAAGGTAGAGGTATTGTCCAGGACAACCCTCATAGACTTGACATAGATGACATGCATGTGTCTGAGGATGATGATGTGGTAATAATAGACAGTAACTCCTTTATGAATTGGCAAAATCAAATCTATAAGTGAGTGGTGATAGGCCTCTATCATGGCCCTCATCCCCTTCAGGAGGTCCTTAAAACTTGGATCAAGAAATGCTGAGAGAGGTCTTTTCATCAAGCAGATACAATATCTTCCTAATGGCTACTACCTTTTTTTTTGAAGAAGCTAATAATGCATTTTATGTCATTTCTGAGGGACAACGGCTCATCAAGGGAGTGCTTGTATTCTTCTTCAAGTGGTTCCCTAGGTTTAGGCCTAGGGGACCTAAACCCACTAAAATCCCCATCTGGGTGGAATTTCATGAGCTCCTTGTTTAGTTTTACCCTTGGGTGGAAAGCCTGGGTTCAATGGTTGGTAAGGTTATAGTCCAGAGGGGTAGACCTAATGGCATTAACCCTATGTTTTTTTTTTTTAATAAAGGAAGTTCGGCCTTAGCCTAATCTCCCGGACTTTAATTATATTAAAGAGAAAAAGTTACAAGTGAATGGGACTAGTGCCCATGGGACCCCCCGAATCCCACAACGCAGGGGAGGAGTCTAGCAAGCTACAAGGCATTACAAATGAGGTGGATAACATTACCATCACCCTCATGTGGGACCCATTTGGGTTTCAACTTGTTGTTTTCCAGGAGATAAATACAGTGATGTCTAAACGGTGGTGAACTCTTGACTCGGGAGATTCTTTTACCAAGGAGAAACAAGGATTTCTCGATCGACCATTCCTTAGGAGTTTGGTCGAAATTGACGGCACAGCGCTCTCTCCAAATCTTCCAGAGAGCCTCGCCTCTGATGGCATTCCATAGCCTCGAAGAGCACCCAATCGCCTCACCCAACATCACTTGTTGCCAGTTGATTTGACTCGTAATTCTCAAAACTCGGGACACGTGATGCCAGACAACACGGGACTTGGGGCAGTCAAAGAACAGGTGGGCTAAATCTTCGATGCACCGATGACAACGCTTGCACCATGGCGGCACACCACAGATTTTGTTAGCCCTTGCATTGGTCCAGATTCCTTTATGCAAGACCTGCCACATGAGAACGGACTTTTTGACCTCAATTAGGGGGTGCCAAAGAGACAAGAATTTTAGCTCCCATCGAAGTTTGGTCCAAGCAACGCACCATCTCTTGTTAAGGGTGTGGTGAACATCCACTTCCCCTTTGAAGTTCGGGATTCTGGACAGATTCTTACCATTGCTCCATTTGAGGCCCTCCGAGCAAGGAGGATCTTGACCGCAGAGAAGGCGGGTAGTAGAGCGGTCCCAGGCTAAACACCTGCTTTGAAGAAGAGTCCATTCCTCAAAGGTAATGCTAAGTCATGGTCGAGACAGTGTCACATTATAAGACAGTGTCCTCTTCTTAAAGACTCTAAAGAGAAGATTAACTCCTCTACTTACTCTGGTTGTGAGGTGGAGGCCGTGGAAAGGAATGCCCGCGCCCGGTAGTTTTAGAACCTCCTATCTGCGGAAGTAAGAAAAAATGTTCAGAAAAGGAAAAAAGGTTTTACCTAGGGTGTGAACCCGTTCGAAGTATTATTGGATAAAGTTTTCAACCCCTTTGAGGAAGGTGAAGCAATAACAACCGGTAAGGAAAACATTAATCCTAATAAAGGTAAGGTAACAAACAGTCCTGCTTTGCCCTCTTCCACCCATGAAGGCGGTGGTTGGACCATGGTAAAATAGAAAGGTAACGGAGTAAGTGTTCCCTCTGACGTATCTAAAGATGATATCTTTTTTTATGAGAAACTCAACCTTGTAGATCAAATGCAAATGGACCAGATGCATTCTGAAGAGGAAGAGTAGGTTATGTTCCCTAACAAACACACGACCAACCAGAGGATCCGGCCATAACCTCTATAAGTAACCCGAAAAGAAAGGATATGTTGAGGAACTCTTTGGCTATTAGAAAGCCTACTAAAAATAGTAGGAAGTAGCTCTCTCTAGCTTGTTGCAGGTATTCTTTTGGTCGTTCCTGTTTTTATCTTTTTTCTGTGTAGTTCCATGTCCTCCTACTCGATTTGTTCCTTAAATGTCAGAGGGCTTTCTAATGCCGTGAGAGCTAAGTGGCTATCTAATTGGATTAAAAGTAGTAGTATGCTGAGTTTTATCTGTCGGCACGAGCTAAAAGGGGTTAAAAACTGCTTAAACATCGATGTTAAAATTGTCTCTAGTAACTATAGCTGGTATTGTACTAATCATTTTGGGAGGGGAGGTGCCGCCATTAGTATTCAGAACTCTCTTAATAGCTGTGTTGAGAATGTTTCTTTCAATGATGATCATCAATGGCTAGGTATCAAGCTTGGTTTCCCTTTTAACTTTGTTCTTGTCAATGTTTATGCAAGTAACGTTCCTGCTAGTCGTTCTTTGTGTTGGTCTAAATTGTGCTCCTTTAACGATCCCACTATTATCATAGGAGAATTTAACATGGTCACCCTTCCTCAAGATAGGTTTGAGTCCAAGGGGGACATTCTGGATGGTAATGAGAAAAAAGCTTGGAAACTTTTCTCGTGTAAGATGATCGTGGAAATTTTTCTCATGTAAGATGTTAGTATCTCTTATACATTGTTGAAGTTCTCTAAATAGTGTCCACTGGGATGTCCAATCCACCACGCCACATCGTGACATGTCTTGGCTTAAATTTCACGACCAGCACAAAATGTCCCATTTTTTGAGAAGACCAACATAATTAAATTAACAAAAAAGTGTTACAAATGTGCAAGCGACAAGCCCCCACCTCAATACATCAATTGTGCCAAGTGGCACAATAACAGATACAAGGAAATATCATAAAGATAGTGACATAATGAATCTCATGGCTGAATCCTAGGAGAGGAGAGAAGTTCTCAGACTACTAGCATTTGTTCCTAACAAGAGATCTCTAATTCTGAAGCATCTATCAACAATACTGTTGATAGATTTAGTACAGAGATCAGCAGTAGATCTTAGCTCCTTTCTGCAACTAATAAGAGACTATTTTTTTCCACTTTCGAAAATGGCATGATTCCTGCTTAACCATATATGCGAGAGGATTTGAGATCTCCATAGCTCTCACATTAGGAGATCCATTTTATTAGAGCAACCCAATAGAATCTCTTTGAATCCAAGGTTGTGAAGACCAATAACCACAGAACACTTATTAAGGAGACCTCAAAATTTTGGGGCATGAGTACAATTGATGAAGAGGTGGGCAAGATCCTCCTCCTTGCCACAAGATTAACACTCTCCCTTACTAATGTTGTAGGTCTTGGCCTTCTTACACATCGACGCACCTTTATGAATTATGAGCCACTGTAAAGTAAAATGCTTTAGGGCAATGGGGAAAGCCTACTTAGCTTGAAACATATATCTTCATTGCTTGGAAGTCCAATTGAGCATACATCTTGCTTGAACTTCTTGACCAAGGTAGAGAAATCTCCATAATGTTTCTTGAACTCCTGGTAAATATCCTAGGCGACTTGAGCAATGTGAATGTCCTACAGTTGGAGCAAACCTCATACTTGTCAGATCTTTCACTTTCAATAAAGCCTCTTAACAAGCCAAAGATAATGAATCTAAGTTAGAGATCCCTTGATTATTGACAATATTTCCATTATGATAAAGATTAGCAAACTTCTCAAAACAATTTTTCCTACATTTTTTTTCTATGAGACTCAAGGGTTCATCAAACTAATGGGGAATCCAACCATTTGAGGGACATTCTTGCAAAAATAAAAAGAAATTAGTGGAATATAATATTTCTTAATGGCCATCGAGGATCTCCACATGGTGCAAGTCAATCTACTACAAGTAGGAACAAAGACCTTGGGAGTACAAATCAAGTTCCAAAGATCAAAATTCGTCCAAGTGTCAAAACCTTTCACATAAAATTTACCAATATTTCTCTTTATAAGACAGGCCCCGAAATCATTAGAAATAAGGGATATAAGAATCCACTTAGTAGATAGTTGTTGGGCCAATTTAGTAGGACACAAAATTCTGAGTCCACCTTCCTCTTTCTTCATACAACACACTTTCCAGAAGACTTTGGGTATATTGGAACTATGGCAATCACCACTCCACAAGAATCTCCTTCACAAAGCTATAACCGAAGTCTCTTTTGGTGTGCATCCTACAAGACAAAAAGCAGATAATAGATGGTAGAATGTAATGATTTAACACAAAAATCTTGCGAGACAGGCTTTGTTGAAGAGATATACATTTAAAAATCTTTGATGTGAATTTAATCACCACCCACTCTCATCTTTTAGAGAAGGTAACCTAGAAGCCCAAGGAATGCCCAACAATCAAAAAATGTCACCACCCTAAATAATGTCATGCTCAAGATTAGTAATACATTGAGGAATATACTTTTCGAAAGATCTTAAAGAAGTTTTTTTATGATTGACTAGAGCTCCACAGCAATATAGAATAAGCCGAAGCACTTCAAGAAGTTAGAATCATACAAATCATTAGCTTTAGTAATCATATTTGTGTCATCAGCAAACATTTGCAAACACATTTGAGTGGGGCAATTGGTATATCAATACCACAAATCTCATCAGAATCCATACAATCCTTGATAAGCTAGCCAAGAGCATCACTAGTGATAGCAAAGAGAGAGGGTCTAAGAGGCAATCCTATCTAATAGATCTTTGAAGTTTGAAGGGAGAAGAGACAAATCCATTCATAGCAACCTTTGAATAAGCATTTGCAAAAAATTATTCACATAACTGATGAAAACCCTCCCAAGGCCAATATCATGCAAAGACTAGAGAATAAAGTGCCAATCCATTCTAACATAAGCTGTATCAAAGTGTATCTTAAAAAAATAGTAGTCTTGCTTACTTTCACTCGCAAAGTCCTACCCTCCCACAAGTGAATTATAGAATTCAAAATGAATCTCCCCCCGATAAAATGATTTTGCTTAGGGAGGATAATATAATTCATAATGGGGCTCAATCTTCTAGCCAAAGTGGAGGAAAAAATCTTATAGATGGAAGTATGACAAGAGATGGGTGTCCAGTTGTTCAAGTCATGCTTGGCTCCCTTTTTGTGTATAAGCTTGATGACTCTAGTGTTAATGGAGGAAGAAAGAGAACCTTTCTTCACAGCATCTTGCCACATCTATAGAATCAAGGGGGTTAAAAAGTCCCTCAAGCTTCTTGTCATGAGTGAATAGCTTCTTGCAATTCTCCAATAGACATCTCCCAAGCCAAGGGGGGAAGCAATGGTATTGAGGTAACGTGAGAAAATAAATTTGGTTTTGGTAATTGCACGTGGGATTTTAAGTAGAGAAGCATCCAAATGAGGCCAACTAGACCTAGAGCTAGGGTGGATCTTGAGTGAGTAATTAAGAGAGCATGATCAAATAAAATAAAGGACAACTTACAGTCACTCTTAATCTACCAGAAATCATCAATTCTATGAGCATTCAAGTAACCTCTCTCTAATCTAGTAGCCAAAAATCGGTCCTTACTTTTATTAGTCCAAGTCATACTAGTCTGATAGGTGAAATCCAAAAGATTCTTGTGATAATCAGATTGAACCAGGCATGCCTCTATTTGCGAGAAATCACATTATTCTTATTCCCAATTCTACCTTTGGCATTAGTAACCATTACCAACATAATGGGTGTCACAAAGTTTGTACATACAAAACCTTCATGCAAATCGTGGAAATCTCTCTGGTGTAAGAAGTTAGTATCTCTCATACATTGTTGAGATTCTATAAATGGTGGGACATCAGATCCATCATCCACAGGGTTCTTTGGGCCTCCTTGAGGATATGTCCATAATACGTTCTACAAATCTTGTCTCGCATGAGTTGCATCCAAAGGTCCCCTTTCCTTTGTTAAAGTTTAATAACCTTTGGTAGGCCTTTATGAGAGGACCTCTTGGATAGTTATATGCCCATTTGCACTCTCAGATTCACCTCCTCATTGTCACATCTCTACTGCTAGATCCAACCTGCAAGGGTAAGAATTTTCTTTTACAAATCCTCACCATAACACAAATATCACAAGGGATTCTTGGATGTGTATCTTCTACAGTCTTCAAAAAACCCCAAATTCATGTTTCATTTTGCTTGTGTTTTCCAAAAAAAGGATTTTTCTTCTCTTAAAGTAGAGCCTTTCTTTTGGTAAAGGACTCACATGGAAGATTTCCTTCCTCCCATGAAATAAAAGGGAGGCATCTGTTTTATCTGATTCATGAAATGAAAGGGAGGCATCTATTGTATCTAATAATAACAAATAAGTCAAATTTTGAAGAACACTTAGAAAGCATGTATAGTATGCAAGACCACTTAGGAAGCTTCTCTCAAAGACCTTAGCTTTAAGTTCTTGGAAATCTTCAATCTTATGAGAAATTGCTAAGTCTTCTATTATGAAATTCATTACATTTAAGCTACTTAACGTAAACCAAATCCAAATGAATAAGTCATATTACAGTTAGCATCTTCTAAAGATTGAATAGGTTCTTCTACATAAAACTTATTTGGGATGATTTATTTACTTACCTTTTTACTATTAGCTATCCTTGGTCCTTCCTGGAAGGAATCACATACTCTATCTCAATGAAATCCAAAAGATTTGGAATCCAGAAAGAAAGAACTAAAACTCTATACAACCAATTCAAACTTCCAAGATCCTTTAAACTAATTAGACTCAAAATCTATGTGACTCATGAATTTCACTTTTCAAAGATCTATGCCAACAAGGCATTGAAGCAGTTTATCTATCCGTAAGAGAGGTAAACATGATTTTCAAAAAGATTCTCAGAGTAAAGCTAAACCTCATTCAAGCACTAGATTTGTATGGTATCCAAGATAAGAGCTTCATCCCACTAAGTACATTTTCATGAGCTTGTCAAGTTACAGTAGGATCTTGGTGCTTAATGTAGTCCATCTAACCTTAGTTGAAAGGTTCCATATACTTGAATCATAACTTGATTCAGAACTTTGATTTGGTAAAGCTTTATAGACTTTGATTTTGATCTAAATGTGAGAGTAAATACTCTCATTCATTTTTCTATCCTTTCTTCAAGTGGTTTACATATATTAACTCTATGTTATATTCGAAGAAAACGATAAAGCATCTATGGATTTTATACTGTTGAGAAAATCTATCAATCATTAGCCCCCCTAGATGATGCCCTCACTATCACTATAAGTGTGTTATTTTAAAAAATAAAAGGAACTTGAGATTGATGGGGATGAGGAGTGAAGAGAAAAATATTCATCTTGAACCGGATTGAAATTAAATGATGGAACAAGGTTCGTTTCATGAGAATAAATGGAATCAAAGTCCACTTCCCTCTCTTCTAAGAACTTGTATGTCTCTCTTACATAAATTGTAGATTACAAAGTCCCTTGGGATAGGCTCAATGAAATGGCATGTTGTTATAAACAATCCTACCTATAATGACTTCTTCTATAAGCTCTCCATCCCTAAATTCTTGGCAACTTATGTTTATGCATGTGTTAACTACGTTTATTGGCAATTTCTAGTGCAAATAATGTAGGCCACTCTTGGATCTATATATCCTTGGATATTTTTCACCATGGAGCACTTGATGGTGTTCAAGATTGCGCTTATGTCAATCCGAGGATAGATAATAATTTGAGACCCTTACAAATTAGGACTATGTTGATGTAATGTCTTCTATCATGTACAGAATCTGGAGCTTGACATATATATAAAAGCTTCCTAGAGATTAAGCCTTGGCCATTTGTTAGGAAAGTTCTACCATAATTTTCTATTCTTTATTCACTCTATTGCTTGTAACTATCAATTTTCTGTTATTCTTTTTGTTTCTTCTATAGTGTATCCTTGCATTTTGTAGTCTCTTTAGGATATCCTCCATGATAGGTTCTTCATATCTCTTAAACCAACATCAACTAATTAAGCTAGGAAATATTTCTATATCTAGCATAGCTAAGCTAATAGCTCTGTGAGTGTATATGCAATTGATCACTTAAAGATAAATTCATCCAAAGTTGTTTGGCACTAGACTTGATCAATTTTTTCTCATGCCACTTGTTGCAAAACACTATCTTGGACAAACCATTGTCCATATTCCAAAAAGAAACCATTTTCCTTAACAAATTTACATTAATTACTCTACATTAATTCACAAATATAGAGAGAGATAGGAAATAAAACTATCTACATTATGTTTTTCGGACATGGTGGCGTGTAGTGAGCTTTGTATATCTTTCTAGACCTACTACAAGTTTCCTCCATTATAGTGCTATTGGACATTGGACACATGATTCTACTCCAAACCTTTTCAAGAGGGAATTTCCGAAGTAGCCCTTTGTGTGAACCCGATCCAAAAGCTAAAAGAAGTGATTGTAGAAAAAAAATATTTTTCACTTCAAAGCTTGATTTAGCTCTCACTTCATATACGATGTTTCCTGGATAGCCATGGAGTACATCCCTGAGCCCACACATTACATTCAATGGGTTATCACTAATACAAGGATTGCTAATCATTCGGAAAAGAGAAGAACATATGTAGAAGATGTCTCCTAAGAAATCATACTGATGGCATAAAAAGATGTCTCGAAATGTCAAGGACCCAAATTTATTCTTTAATAAAGAAATAGAGGAAGAATAGAAAATAATAAATAGTGTCTACAAACTAACTCACATTGTTGGCCTATGAGGTGGTAATCCTACGTCATGGCCATGGATCATGAAAAACTCATTGTGCACATAAACATGTTGGAACAAGATTTCTATAATAGTTGTTTTACCTTCTCTAATTGTAAATGCAATAATCCTACCCTTCCATGAACAATTGAAGGTACTTACCCCATGCTTGATCTTCCACGGTCTTTGTTGCATCAACACTCAAGACCCTTTTGAGATTGGAACTTTAATCCACTTATCCTTATCAAGAGGGATATGAATGCTATATAAATGTTGCTCGTCTACAAGGCCTATAGGTGGATTTCATGGATCTTGCAGAACATCAATAAGTGATGTACTAAAAGGTAGAAGACATGCTCAAGGAGAAATGTGCAAAATGAGGAAGAATCACAAAGAAGTTTCAAAGTTAGTACATGGGAGACCGAAAACACACCCCTTTCAAAACATAGCCCTTTGAAAAGACACTGCAAACTTTCATCCCACCACACTTGAATCATGTTTCCCTAAAAATTGTCCATGATTGATCTCCTTCCCATGGTTGGGCCAGTGATTTCTTAGCTTTCTTGGACTTTATTTGCATGTCTCCTACATGCCTCGTAAATGTATATTTCCAAAAAAGCAACCTTGGGAGCACATGAAGGCTTAAGTTCATCAAATATTACATGTATCGATATTTTAAGCTCATTTATATTATAATTGTATCATTTCTACCCTTTTTGTTCCAAATCATTGATGGAGAGTGTCAATCTCCAAAAGACAAGCTATCCTGGATGTTAGAACACCTCTATATCAAGAGCAATGAAAAACCTTAACCAATTTTAGAAGATCAATGCCAAATTATCAAGACTTTAGCTAAATGTGAAGAAAGTCATTACACTAATGAAACTTTGTAAAACATGTGGCCTAAAGTTTGCGCACCTTCTCCAAGTTAAAACTTCTCAAAACATACAGTAAAGCTTGGGATATACTTCAAACAATGTACCTATGTGTGCAACTGTACTTTTGTATAGTCGACTTTGACACTTGCAACTTCTAATGTATGGTTCTCCTAAATTAAACCCCGTTTATTCAAATGCATCTAGACATAGATGGATTACCCTTATACTTATATTTTGACTCCTCATTTTTGTAAACCTTACACTATGCACTAAGATCTGATCAATTCCTCGATCATCGAGATTGCACCTGTTTTAGAAGACACTTATCACTTCTTCACATACAAATGTTCCTACTCACAAATCTCTTAGCTTGATTACAATAAGGCTCTCAAATCTCAACCATAGATGCATTGACTATGGATGTAGACATCTACAAAAGGATTCTTGGAATGATCAAACACGAGAGGAGGAATGGAGAAAAAAGCGACGTGCAATTCTCAGACAACTTCTTCTATTCAACTTATCTTAGATCTGATGAATGATACTCACATAACGCATGATCTATTCCTCTATATCTCATTTATTCTTCATCTCTCATATATATCAGGACTATATACAAGTGTATATATACATATGAGTGTGTATTCGTCATTACTTCAAGTATTATATGAAGTATTTACAAGGCTAATCTACATGTGTATATAGACCATCTCTTTCTGAATCTCTTCTTCTCTTCATGCTCTTAAGCTTCAATCTTTTATTCAAGTATTCACTCTTAAGATTCATATAATCATCAATTGTTGATTGTCTTGCTCCAACAGTTCCCCTTGAATCATCAATTGTGATTGCTTTCATCTTCTTTATCCTTGCCATATCTTTAAATCTCTGCAACTTTGGTCCATCCAAACTCTTTGTCAACATATCTTCAAGTTGATCCTTTGTAGGAGTATGCATGAATTCTATTTCTTTATCAACAACCTTCTCTCTCAGAAAATGATATTGAATCTCAATATTTTTGGTGCTAACATGAAACACATGATTAGCTGTCGAATACAAAGAACTCATGTTGTCTCCACAAATACTAATAAGAGTAATCTGAATGACATCAAAACTCTTCATAAGAGTTTTTAGCCATATGACTTCCTTTCCAACTTCTACCATACCTTTGTACTCTGCTTCTATAGATGATAAAGCAATTGCATGTTGCTTCTTAGAAAACCATGAAATCAACTTATCTCCCACATAAGACAAATACCCATGTGTTGATCTTGTATCATCAGAGTTACTTGCCCAATTTGCATCACTATATATCTTGATCCTTGTATCTAAAGTAAACCCATAGTACAAACCTTCTTTAAGTGTGCCATTGATATACCTAAGCACCCTTTGTCTTGAAATCCAATGTTCCTTTCTAGGGCAATGCATGAACTAAGATAAAACTCCAACTGCATATCATAGGTCAGGCCTTGTTAATGTAGCATAAATCAAGCTACCCACCAGACTCTGATAAAGCTTCATATCTTTGAATTCTTCCCCTCCATATCTACTCAATTTGTGGTTCACCTCCATTGGAGTTGGTGCTATCCTGCAATCTTCCATTTTAAATTTGGTTAGTAAATTCTTCAAACACATTTCTTGGGTTACATCCTAGGAAATATGACAAATTTTCCAAGTCACTAATCTTGAATCTTTCTCCATTTGTCTTTTAAGCTTCTGAATGCCTTTGTCATCTATACCTGTAAGTAATATGTCATCAACATAAATACAAACATATATAAACCCATCTTCACTTGCTTTGACTAGCAAGCTACTATTTGCTTTTGATGCTTGGAAACCAAGTTCCTTCAAGAACTTTACAAGCCTATAATTCCATGCCCTTGGGGCGTGCTTCAAACCATAGAAAGATCTCTTGAGCTTACACACATGATGTGGATAAAATTGATCTTTAAGACCATCTAGTTGTTCCATGTAATAGTGGTACCTACACACTTGGTGTTTTCCATCTTGAACTTCATAAGCATGTCATGCACATACTTCCTTTCTGTGATGTATATACCGGAACCTATGTAGATTAACTCCAATACAATAAAATAAGTAAGTGGTCTCAGGTCACTTATTTTGAACTCCTCCTTCATTTGAGTCTTTACCTGTTTGATTCTTTCAAGATCATTGCCTATGATAATAATATCATAAACATACACACATAAATAGATCACTTCATATCCATTCCTCTTTATGAACAAAGAGGTATCTACCTTGCTAGCTTTGAATCCTTGGTCCTACAAATAAGTCACCAATCTCAAATTCCAAGCTATTGAATCTTGCTTCAATCCATACAAGGCTTTCTTTAATTTGCATACATAGTTAGGATGATGTGCATCCTCATATCTAGGAGGTTGTGCCATATACACTTCCTCTGAAATCCATCCATTCAAGAAAGCATTCTTTACATCAAGTTGATAGAGTTTCCAATTTCTAGATGCAACAAGACTAATGAGAACCCTAATTGTAGGCATTTTTGCAAGAGGAGAGAAAGTATCCTCATAATCAATACCGTGGGTTTGAGCAAACCCTTTAGCAAATAACCTTGCTTTATATCTATTTATACTTCCATCTCGATTGCTCTTGATTTTGTATATCCATCAAGATCCAATCACCTTCATAGATGGCTTGTTAGGTACAAGCTCCCAAGTGTCATTCTCCTTCAAGGCTTCCATTTCTTCATCCATTGCATCTCTCCAAGCTTTCTTGCTTTATCATAATCAAACCTCTCTGGTTTCTTCTTCTCCCTTGAATTCTAAGTGGTTGATGTGAGCTCTTGGGTCCATATGTAGCATCCTGCATCTTTGCTTTACCTTTGCTCTTCCATAGCTTTAGTATTTCCAAGTCTTCTAGGTGAATCTATCACATTCTTCCATTTGCTTTGGCTCCTTTGGTTGAAGTGATGGAAAATCTTTGTTCAATTCATAAGGCAGCTTCACTTTCTTGTCATCATCAAGCCATGATTTGTCCTCATCAAAGATTACATCTCTACTCACAAAAAATCCTTTATTAGTTGGATTGTACAATCTATATCCTTTTTGGTTTTGATCATAACCAATAGATATGCGCTTCTCTTCTTTGGGATCGAATTTCACTACAACAGATCGAGGGAATACCGACAATCAGTATACCGACGGTTAGCTCTCGGCGTCGGTATGACCCTTGGTTAATTTGGGAAAGCCGTTTTGCCTCCGAAAGGCAGCATCAATATATGCATCAGTATAAGCGTCGGTATAAGCGTCAGTAATTTGCTGGAATTACCGACGCTTATACCGACAATCTCGTTTTAACCGGGCCCGAAACCAAAATTCATCATTTTGAGCATTTTGAATCCAGCTCTTCTCCTGTCGGGTTTGCGCGCGCCAACATCAGATCTCTGTTTGTCATCCTTTCTCTCTCTCTCTCTCTGTCTCTCTCCCTCCCTCTCTCTCACTCTCTCTCCCTCTCTCTCCCTCCCTTTCTCTCCCTGCCTCTCTCTCTCTCTCTAAACAGACCTCTATCTTTGTAGATCTGAAGTTTTGGTAAGTAGATTGCACATATTGTAGCACTCTTTTTTGTTTCTCTATGTTTTTGCTTTACTAATTTGTTCTCTATTTGGTTTTGCAAGAGATTTTGGGATCAAATCTTTGGAAATTCGACGAAGAAGAACCTCAAGTGGATTTTGACGACCTCGATTCAAACAATTCTCTCTCCCTCTCTCTCTAAGCACACCTCTATTTTTATAGATCTGAAGCTTTGGTAAGTAGATCGCACATATTGTAATACTGTTTTTTCTTTCTTTATGTTTTTGCTTTTCTAATATCTTCTCTTTAGTTTTGCAAGAGATTTTTGGGATCAAATCTTTGGAGATTTGATGAAGGAGAACTTCAAGTGGATTTTGACAACCTTGATTCAAAAATTACATCAATGTAAGTGAGACATATATCACTCTTTTTTCTTTCTTTATGTTTTTGCTTTTCTAATGTCTTCTCTCTTCAGTTTTGTTTTCAACTGAGAGAGAGAGAGTGAGGGAGAGATATATACATATACATACACACATACATAATGCATATCCATACACACGCAAACGTCTAACTCCAACAATTGGTATTAGAGAAGGTCTTCGCTTCTTCTAGGGCACCATCGATACTCCTCCGTTTGTGGTCTCAGATTCGCACGAAATTTGGTGGGCATACTCAAGGTGTCTTACATTTGCCAAATTCGTGATCTCAGCTCGTTTTGGCCTCCGAACGCATTACCGTAGTGCTTGTGCAGGCTATTTCGTCTTTTTGTGCCAAAGGTATATACCAGTTTTTGTTCGCCAGTATAAGCATCTCGAAGTCTGCTACAGATCTAGCAGAATTCGTCTTGGCAGTTCTGTTCAACTTTTCGAGATACAGTCAATTTTTTGCATCAAGGTATTTTAGTCACCCGCCATGGCTGAAAGCAGTGATGTATTCCGTACGTTAGCTGTTGAGGATAAGTTGGATGGTACCAACTACCCGTTATGGGCTTATATGATGCAACATGTATTGGTTGCAAAAGGATTATGGAACATTGTGCAGGGTGTTGAAAGAAGTCCTATTACATCTCTGACTACAAGTACTGCAAATACAGGTGCTCGACCTAATGAAGATGGTGTCGAAGATGATATTCCATAGATTCCTATTCGTGCTACTATTTCTGCTGCACCTACTACAAAGTAGATTCGTTGGGATGGCAGAGATTCCCAGGCACATGCATTGATAGCTTTGTCTCTCAAATGTGCCATTATCCCTCACATTCGCGCTTGCAGAACAACTAAGGATGCTTAGGATACACTTACCACATTGTACCAAGCTAGGAGTGAGGCTCGTGTTGCTTACCTCCGAAAACAGGTGGAGAGTGAGCACATGAATGAAGGTGACTCTATGGACAGTTTCCTAACAAAGATCAAAGACTTGAAGGAACAATTAATTTCTACTCATGAGGTTATACCAGATAGCTCACTTGTGAAGACCGTTTGGAATGGTCTTCTTGATGAGTCATATCAGAGTTTTGCTTCTACTCTTCGGTTGATGATGAAAGGCAATCCAAATGCCTTGTCATTTGAGGAGTTAGTCTCTGTTCTGCTGCAGGAAGATCAGTCAAGGCAAAACAGGTCCATTATGCGAGTTGCAGATCAAGCTTTCCTAGCTAGTCAGAAGGGCAAAGGAAAATGGAGCTCTTCAACTAGTAAGCAGAAATCTGCTAACTCTGCATATTCGAAGAAGGAAAATAACGATGAGAAGAAATCAGAAAAGCAGAAATTGTTTTGTAAGTACTGTAAAGGGAATGATCATATCATAAAGAACTATCCAAAACTGGCTGCTAAAGAGCCAAAGAAGAAAGAGGCTGGAATGGTTGTTGCAGAGGCCTCTACACCAAAAAGAGAGTCTGCAAATCTTGTGCAGGAAGAAGAATGGGCGTTTACTACTGTTTTGACCCATCTTCTCATGATCAATGCATGTCTGCAGTAGACTCAGATGTTTGGTACTTTGACAGTGGGGCGACCAAACATATTACCTCGTAGCACAATTTCTTCTCTTCACTCCAGCCTGCACCTACCGGGAATACTGTAACATGCGCCAACAACTCCTCTTATCCTGTTATGGGAGTTGGTAAGATCATTTTGACTACTGCTGATGGTAGTTCTTTCCCTTTGTCAAATGCTTTATTTGTGCCAGGGATCAAGAAGAATCTGTTATCAGTTTTTGCATTAGCCAAGATTGGCTTGGTTGTGAAATTTGTTGATGACAGATGTACAGTTCATGATCTGTCAAATGGCGATGTTATTATTGCTTCTGGCATTTTATGTCATGGGCTGTATAAGCTCATAGACTATGAAACATCTGAAAATGAGTTCGCATGTGCAGTAAATGATTCTCAGGCTATGTCAGATGCAAAGCTTTGGCATGCACACTTTGGTCATCTGAATTTTGCTAGTTTGCTATACCTACAGAAATCTGAAATGGTGTCCTCGTTGCCCAAACTTGAGGCAACGGGAAAACATGTTTGTGAAGGCTGTACTTTGGGCAAAATGTAGCGTTCATCCTTTCCAAAAGATGATTCAGTTCGGGCTACTCAAAAATTGCAGCTTGTACATAGTGATGTCTGTGGTCCTATGTAGACACCTTCTTTTGGAGATTATCTTTACTTCCTGACTTTCATTGATGATTTTTCCAGGCATGCATGGGTATATCCACTCAAAGCAAAGTCGAAGTGTTCATGTTTGGTTTTGGCTGAAAATCGATCAACATGTAAAATGGGCACCCTCCGTTCTGATCGAGGGGGAGGGGGGTATATCTCTTCTGATTTTTATGCATTTTTGGCTGAACGTGGGACAAAACACTAGTGTACAGTGTCGTATACACCTCAACATAATGGAGTTGCTGAACGAAAGAACAGGTCACTCATGGAGATGGCGAGATGCATGGTCAAGAGTCAGGCTTTACTACAGTTTTTGGCTTGAGGCTGTCATGTGTGCATCATATGTACTAAACAGGTGCCTTTTGGCCTTGAAGACTGTAAGCCTATTGCCATTCCTGTGGAGATAGGTTTACGATTGAGTCTTCATGATGATCGAGATGCATTTGATGTTGTTCTCTATGAGCAAGCTATTGGATACTTGATTTACTTATGCATTACTCGGCCAGATATTCAATTTGCTGTCTCACAGATGAGTAGGTTTATGCATTGCCCAAGAGTCATGCATTGGAAGGCGGTTAAGTGCATCTTTCACTACTTGGATGGTACTCGGCTACTTGGGTTGTTTTATCCCGAGGGGGGATCACTACCGCTAGATCTCCATGCTTTTTTTGACTCAGATTCGACTCGTTGCTATGACACTCGTGTGTCCACAAGTGGTTTTTGCTTCATGCTTGGTAGCTCATGTATATCTTGGTTGAGCAAGAAGCAGCCTACTGTGGCCACTTCCAGTTGTGAGGCTGAGTATAGGTCAGCTTTCACACTGATTGTTGAGTGTGTGTGGCTCAAACGCCTTATGGCTGATTTGGATGTTGGCCAGTCTTCTGCCACCACCATCTTCACTGACAGTCAAAGTGCATTGGTAGTTGCGAGGAACCCTGTGTTCCATCCTCGCACTAAGCACATTGAGGTGCATTATCACTATGTGAGGGAGAGGTTCCCTACTGGGGAGATCAGCTTGGCATATGTGCCCACATAGGAGAACATTGTAGAACTTTTCACGAAGGCTCTGCATTGGGAGAAGTTTGAAGCTTTCCGCAAAGTTTTGGGCTTACTTCCTTTTGTGGAGTGATTTCCACATAGCTTGGCACTTCCTTATACATGAGTGCCAGCTCCTTGTTCACTGCATCACTCCCAAGGGGGATTTGTTGATATATTTAGGTAGTGATGTGTGTGAACACACTAGGACCGCCAGGGTACTTTTTTCCCTCTTTAGGAGGTTTTTTTCCCCCGGCTTGTATATACGCCTATTGCCCTAATGGGCTACTTATCTTTGTACATTATCTAGTAATACATTTAGTATTGTGTGTTTGTGCTCCAAGCTTCTTCTTCTTCCTTGTGCTATTCGCGTGCTTCTGTAGATGTCTAACTCCAACAAACTTGTATGCAGAAACTAGGTGGAAAGAACAATCCAACGCACATTAAAACTCTGAAAAAGGTTCAGTAGAGCTCGAGACATGAGCTTTTGAAGTCACTACTCTCAGTGAGTATAGCACATAACAAAACAAAGAATTAGAGAATGATGAATGAATAAATTCACATATGAATACAACCACATTGGCAATGAATATTTGCACAATGGGAGTAGAGTGATAGAGCTATGGAGTAAGCTCTTCAATCTCTATAAAATGACATGAAGTGGTCACGTAGAAGGCTTTCTAATTGCCTCTTCCTTCTTGCTACTCTTGGAGGGAGTTTTGAATACAAATTTGAATGGATCCACCTAAAAGTGATCCCCAAAGTTAGGAAATATTCCCTCAACTCACTAATTCATAGTTTTAGGTACTTAGACCCACGATTTTGCTTTTTACATCATGGATGAGGTAAGCCATTCGTTTTCTTTTTTATTTTTCATAATTACAGGAGATAAAATGTGCTCTTTTACAAGAGGTGTTCATATGTCTACACATATGGCTACAAATGAACATCATATCAAGCATGTGGGCTTGGGAAAAATGCACCAACAGCTCCCCCTCAAGCCTAACATGCTTGACCTCCAAATATATCTACAATTGCACCATGATTTTATAATTGCATCTATAGTATGCATGCTTCAAAATGTATGTGCAGACATTCATGCCCATAAGTGCACGTCTAGTTGCACGATCAACAAAATTATAATTGCATGATACAATCAAATAAGTATATATGGTGAGTGGAAAGCCTCTACATCGAAAGCCAATTATCCTATCTATGAACCATTTGTTTTCCTAATGCATGAAGAGTATGCATGGTAGGGTCACATTTCATGACCTTGCATCAAGGCACAATGTTTTTTTTTTCATGCACTATGAGTCATTGAAAGGATTAATGTATATTCACATTGATATGTATGAACGAGATAGAGCACCAACCATTTCTTTGTTGCATGCACCATAACTTTTATACATGCATTTTAAAAGTATGCATTTTATAGGGCTAATTACATGGCCATGCATAGGAACTTTGATTTCGAACCCATGCACATGCAACATTTTACAAAGCTGATCATCAATATGTAAAAGGATTTTATGTTTGAATAGTTAACATGTCCTGGTTGGCCCATCAGGGACGATGTGCAGGTTTGGAGGGGGCGAATGTCAGATAGATTCTCTCTCCATGAGTTGATAAGAGATGATGGAAATCTTTTAGAAGCACACATGATTAATGCTGATAATTATCCAGATGATTTCAGACGGTGTGGATCTCTATGAAGAATTGCTTCGACAAAAAAGTAAAAGCAAAAGAAGCAAACAAGTGGACTGAAGAAAGAAATTAGGAGAATTATGTGGCATGTATCCAAAAGCAATGCCGCAATATTATGGAGAATTACATTTAGGATGATTATGCCTTTGGAGAACACTGGATTCCAAGAGTAGAGGGGAAAAAGGTTATTAGATCCTGATGCATACAAAGTGAAAGTGGGAGATGCTTACGATGCAGAGTAAAGTTTGGAGAGTTTGAAGAAACAAGAGGGTAAGACAAGTGCAAGGAGTTTTGTTCATGATTAATGTTAGCTCAAATGATAAGAGCTTTTTACTTCTTAAATAGTTCGCATGCAAAAGAGGACATATTATTGAAATGATTCTAACAATTCATTAGAAAAATGGCAATTAGTATTTTTTACCAAACTTTTCCATAAAATTTGGAGTGAGCTTTTCGCAATCCCAGCGGGAGTTCTTTGATTGCTAATTATAGTGAGAAAGAGACTAGAAACAGATGGCTCTGACAACTCACGATGTGGGGAGTCATCTCATGCAAAACAAATGGTGACTAAGAAGAAAAGCAGGCATGCAAGCACATTGTAGAGGAGGAATCGCGTGATTCACAGATGGCTAACTGAAGAAAACAAGTGGAGCTTTGCATGAAGGGGAGTCGGCAAAGGAGGCATAAATGAAGGTGCATATAGACACAAAGGGAGGCCAATGACAAGGACAATTTGGTATCTCTGATGGAGGCCAACTCTTAATGTTTTCCATCTAGCTTATTTGGCGGATCATCAATATCTGAGGAGGACCCACGCTTATCACAAGGGGGAGCCGGATCAATATTATTAGTAGGGAGGAGAAGCATTGAAGCTGGGAGGATGGCTGATATCTGAGGAGGACGACAATTCGGAGCAGGGACGAGAAGGAGGAGTGGATTGAACGTGGCAATTTGCATATCTGAGGTGGAAACATGGAGCACTCAGGTTATGAGGGGCGTCTGAAGGTTAATTCAACATATTTTATTTGGCTGACAATTCGGAACGAAGATTTTCAGGAGAATGAAGACCTAGCAAGTGCTGTGATCATCTGATAAGTTTTTTGCTATTGCAACTCCATCTTTGACAGACAATCATCTCTATGATTTGACAAGTTTCTGCTACTGGAGGTCCATCACCACCGTTCGCTATTGCATGACTCCATCAAATTGTTAACAATTGCTTCGACAATGAGAATACCACTAGCTGCTTCCGCAAATACATATTAAACGCAGACACTATGGTTCGCTACTTTGATTTCAAATCCATCAATTGATGGGTGAATCCTATAACTATCTATTTTTCGGTGCGCAATTTATTTGACAGGTTTATGCTTTAATAGAGAGCTCGAATCTCAAGAGCTAAATTTGCATTATAAGCTTTACATGATAATCGTCTGACAAGCTTGTGTCTAAATCATAGACTCGTCTTTTTTCTCCCGGAAGGTTTCAAGTTCAAACCCTCTGTTCTAGATGCTAAATCGTTTGTTTGTTATAGAGAACTGTTGCTTTTAAATTCGTATTTAAGATAACTTACATAATGTCCCTAATCTTCAAGCGAGAAGATAATGTTTGTGGATCCGTACTGTGTTGGATGACGATGAAGTATAGATCGAAACCTGTACGATTAAATTTAATAATGATCTTTGCTTGAGATGATAACAGCAAGAGGAGAGGACTCTGCGCAGTATGCTGAAATATCATTTGTTTATTCCCTTTATGTGACTTATGTTAGCAAGCTTTATGTTTGTACTTATGTTAGCAAGACACTGCTGCTGGAGTCGATATGTTGTTTGTATGTTACATCCCCGATATATGTGATAATTCAGTTATTATTTGTGCATGTGAATACTACTAGCAAAGCAGTTATCACCGAAACTCATTCTATCAAGCTCGATCCTTTTGTGTATTAGAATCACAGAACGTTCGTGTACTTTTCAGTTATCACCGAAACTCATTCTATCAAGCTCGATCCTTTTGTGTATTAGAATCACAGAACGTTCGTGTACTTTTGTTTTGTCTGAGAACTGAGATAAAAGATTAACTTCGTCAAAGTTTTGTGCTATTTGGTTTATCATTTTTTTTGGCACGTTTACATATGATAGTGTTGCAAAGATCTTGAGTACGAAAGAAAGCGTAGGAAAAGTGATTAAGCATTGATGTCTTAATCACATAGTTACATATGAAATAGCCCTTGGTATAATTATGAAACGAAAATTTGATTAAGACACTAATCAATTGATTTCAGGCTGATCTATATGAAATTGCCCTTGGTATAATAATGAAATGAAAATTTGATTAAGACACTAATCAATTGATTCCAGGCTGATCTTAGACGAAAACAATTAGCTTCGAGAGAATTATATTTAAACTAGGAAGTTTATCGAGAACTAGCACTCGTCGGAGTCTTACATTGCTTGTAAGTATTCGGATGGCACTTTTAATTGTCTCAGGTTCAACGTGAACATATAGGGGCATCGTACTGGTGTGTTACCATCACTGGCAAAACAAAATCTGATTCATTCGATTCTCAGAGTGAAATTAAATAATACTTGTTTTGTTTTCGAATTCGTACAGTGACGTTTATTGTGTGATTTACCTAAGTGGATACATTAGAAGTATACACATGATGTGACTCCTATTAGCACACACATATTGACTATGTTTTGTTTGTAGTTTGTAAACAACAGGTTCAAGCGTGAGTTTGCTCCTTGAATAATTTTAACGATCACTATAAGCATTGTCTACATTAAAGGTACATTGGGAATGCTTGGAAATTATCACACACAACATGACTATATAATTAATTTGTACACATGCAATTTATGATGAACTATTTCCATATCATAAAAACGGGCAACAGAGCAAGTTCCAATAACAAGTAGAATTTCAAAACACAAGCAGAAAGAGAATCATTTTCTCATTAGAAACTTAAGATCTAAAGTGATAATTCAGAAAGAATCTCATCTATATGGTATTTTGATTTGATTTACCATGATTTGGTGATTAAATGTCAAGATTTTGATTTTGAATTGTTTATGGTAAGAAATTTCATTTGTGCTACGAATTTGTCACTCAAACTAAAACAAGAAGCAAATCCAATAGTGTATTAAACACTCTATGGATGGTTTCGATTGTTACTTGAAAATTGTGTTTCGATTTAAAATTCCATAATACAAAGTTAGCATAAGAAGAATGAGTCGGCAATTGAGTACTACTATCTTTGAGTCTTCTATAATACTTGAGGGAGCTACAAGCACGTTGAGTGCACCATATTATTCGCGGTTGATGTGATCCTCCAACTGTTACTTTCACGCCTACAACATTAACACATATATACTTACCTAACTCTATACCTAGAGACATACATAGATATACATATGTATATACATACATACATACATACATATGTGCATATGTATGTATATACATACATATGGACATAGATAGATAAATACATACATACATACATGCAACCATACATACATACATACATACATACATACATACATACATACATACATACATATATACATACATACATACATACATACATACATACACACACACATACATATAAACATACATTCATACATGCATAGATAGATAGATACATTCATACATACATACATGCATACATACATACATACATACATATATACATACAAACATGCATACATACATACATATGTACCTAGTATTAACTATACTCTTATTTATCATAGGACATCACAAGGCACTAAAGGATTGGTTAGGAGATGAAGAAAAAGCTAGTGGATACCAAGGAGAAAAACTTTATTTATTGCTACCTTATGCAGGACCTTGTTGAAAAATCTCATAGAAAATTCTCTTTTATATATTATTTTTGTGAACTAAGTTACTATTTGAAGCTATTGAGCATCTCGGTGGTGGAATTTTTTGAAGACAAAAATCTTGAATAGTACCAAGACTCTTTTTGAATATTTTGAAGAACCAAATATTTAAGGGAAGGTTTGAAGTAAATAGAGATAGTTCCCTTGTGAAGACGAATATCTCAAAGACTCCCAAATTTCATCACTATGGTCCAACCTTACATTATACACCATAACTTTTGGAGCTAATAGACTAGTTAGGAGTTTGTGATCGAGTTTCAGACTCAAATTGCGTATTGATAAAACCACATAATGTGTAGGTGATATTTTTATTTTCCATGGAATATATGGATTAAATTGGATTTTTGTAACACTTCCTCAATCAAAAGTTGTCCTCAATCATAGCTTTCTGTTCACTCAACAATAGTGCAAGAGAGAAAAATGGAAGTTGTACAAGATAAGAGAAAACTCGATGTGAAAGAGTAGACAAGAAATGACTCAGAGAAATAGAAGTTTTGGTATTATAGATTTGAATCAATTGATACAATAGCTTTGGGAAATAGCTTCTTTAAAAAGCCTCCATCTCTCGAACACCTGCGAGCTATCACAATCTCATTCACACTCCCACTTGCAATCACACTTTCACACTCTCTCACTTTCACACTCACTCGCACTTTCACACTCAATTTGCTGATTTTCGGCCTCTTGTTGCTTGACGCAGCAACTTGATATCCAAAACAGAGGTTATCATCCCCATAGAAGTGCGTGGTTGACCAAATATAGCAAAAGTTGGCTCTACTTGTGTTGCATGCAAAACTTTTGCAAAAGCATACGTTTGTAGTAGTCAAGTGCTTTCTTTAGTGATACCTACCCAAAAATAGGAGAAAACCAATGTGAAGACATATAAGAAGGCATTCGTAAGTGTGAATGGAAAGATGCATGCTTCAAAATCATGAAATCACATGGAAATAGAGCAACCGAATTGTTTTTCTCAGTACCTAAAGAACAACACTTTTCCAAGACCTTTAAGTAAAAAATAGTGAAAGATTAGCTTAAGCTTTTTGGAAAACAAAAATGTTCAACTCTTTGTTTTGCACAAGTGTCAGAGATGACCTAGGTCCGAATCCATCTCAAAGTATCACTTTTGAGCCCTACAAGTTTACAAAATCTAGAGAGTAAGAAAAAATCAAGGCATTTTCGTATACTGAACTAAATGGTAAGACTAAAGCATGGTACTTGAAACATGATTCACAAAAATTATACAAAGATACTTTTATGCTCTTATGATGCTCTACCTTTCTCTAATGCAACACTTCTCTTAATTCTTTCATCTTCACCTTCAATTTTCAACAAAAAAACATGATGCAAATAAGGTTTAGAGAGAGAATATAAAACTTATCATCCCCAAATTTTGCCTACATGCATAAAATGGCCTAATTATTCATTCTAAACATTTTCCCCACTATGTAATTCAAAACGTTCAAAATTAATTATTTCACTATCGAAAGGCCTATTACAAGTTGGAATGATTTGGATAATGTCTAAAACCTACCAAGTGCAACCATTCTTTAGACCTACTCAAAGAGATAATCTTAGTTGAATTCTTATATTTCATGGTATCGTGTCTAACCCGATTGAATATATTCTTTTTCTCCTTAAAAGATTGTTTTCTAGTGATGATGTGAAACCAAATTATTTTTTATATAGGTATGAAGGAAAGAAAATTCATTCAAGATTATAAATATGGATTATTGAAAGAATAAAACTTTTTATGATTCTCATTTGCTGTTGGTATTCACCATTATTCTTGGGGGTAGTCTATATTTCTTGAAAAAATAGGGATGACTTTCATCTCATTTTATAGCTAGTGAGTGTAAAACTCTCAAACCCTAACCTGTATTAGCTTTAAGCAAAAGGTTTAATTGTATGTGGTTGTTATCTAACCAACTAGTCTATGATATAAGTGATGGTTAGATTATGTTCATTTGTAATAGATGAGGGTTGCAATTCATATTCTTGGTAAAAGTGATACGAGAATTATCACATTCTTGTATGTGTGCTCATTTTGATAGTTGAAATGACATTTTTCGAATTCATATCCTTCTCTAAAGTTAGTCATGATGTGCTCTATGGTCCTTAACAAGGTAATAATTTCAGTGACACCACAAGATCCTCAGTCAATCTTTTGATGAAAACAATCTATATGAAATGGAGTTGAGAACACTTGATCATCATGTATTATGCAAATATGGAAACTCTACATTTAAAATTTATTTTTATCGTTACTCTGCTTGCTATATTGATCATATATCAAACTTGAAAGCTATGGTGGCTATGAATTCCTGAATTGATTGCCTTCTTCATTTACCCTTTGCGGTTTGTAAACTAAGAAATAGAAATAGATAGAAGTTATGAATGTGTGTAGTTGTGGAATCATGTATTTAATACTACTATGGTTTTACATTTGGGCTCTAATCGCATCTATTTCAAAAGATATCATCCTAGTGGAAATTCCTATCCATGTTAGAAGCATTGGATTTTACTTCTATGCTTTCTATGGAAAGATAGTTTCAAATCCCCTTCTTGGTATTTGTAAACTTCAAGTATATTGATACAGAAAATTATAATTTTACCCTGTTAATTTTTAATCAAAGTATCTACATGGTAGTTATAAACCCTCGATACGAGGAATTTAGGAATATTGTAGATTTTGATGTTTTTGGCTTATATTTTATAAAATTAAAGTAGATAATAGTTTATTCATTTGTTTCTAATGCATGTTAGAGTCAAGTATCTAGAAAAATGATAATACAAGAATGGGAAACTCATCCATCTAGGAAATTATGTGGTACTTAAAGTTTAATGGTTAAAATAGTGGGACCCACATAGATATGGGTTATTGGTGTCTATGGTTATAGATATTGGCGATATACTATAGAATTGGTTGAAAACTTTATAGAATGCGGGTTGTTGAGGGTATGTAAATAAATTGGATCTCATTATTTAAGGCACTACATATTGATTTTACTATCAATTTTTTATTTATAATATCTAGGTGAGAAGGCTTGTTCCATATAACTCAGGTTCGAGGATTTTGAAACTTGATAATGGTACTCCAGGTAAAATCTTGCATGCAACACTAGGTATAGATATATAGGATTACTAAACCACTTGCTACTTTTATGAGTTTAATTTAGAGCATGGAAATAAATTATACTGAGTATAATAGAAAATGTGCATATGATGATAAGAGGTAGCTAGAAGAAAACCTTTACGGAAATAAGGTTTTGAAAAACCAAGCGTATATTTTACTATGCACAATAAAAGTAAGATTTTGGAAAAATGTTTCTCTTACTTGGTAATTCTTTGTTTATTGATGAAAAACCAAGGGTATATTTAACTATGCACAATAAAAGTAAGATTTTGGGAAAATGTTTCTCTTACTTGGTAATTCGTTGTTTATATTTTGCTAAATTGATGAGATTCAATAAACAAAAAAGAAATTAATGATTCTCCAAAAAAAATGATATGAGTAAATAGTCTCTAGTCCTTGAAAAGTTGCACAACACCCAATATTGAATGTATAACCAAGAGAATGTACAACGATAAGTGACTCATTAGAGTTAAAGGCATATATAAAATCCATGGGAAAAAACCTGCTAAAGAGGGAAAAAAGTGCCTCAACAGTCCTAGAGTGTTCACACACATCATTACCTAAATATATCAACACCTTAATATATTATTCAAGTAGCAATATGTTTCTTTATCACAAGGTGTTTGATTTACAATTGTACGCCATATATAAGGATACCTATTCTTTGGGAAAAACCATCAAAGAAGCCTAGAAACCATTATTTTGGACAAAACATTTTTTACTTCTTTGATGATTGACTCTATAACTTTGGTAGAACCAAGTAATTCCCTTCTATATTCCAAATTGCATGATACAATATATCATAAGAGATAATGGCATTATTTCCATCCAAATTAAGAAAGAGTTTCCAAAATGCATCCTTCTTATGATGCAAAAACTTATATCCAATGTGGATATAATTTTTCTCCCATGCAATTTATCATGTTATAACATGAGATCCTTGATAGTGTTTTGGAAAACACAATGTGAGTCTTCTTTGAGCTGCTCACAATCGTTTTGTTGTCCAAATCTAGACTTCAAAAAGATCCATAAAATTGGTATCAGAGCAGGTCACTATTTTATCTAGGGCATTGTCACCACCCCTCTAGTTAGTCTCAAAATCACATGAAATTTGGTGAGCATACTCAAAATCTGAGCTTGTTTCAGCGTCTGAACACACTGTCATAGTGCCTATGTAGGCAATTTTGTCTTTTTGTGGCAAAGATATATACAGGTTTTGGTTCACCAATATAAGCATCTCAAAGTCTATTATAGGCTTAGAAGAACTTGATAGGGTACTTCTCTTCAACTTTTTGAGATACTCATTTTTCTACATTAGGATATTTTAGTCACTGGCCATGGTTGAAAGCAGTGATGTATTCCATATGTTGGCTATTGAGGAAAAGTTGGATGCTACCAATTACCCATTATGGGCTTATATGAGGTGTCATGTATTGGTTGCAAAAGGACAATGAAATGTTATGGAGGGTGTTGAAAAACATCCTATTACACCTATAAATACAGTTACTGAAGGTGATGTAGATGGCATTGAAGATGGAAATATTCTTCATGTTCCTAATTGTGTTGCGGTTCCTACTACACCTATTGCAAAGCAAAATTGTAGGGATGGCAGAGATGCTCAGGCACATGCATTGATAGCCTTTTCTATCAAACGTGCCATTATTCCTCACATTCATTATCGCAAAACAATAAAGGATGCTAGCTATACACTTACCACTTTATACTAGGTAAGGAATGAGGCTCCTGTTGCTTACATTGAGCAATGAGCAAATGAATGAAGGAGAATCCATGGACAATTTTTTGGCAAAGAAGTCTTTACTAGAAGTTAACTTATGCATACTATTCTAAATGGTCTTCCAGATTCATGTGAGAGTTTTTCTTCTAATCTTTGATTGATGATGAAAGACAATCCAAATGCCTTAACATATGAGAAGTTAGTCTCTGTCCGGTTGCAAGAAGATCAATTTAGGCAGAACACATCCATTATGAATGTTGCATATCCTTTCCTGGCTAGTCAAAAGGCAAAGGTAAATGGAGCTATTCTACTAGTAAGCAAAAATCTGCTAATTCTAGAAAATCAAAGAAAGATGATAGAGTCGAGAAGAAAACAAAAAATACTAAATTGTTTCGCAAAGATTGTAAAGGAAATGATCATGTCATAAAGAGTTATCCAAAATTGGCTCCAAAAGATGCAAATAAGAAAGAGGCTAGAATGGTTGTTGCAGAGACCTCTACACCTAAAATAGAGTCTGTTAATTTTGTGCAGAATGAACAATGGGCATTTACTACTATTTCTAGTTATGAACCATCTTCACATGAACAATGTATGTTTGTAATAGACTTAGATGTTTGGTACTTTGATAGTGGGGCAACCAAACATATTACCGCACATCATACTTACTTCACTTCACTTGAGCTTGCCCCTACAAGGAATACTATCACATCTGCCAACAACTCCTCTTGTCTTGTTATAGGAGTTGGTAAGATCATTCTTACTACTATTGATGGTAGTTCTTTTACATTTTTTAGGTGCTTTATTTGTGCCAAGGATTGACAAAATATGTTATGAGTTCCAACATTAGCCAAGATTGGCTTGGTCATGAAATTTGTTGATGATAGATGTACACCTCAGGATATGTCAAATGTCAACATCATTATTGCTTCTGGCATTTTATGTTATGGGATGTATAAGCTCATAGATTGCAAAATCTATCAATGATTTAGGATGTGCATTTGAAGATTCTTGGGCTATGTGAGATGCAAAGCTTTGGCATGCAGACTTTCGTCATCTGAATTTGGCTAGTTTGCTATGCCTATAGAAATATGAAATAATTTCCTCTTTGCCCAAACTTGAGTCACCCGGTAAATATGTATGTGAAGGCTGTATTTTGGGTACAATGTAGCGTTCCTCCTTCCTAAAAGATGGTTTACTTTGAACTACTAAAAAGTTACATCTTGTTGATAGTGATATTTGTGGCAAAGTTTGAAGTGTTTATGTGCTTCAAACAATTTTTGGTTTTGGCTGAAAATCTATGAGCATGTAAAATGGGCATCCTCTGTTCTGATCTGGGAGGAGGGCGGGTATATGTCTTCTAATTTTAATGTGTTTCTGGATGAATGTGGGATAAAACATAGGTGTACAGTCCCATATACACCTCAACAAAATGGACTTGTTAAAAGGAAGAACAAGTCACATGGAGATGGTGAGGTGTATGGTCAAGAGTTAGGTTTTACCACATAGTTTCAAGCTTGAGGTTGTTATGTGTGCAACATATGTACTTAACAGGTGTTCCACTAAGGCATTGCAGTCTATCACTCCATATGAGGCTTGGCATGTTCGTAAGCCATCTGTTGCTCACTTGTGTGTATTTTGTTGTTTGGCATATGCATTAGTGCATGAACAACAATGCAAGAAATTAGATAATAAAGCAGTGAGATGTAATTTTGTTGGGTACAATTTTGAAATCAAAGGCTATCATCTATATCATCCACAAACTAAATGCATTTTGGTTAGTTGTGATGTTGGTTTTGAGGGAGATGCTATTCAAGCATTACTTTCATGTACTAAGGAGACATCAATTAGCTCCAAAGACATGTATGACACTTTGCTACCTCTTTTTACACGTGGATAGTTTAGTGCTCATCCTAATAAGGCAACTTCTAAGCCTTTACAAGTTTCATGTGATGATGTAGATCATTCCATTTTTTATGCAGATTTACATGATGCACTTGTTGAGAGCAGATATTGAGGAGGCAAAAACTATGCAAAAATGGCTCGTACAGACTTTGCAAGAGGGCAAATTAGATGCATCTCTATCATATTGTACTCGTTGTGGCTCTCATAGTGATTATTTTGCATGAGATTGCTATGCTTTGGCTACCTCTAGTATCTGCGTTAAGAATGAGCCTATTTTGTTTGATGAAGCACAAAATTTAGAAAATTGGATGGCTTCCATTCAATCTGAATATTATGCTATTATGAAGAATGGTATCTTGCCTTTATGTAACTTGCCTCATAGAAAGATAAACATTGGCACTAAGTGGGTATACAAGTTGAAGCATAAGCCTAACTGAACAATTGATAGGTATAAGGCTAGGCTTATTGCAAAGGATTATGCTCAATTGTTGGGGATTCACTCAATAATTATACATGAAGATAATAAGGCTTCACGAAGAAAAAGAAGGATCAAGAACCGAAAGACAAATGTGCCCATGTGACGGAACAAATTCATACTATAGATTTTTGTAAACTAGAAAATCAACCAGAATCTTGGAAATTCTGAATCATTGATCTAGGATAATGTAGAGCAGTGGTGTATGAATAATGCTCACTTGAATGAAGTAGGGGTATGGATAACAAAGTGGATAATGAAGTGAAGAATGAAGAAGGAATAGATTGTGTTGAATACAGAATGTAGTATATACTAACCGATTATAAATAAACCAAGCATAAAATAGAACACGACAAATAAGCGAGAGCGCTCATGCTGGAACGAGTGTGACTATACGAGTGTGTGTATATGAGACACATAAAAGAGAGAGTAGAGAAATCGGAGTGTAAGTCCTACATGTGAGAGGAAGTAGAGATAATTTTGAGAGAGATGCTTATGGAGACTTGCTAAGAGTTAGAGAACTTCATATGGTCATGAGCAGAAGAAGGCCATACCATTCTGTACACATCTTCTCTAATAGAAAGCACATATTTGTGGAATAGAATAGTGTCAAATATCTCTGTGCAAAGAAATCTAATTGTTTTCATAACTGTATGAATATAAGTTACAGTTAGGAGTTTTTTGATGCATTTTTCTTGATTGTATTAGAGCTAATCTTGATGCATAGTGTAAAGGGTTCTTAAGTGATAGCTTTGGATGAAGCTATCATCCCTTACTACAGATGAACAAAGTTCTTTTGTATACCAAAATGTGTACTCTGAAGTGAAGTTCATCTTTGAAGGTATGTCAAGTTAATGAAGTCAAGTAATCGATTCTTGTACAAGTGCAAGTGTAGGTGATAGAGCAACATAAAGACAGTAGATTGTACGTTTTGTAGAAGTTTTCAACATGGAAAGGTCATCTGAATGAAACCGTAAACTACCAAAAGTTCATCTGGGTGCCACGAAAAAGTCAATAGAACAAGACCATAAACCACCAAAAAGTCACCAGAGAGAAACCATAAAATCACCGTAAACGCACCGAAACCAAGCGAGAATAAATTTTTTCTTTTCTCAAAGTTTAGTTTTAGGGTTGGTGAGCTATTGGTGATTATAGATGTGTTATAATATCACATATCTTGCTTCTTGTGGTGCTTATACACTAATAAGTGGTATCAGAGAAAAAAAAAAAATACTATCAATGGTATCATAGCTAGAAGGTTAGAGCTGGAAGGTCAATGATGGAAGATCATAACTAAAAGCTCAAAGCTTGAAGGTTAAAGCTGAAAGCCTAGAGCCAAAAGGTCCTTTAGAGTATAAGGAGGTGCGGATACAAGAGGAGTGAAGAAGGATTCAGTGGAAGACGCGACAACAGAAACAGGAGCACCATGGAAAATCACATCTCTATTGACAAACTGGACAACGATAACTATCCTACCTACGTAATGAGAATGGAATTCTTACTTATGAGTAAGGATCTAATGAAGTACATGACTGATGAAGAAGGAAACCTGACATTTGAAGATGATAGCAGACCAAAGCAAGAAGAGTCAAAAGCTTTGAAGTTATGGGAGAAGAAAGATGCAAGCACATAAGCATGCATATACAACACTATCATAGATCACTTACTACCACACATTAGAGGTCTGGAAACCATGAGAGACATTTGGAATGCAATAGAAGATCACATCCAAAACACTAATAAGCTAGGACGGCTAGCTTATGGTCAGAGTTTACAACCTTCAAGAAAAAGCAAAGTCAAAGCATAAGTGATTATGTCACTAAGATGAAGGATTTGGTAGACAGTCTTGGATGTATAGATGAAGACATTGAAGATCATAGGTTGATTGCACAACTACTCGCAAGGTTTAGAGGAGACAATAGGTGGAAAACCTTTCTACTTTCTACTGAACATTCGTTAAAACATTTTGTACCAGATCTAAACCAATTGCTTGGACTGATGCTTACATTTGAGCAAGATTTGAAGTTAGATGGAGATAAAGGACATCTCACTATGTATGCAAAGAATAAGAAGAGAAGTGATAAAAGCAAATCAAAGGATGAAGAAGAATCGACTAACAAAGAAAACAATACAAGAGGTAAAGGTAGAAGCAAAGGTAGAGCAAATGAAAGAGGAAGAAGTAACCAGAATAATAGCAAGAAGACATGTTGGATTTGTGGCTTGATCAATCATCTAGCCTGACTATTGGCATAATTAACAAGGTTCAAATTAGAATCAAAACAACAATGGTAGAGCCTTAAGCAGAAGATATCAAAGTCAAATCCCAAGAGAAAGAAAAAATCAAAGAGGCCGCTATAGTAGAGGTGGTGGCAAAAATTGGGGACAGAACGAATCCCACAACACGAGCTACTACAACTATGTGAATGATATAGAGAATGAGGATCATGCAACATTAATGATGAATTACGCACATCAAAGAAGGAAGATCTCAAGGTATTGATGGAGAGTGTTAATCTCCAAGAGAATAAGCTATCCTTGATGTTAGAACACTTCTATATCAAGAATAACTCAAACCCTTTACCAATTTGGAGGATCAATACCAAATTATCAAAATCTTGAACTAACTATGAGGAGAGTCACTACTTAGAAAAGTCTGCTGCACATAACTCACTCATTGACTTATTAAATGTGTAAATTTTTTTATAAAACTTTGCATAAGGTATTGTCTAAAGATTCCACACGTTCTCCAAGTTAAACATTCTCAAAAGATTCAATAGTTCTTGACAAATGATCCAAACAATCTACCTACGTTTGAAACTGTCTTCTTGTAGAATTAATTTTGACACCTGCAACCTCTAACACACAGTTCTCCCAAAGTAGAACCTTTTTAAGAAAATGCTTTTAGCCATACATGGCTTACCTTCCAACTTAGATTTTGACTCCTCATTTGTCAAAAATTTTACATTGTGCATTGAGAACTGATCAAATCTTTGACCATCGAGATTGCGCCTATTTCAGAAGACACTCAACACTTCTTCACATAAAAATGTTCCTACACATAATTCTTTCAGCCTGTTTACAATTAAGCTCTCAAAATTTAACCATAGAAGCATTAAATATGGAATTAGAGATCTACAAAAGGATTCTTGAAATGATCAAACATAGAAGGAGAACATAGCAAAATATCGGGCGCAACGTTTTGTTTATTCAGAAAATTTTACATCTGAATGATGAGAGAGTTCTACCTCACTTCTCAAGTGTCTAATGACTATTACAACTTCTAATTCTTCTCATCTCATGCTCTCTCATACTTGCCCCAACTTTTTACTTGTATATATAGGCATATATATACAAGCTCATGACCATAAAAAAGTATAAGTGAGCTAACTACAAATTAATGTACATATGTATACAAGTCTTCATTTCCTAAACATACTCTATCTTCAATCTTCAATTGTTGATCTTTTCTTCATCCTTTGACTTCAAGTCTTTATTAAAACATCAATTGGTGGTTTACTTCTTTATACCTACCATGTCTTTAAATCTTTGTAGCTTTGGTCCATCTAAGCTTTTGGTTAGCATATGTGCAATCTGATCTACTCTTTGTCTTGCAACCCAATGTTCTTTCCTAGGACAATGCATGAATTGAGACAACACTTCAACTGCATATGACAAGCCAGGTCTAGTTAATCTAGCATAGATTAGACTACCAACCATAATTTGATAGAGTTTCATATCATTGAATTCTTCTCCTCCATATCTGCTCAATTTATGATTCACCTCCATTGGAGTAGGTGCCACCCTGCAATCCTCCATTTTAGACTTGATCAACAAGTTCTTCAAATACCTTTCTTGAGTAACATACACTCCATGTTGAGCATCTGAGATCTCCATACCCAAGAAATATGAAAAGTTGCCCAAGTCACCAATCTTGAACTCTTTCTCCATTTGCTTCTTGAGGCTTTGTATGCCCTTCTCATTTGTACCTATAAGAATTATGTCATCAACATATATGCACATGTAGATGAACCCATCATCACTTGCCTTGACAAGAAAGCTACTATCTGCTTTAGATACTTGGAAACCAAGTTTCTTCAAGAACTTTACAAGTCTATAATTCCATGCCCATGGGGCCTGCTTCAAACCATACAAAGCTTTCTTGAGCTTACATACATATTATGAATACCTTTTATCTCTCAACCCTTGTGGTTGCTCCATGAAAACATCGTCTGAAATATAACCATTAAGAAAAGCATTCTTCACATCTAAGTGACATAATCTCCAACCTTTACATGCAGCAATGGCTATGAGTGTCCTGATGGTTGTCATCTTTGCCATAGGACTATAAGTCTCATCATAATCTATACCATATTTTTGAGCGTACCCTTTCACAACAAGTATAGCTTTATACCTAGACACACTTCCATCTGCATACCTCTTCGTTTTGTAGAACCATTTGCATCCAATGATCTTCTGACTATTTGGTTTAGGAACCAATTCCCATGTCTCATTCTCCATCAATGCATCATAATCTTCCTGGTAGCTTTCTCCCAATTTTCCTTACCTTTTGCCTCCTCATATGTAGAAGGGTCTTCATGTGAATTCACCATGTAAGCATAGTCTTTAGTAGTCAAAAAAGAAGTGTCATAGCTATACCTTGTAGGTTGCCATTTGTGCCTTGATGACCTTCTGAGTTCTCCACTTCTTGAAATTTTTGGTTCATCACATTTTGGATCAAAACTTGGCACTTCTTCATCTTCAACTTGTACTTCATTGTTCTCTTCCTCATCAAATATCTAAACCTTTGATTTACCTTTCTTTTGATTCAAAACTTATTCATCACCTGCATGATTATTGATTGTACCTGCATACCAAATACCTTGCTCATCAAATGTAACATCCTTTGATACAAGAAATTGCTTTGTGGATGGACTCCACAACCTATAACCCATCTGCTTATCAACATATCCAATGAACACATACTTTTCAGCTTTAGGTTCCAATTTATGCCTCAACAGAGATGGCACATATGCATAAGCCAAACATCCATATACTTTGCAATGATCTAAGGTAGGTCTCTTGCCTCACCAAGCTTCATATGGTGTCATACCTTGCAAAGTTTTACATGGTAACCTATTGACCAAATACGTAGCTGTATTTAAAGCCTTAGCCCACAAATAATTTGGACAATTTTTCTCCTTCATCATTGATCTTGAAAACTCAACAAGAGTTCTACTTCTCCTTTCAGCTACATCATTTTGTTGAGGAGAGTACCTGCAAGTAACCTCCCTTTTTATACCTGCGTTCCATAAGTAATCATTGAACTCGTTTTACTCTCCCCCTCCATCTAACCTTAGTCTCTTCAACTTTTGACCTGTGATTCTTTCTAATTGACATGCCTCACATTTGTATGTCATATGTTCACCTGCAACATTAGGCAATCCAAGCACCGAACCATTGTTAACCATATCCTTAATACCTCTTTCTATGAAACATCCAAGCCTGTTGTGCCAAAGATCTAACTCAAAGATCTTATGTCGTCCATAAGTGAACAAGGCATGACCAACATTACCTTGAATCTTCAATGTGAAGAGTCTTCCTTCTTTCTTCCTTGAAATAATTTTTTTATACCCATTTCTAAGGTCTTCCACAAAAACTCCATCATTAGTGAACCTTACTTCATAACCTTTTTCAACAATTTGTCCTCCACTTAACATATTCTTTGGAATTGTAGGAACATACAAGACCTTACTCAAAAGATTACTTCCATCCTTCGCCTTCACTAATCCAATTGACTTCACATAGTGCTTTGTATTATCACCTGGTCAAACTACATGATTAGTTACCTTATTTTCCAAATCAAACATCAAGGCTGTATTACCAATCAGGTGATTGCTACACCCTGAGTCAATGCAGAAGACTCTTTGGTCTTCATTTTGTTTTTCACAAGCTGCATTATGATTAAGGTTGAATCTTCTTTCTGATCTGAAGCATAATTGTAGTAGGTGTTGTAGGATTGACTTTGAAATCCTCTATCTGCATTTCTTCCAAAGTAACCTCTACTACCTCTACCTCTGAAATTACCTCTTTGGTTTCTACCACCTCTTCCTCTTGAATTAAAATTCTGATTATATCCTCCATTATTCTGATTATTATGCCAACAATCATGAGCTAAATGATTTGTCTTACCACAAATCCAGCAATCTTTTCTCTTCCTCTTACGAAGTTGGCTTGGCTAGTTGTACCTTCTTCTTCATTTAATTGTTGCTTTCCTTTTCTATTCTTCTTCTTATCCTTTGAATACATTGCTTGACCTGCACTCTTATCACCATCACCTTTGACATCCTGCTCAAAACTTAGCATGTGTCCTAGCAACTGATTTAAATTAGGAGCAAAATGATCTAGTAATAATTCAGTAGACAAAATGAATGGCTTCCATTTCTCATCTCCTCTCAAACCTATGAGGATTTGCCTTAAAAATTGATCCTCCTCAATATCTCCATAAACTTCTCCTAATGCATCTGCAATGTCCTTCATCCTTGTTACATAATCAGAAATGGATTGAGAGGCCTTCTTCTTGAATGTGGTAAACTCTTCCAAAAAAGATGCCTTCCTTGACTTTGTAATGTTTTGGAAATGCTCCTCCAAATCATTCCATATATCACTTGCACTTTCAAGACCTCTAATATGAGGTAGCAAGTATTCATTGACTCCCATGTAGATAATGCTCCTTGCTTGAGCATCCTTCTTCATCCAAGAATTCAAATCTGAGAGTTCATCCCTAGTTAGAACACTAAGATCTCTGAATTATGGTTTTTCTTTTTCACCTTTGATGTAACCTATCAGGTCTTTGCTCATGAGATGAGCTTCCATCCTCGTTGACCAAGCTGGATAGTTTTCTCTATCCAATTTCTTTATCTGAACAGAATCTCCCATCCTTTCTTCACCTGTGTATTAAATTCTTCAAGCTTTATGAGGAATAAATGTACCGTTACTTCAAATGAAGTTCCTTTTGATCTTCTTGATAACTTCTGGCCTCCTTCTTAATCTTTCCCTTTAAGATTTCACCTTTCGAACCTTCAAGTGTTGATTTCTGTATGACTATAGCAATCACGGTCCTCCTTTCTTCTATTTTGATGATTCCTGGTATGATACCACTGATGTAGAGTGTTAATCTCCAAAAGAATAAGCTATCCTTGATGTTAGAATACTTCTATATCAAGACTAACTCAAAACCTTTACCAATTTAGAGGATCAATACCAGATTATCAAAATCTTGAACTGATTGTGAGGAGAGTCGCTACTTAGAAATGTCTGCTGCACATAACGCACTCATTGACTAATCAAATGAGTAAAGTTTTTTATAAAACTTTGCACAAGCTGTCCCCTAAAGATTCTGCACCTTCTCCAAGTTAGATCTTCTCAAAATATTTAGTAGATCTTGAGAAATAATCCAAACAATTTGCCTATGTCTAAAACTATCTTCTTGTAGAATCAATTTTGACACCTGCAACTTCTAACACACAGTTCTCCCAAACTAGAAGCCATTTTAGCAAATATTGTTAGCCATAGATGGCTTACCTTCCAACTTAGATGTTGGCTCCTCGTTTATGTAAAAATTTACACTGTGCACTGAGAACTCATGAATTCTTTGAGCATCGAGATTGCGCCTGTTTCAAAAGACACTCAACACTTCTTCATATACAAATGTTCTTACACATAATTCTCTTGGCCTCTTTACAATTAGGTTCTCAAAAATTAACCATAGATTCATTAACTATGGAATAAGAAATCTACAAAAGGATTCTTGAAATGATCAAACACAAAAGGAGAACACAACAAATATCGGGTGTAACTTTTTCTTCTATTCAGAAAACTTTACATCTGAATGATGAGAGAGTTCTTCCTCACTTCTCTAGTGTCTAATGACTATTAAAACTTCTAAATCTTCTCATCTCGTGCTCTCGCATATTTGCCCCAACCTTTTACTTGTATATATAGGCATATATGTACAAGCTCATGACCATACAAAAGGTATAAGTGAGCTAACTACAAATTAATGCACATATGTATACAAGTCTTCATTTCTTGAAAATACTCTATCTTCAATCTTCAATTGTTGATCTTTTCTTCATGCTTTGACTTCAAGTCTTTATTAAAACATCAATTGGTGGTTGACTTGCACCAACAGGTATTCTATATTGAATCTGGTTGTCCTAAACATTTGTCAGCTAATATAGAACTAATGTCAGAACTAGAAGAAAACACTTCCAAACATACAGTTCAAATAGGTGATAACACGAAACACAATGTGTGTTCAATTGGAAAGGTGAAGTGCATGAATGGCACTAACCTATAAAAGATAATGTACTATATGTTCCCACAATATTAAAGAATTTGATAAGTGTGGGTCAAATAGTGGAGAACGGATTTCGAGTCAGATTCACGAATGAAGGTGTATTTGTGGAAGATCCAATCAACCGATACAAAAAAATTATCTATGATAAGAAGGAAGGTAGACTCTTTACTCTAAGAGTAAAAGGAAATATTGGTCAATCCTTAATCGCACATGGTGATGAAGTTATTACAACATTAGAACTTTAGCATAAGAGGTTAGGTCACTTTAATAAAAAAGGAATCAAAACAATGGTAGCAAATCAGTCTATATTAAGATTGCAAATGTTCATAACCAACTCATGATCTGTAAATGTGAAGCATGCCAAATGGGAAAGGCACATAGATTACCATTTCAAAAGAAAGGATTCAAGATGACGGATTACTAGAGCTAATCCATACATATGTATGGGGACCAACGAAGGAAGGATCAATCAATGGATCAAGGTATTATGTTATTTTCATTAATGATGCTACAAGATGCATAACTAGCCTTCAACCATTTTCATGCATATGCAAAAAGAGTTACAAGTCAAAAGCTGAAGAGGCTAAGGTCTGATGGAGGGGGAGAATACTTCTCTCAAGATTTCAATGATTATCTTTGGAATGTAGGAATCAAGTTAAGGTTGAAGATCTTTCAACCAAGGTTAGATATACTAACTTAGTGTTAAAGCATCAACTTCATAGTGTAACTTGGTGTAGTAAATCTATTCACTTAACTTAATTGTTAGAATTGCATTCCATGTCATAAAGTCTTAGGAGATCGTAAACATAAGAAGAGTAACTTCTTTTGAAGTGAATCATGGAATAATAATAAATCCTTGAAGATGGAAGAAACAAATCCCTTCTTTCTTTTGTTTGAGAAACAAGGGAGAGTATATGGAGCAGCTCACAAGAGGGGCTATTCAAGGAAGCAAGGGAAGAGCAAAGAGATTAATAAGAAAAGATGGCCATGAGGTCTCAAGATATGAGATTCTTCATCCTAAGAAATATGTTAACTCACAAATGAGGTCTCAAGATACAAGGATTTTTCATCTCAAGAAATGTTTAAACTCACAAATGAGCACCTTGTTGACCCATCTTGAAAAGTATCTTATGTATGCTAAATTTGTTGTTTTTGATTCATTTATGTTTTTTGGAGTGTGTGGTACATGTATATTTCTTTAAAGTTAAGAATAAATCTTTAAGATGGAAAATTTTGTGCTTTATCATGAATAAGAGTGAAGTGTTTGAATGCTTCAAGAGTTATCTAACATAGGTGGAAAATCATTTAGGCAGATCATTAAAGAAACTTAGATCTAATGGAGGGGGAGAAAACATCTCCAAAGATTTTGATGAGTAATTGCAGAATAAAGACATCAAAAGGAAGGTCACTCCTAGGTACTCTCCTCAACTAAATGGTATTGCAGAAAGAGGGAACAAAATTCTAGTTGGATCAACAAGGACTATGCTTGACAAGAAGAAGTTTCCACATTATCTTTGGGTAGATGCTATATCTACTACTGTGTATCTTGCGAATAGAATTCCATCCAAATCTATTCTATGTTGGAGATAGACGTTTGCGGAAGCACGCGAACAGCACAAGGAAGAAGAAGAAGCTTGGAGCACAACACACAAAACTGAATGTATTACTAGAGAATGTACAAAGATGAGTAACCCATTAGGGAAATAGGCGTATATACAAGCCGGGGAAAAAAAACCTCCTAAAGAGGGAAAAAAGTGCCCGGCGATCCTAGTGTGTTCACACACATTAGTACCTAAATATATCAACAAATCCCCCATAGGAGTGATGCGGTGAACAAGGAGCTGGCACTCATGTATAAGGAAGTGCCAAGCTATGTGGAAATCACTCGACAAACGGAAGTAAACCCAAAGCTTTGCGAAAAGCTTCAAACTTCTCCCTAGGCAGAGCCTTCCTAAAAAGGTCTGCAATGCTCTCCTGCGTGGGCACATATGCCAAGCTCATCTCCCCAGCAAAGAGCCTCTCCTTGACATAATGATAATGCACCTCAATGTGCTTAGTGCGAGCATGGAACAGAGGGTTTCTCGCAACTTCCAATGCAGTCTGACTGTAAGTGAAGATGGTGGTGGCAGAAGAGTGACCAACACCCAAATCAGCCATAAGGCATCGGAGCCACACACACTCAGCAGTAGCTGTGAAAGATGCCCTATACTCAGCCTCAAAATTGGAAGTGGCCACATTAGGCTGCTTCTTACTCAACCAAGATAAACATGAGCTACCAAGCATAAAGAAAAAGCCACTAGTGGACACACGAGTGTCATAGCAACTAGCCCAATTAGAGTTAGAAAAAGCACGCAAATCTGGCGGTAGTGATCCCCCCTTGGGATAAAACAACCCAAGTAGCTGAGTACCACTCAAGTAGCAAAAGATGCACTTAACCGCCTGCCAATGCTTGACTCCTAGGAAATGCATAAATCTACTCATCTGTGAGACAACAAATTGAATATCTGGCTAAGTAATGCATAAGTAAATCAAACATCCAACAGCCTACCGATAGAGACTAGCACCAAATGCATCTCGAGCATCATGAAGACTCAATCGTAAACTTCTCTGCATATGAGTGGCAATAGGCTTACAACCTTCAAGGCCAAAGCACTACAATAATGTGTCAATATATTTCGTTTGACACAAAGCCATTCCACCATCAACTTGCATAAAGTGAATGCCCAAACAGTGATGCAAATGCCCCAAATCAGACATCTCAAATGAGGCATGCAAATCAGCCTTAAAATCAGCAATATGCTTCTCAATAGGACCAGTGAGCAGCATGGCGTCAACATAGACAACAATGATCAGAAGCACATCATTAGCACGCTTAACATATAAGGTGCTTTCAATTGGACTATTCAAAAAACCATGTGTAATCAAATAGGCATGTATATTCTCATACCAAGCACGTGGTGCTTGCTTTAAACCATATAATGCTTTCTTTAACCTGCACACCTGGTTTTCATGCCCTTTCTCCAAAAGCCACGGGGCTGAAAAACATACACTTCTTCATGCAAGTCATTAGGAAAAAGGGTGAACCCTGCATGGGCCTTGTAAGGATCCCTAATTTTCAGGGATTAAGCCTCATTCTGCTGTTGTCTAAGGGGACAAAGTGCATTTAATAGGGCACTTTTTAGTAGGCTGGAGTAGGCTTTTTTTAAGGCTTACTAGGCTCCTCTCTCTCTTCTTTTAGAGAGAGAGAAAGGGAATCTACTTTCCACATCATCAAACTCGAGCATGTATGGGAATAAAAAAATGATTTTTTTTTTAAAGTCTCAATTTCAGTGTTTATTTACTTGAAAGGGCTCATTTTTTAATATATATGTCAAAAGTGACCTTTTTTGAGTTTAGTTTTTAATTTTCCTTTTGAAAAAGCAATATTTTTAAAATCCCTCCAAAAGTAGAGTGCCACATCATCAAATCCGTAACTACTCTTCACCCAAAAAATGACTTTTTCAAAATTTCAACATTTTTGGCTATTCTCAGTGGAAAAACACACTGTTACCCATCCTCATCCAAGAAAACAAACTTTTCTTGAGAAAATCATGCTCTAGCATTTCTTCCAAACAAATTTCTGGTCTCTTTCTCAGTATTGTTTAATTGTTGGAAAAGATGGTGTTGACACCTATTACAAACCTCACATTAGGACGTCCTCATGCCCCAGCATCAACAAGTATCCATGTTCGTGTGCCCAGAGAGTTTGCTCCAAATACACAATGCAACAATGATGTGAACTCTCAAAATGAGCGTCGTGAAGCTGGAGAAAAGAATATTGATCTTTGGACTCATGGTTCATTATACCCTCCTGATCCAATGTCTTCTTACCATCCAACATTCCATAACCTCTCAACTTTACTTCAATTCATCGGTGCCGGTAAAGCTGGGCTCTTAGGTTATTGTCAACGATTATCTACACATTCAACTGCCATTACTGAGTATTGGATTCAACAATATCAACTAAATCATACAAGGTTGGTCACTTTTGAAAGCACAATCATATCTTTACAAGAAAAGCTTGCAGAGCTTGAAAAGCATATGGAAGAAAAGGAGAGAACAATTGAGAAATTTAAAAACACTGTCCAACACTTGAGAGAGACTCCACTTGGGATGCGACGTAGGAGACGATCATTAACATCCTTTGACTCTCTTTCAATTGGTGGTGGAGCACGCAAACGACGAGTTTTTGCAATAAGGTTTGGCTTGTATTCGTTTCTCTTTTTGGAAGACTTTATATGTATATATATATATATATATATATATATATATATATATATTTTTCTTGTTATGTAGGTCATTCGTTGAAGATGTTAATGCATCATCAACAACAGAGGATCAATTCAAGTTATTAAATTCTTGTTTGACCAACAAGCAGGTGGTTAGTATTTTGGAGTCACGGATAGGAAACCTAATCAAGAAGAAAGTGATTAAAGATTTCACAAAAAAGTTACAAGATATTATCACTCCTAGAGACGTGCAGATGGTATGTGATGAAGCAGGAATTAGTACTAAAGGATACAGTGCATTGTACAACCTTTTGAAGCATTCATTAGAAAGAGAAGGTATTTTACAGAATATGTTTCCATCTCCTTACAAGGTATCGCTAAAGAAGTCAATGTCCAATGAAGATATAACTAGTATTCTTGGAAACTACTTATATATAGAGGATATTATGCCTATGTCTATTTATCATTTATCTACATCCAAAAAAGAGTTGAAAAGCGCAGTTGGAAATGGATTTCCTTACACAAAGTACAACAACATATTCGTGGATTTGGAGAGGCTTCAACAGGCAATGGTTCAATTTTACAAATCTACTATACCAGGTATGTGCACTATTGTTACCTTGATATACATTGTATTTTGATGTTATAAAGATTTTGCTAATTTATGCAGATTGTAATACCAAATTACAGTTTATATTGAAGTTAGATGAATGCCAGATTATAAAGGGATGACGAATGGAGAGATTGAGTTTGACACTCATGAATGAAGCTATCAGAAATGCCATATCTGATGAAAGTTGTAACTCTAGCTCTAAGTCTACATATAGTGTTCAATCCGAGAAAGAAATATGGTGGTTAGGTGCTATTGAAGTACCTAAAGAATCCAATGATGTTCTTTCATGGATTTTTAGTAGGACCCCATGGATCACTAAAGTAATACTTTCTCAAATTCATGGTGCAAAGCTCCACATAGAAAACTTGGGTGATTTTGAGATAGATTGGCACTTGGGTGGGGATTTAAAAACTATCAAATGCATGTTAGGTTGCAAGCAAGGTGCATCTGCTCGTTATCCATGTCCATTTTGTACTCGAGGCTACAAAGTAACAAAGGGACAACAAAAAGTACTATCTAGCTTAGATGAATACATAGATGCACCTACTTCCACGGAATGGGATAGACCTTTGCTAAGGTGTCCAATGTTAGAAATACCTAACCGTGACACATTAGATAAAGATTGGAATCCCATTATTCCATTTCCATTAGTTAATGTTCACTTTTGCACATTGCATGCTTTCATGAGAATATTTGATAGATTATTGAAGCTCCACATAGAATATGCATTTTCCATGAAGCCAATTGATAAATCTGTACAAGCAATCAAAAAATTGGAAGAGTTGCTTAATTCGATTGGTTGTCATGGTGGTAATGTAACTCTAGTTGTCAAAAAACCTGGTGAATCGCAAAATAGTTTGCAACAAGTGTCAATGACAGGGAAGAAGGCAAGAAAATTTTTCAGAACAGGTGTAAGCCCTAAGAAAAATGAATGCAGGGAGCTATGGAAAGACTTGTGCATGATCACCACTGATAATGATTCTCAAATTGACCTTAGTAATAGGCGAAAGAAGGTTTGGTCATGCTTAGATAAGTTGGTAGGTTTAATGAGTCTTAATAGCTCCAACAAAAATGACCGTCAGTTGTTTCAAGATACATTAATGGAGTTTGCAAAGTGTTTCATCCTATCTTGGGGAGAGAGCAATATTACACATTACATTGTAAGTTTTCTTATTTTTTCAATTTTCTTGTTGATAAGATTGTGTTATATGTACTTATATCATTTCAGCATATTTTATTTGCACATGGAGCATTTTTTATGCATCGATATGGTTCATTGGAGATTTTTAGTACACAAGGAATGGAGAAGTCACATTACAAGGCTAGAGGTTTTTACTTCAAGAACACACGACATGGTGGTGGTGCAATGCAATCAAACTATATGGAAGAGATGTTTAATTGGTTTTATCGTACTGCATTTTCAAGGACATATGCAATGGAACGAGCCAAGGAGTCGAAAGTTGCAAAACTTGCAAGATTTCATCAACACAACTTAGCTAGTGAAAAATGGAAGTCATCATTGGGACCTTTACGTCATGCTCAATGGCGAGCTACAAGAACACGAGAGGGTTCATCATGGAAGTGAAGTCATTTAATACATTCATGGCATTTTCTGAATAATTCATAAGGTTTGCTACACACTAATCTCTTCTTTGCAATTTTTTCAGGTAATTTTTAATTTTTAAACTATTTTTTGTCCATTCAGGTGTGAACAGAACCTTTTTAAGTGAAACATTATAAAAGGAGACTCATTGTCTCATTTCAACATTCTAGCACTATAGAGGATGGCACGAACAAAGCAAACTGCAAGGAAGGATCCCATTAACTTTCCTAGCTATGTGCAAGGCACTCAGAAGCCACCATGGATGAATCACCACAAAAGGCGACGTAGTGTCTCGCACTCTGCATCCCATCGTGAAACAGGTGGTGGCCATACCTCTGGGAGTGAACAGTTGCATGAACAAGTGGAACATGGGCAATCCAAGGAAAAGGCCGTAAATCAACCCCAATCACCACCATCATCATATGATGAGCCTCCATCACCAAAGAGACCAACAAAGAGAAGGGTGAAGGAGCGTGCTCATAGACAAGTAGTTTCTGATGATGATTTTGATGAATCGCATGAGGATGTGTCTCAACAAGGTTCACAAGCAAGTGATGAGAGTCAAAGATTGCCACCATGGGGTAACGAAGAAATACCTACAAATCATAGGGTTACTGTAGCGGGAAAGACATTACCATCAAATTAGGGGGCCATACCCAATGATCAAGAGAGAGAGCAAAGCCAGCAACAACATCCTGAACAAGGAGAAAGCTCAAGACGCGTGCAACGGAAGAAGAAATTCTTTCAACCTCGTCGTAGACCACCCCAACCAAGACCACAAGAAAATGTCCAACGAAGACCACCACCACCACCACAAGCTAGAGCACCACAACGAAGAAGAAGATATACGAAGGCATTTGCAGAGATAAGGCACTATCAAAAGACAGCTGAGCTTCTCATACCTAGAAGACCCTTTGCAAGGGTGGTCAAAGAAGAGTTACAAAGGTATTGTGCAGGGTTAAGGATCCAAGCTCTAGCTTTAGAAGCTTTACAAGAGGCAGCTGAAGCATTTTTGATATCAATGCTAGAGGATTCCAACCTGTGCGCCATCCATGCTAAGCGAGTCACTATACAACCGAAGGACATACAATTAGCTAGGAGAATTAGGGGTGATCGTAGCTAAGTTTTGTAACTGATCTCTATGGACAAGAGATTTTTTGTAAATATTGCCATTTTCAATGAAACATTAGCACTTTTCCTCTATTCCATTTATAATCTCATTATTTAGAATGAAACATGAGCAGTCATTTTACATTTCCATGTGTTTTCTTGTGATAATCTCTCATATATGAATGATTGTTTTCTTATCTTGTCATTTTGATCTAGTGATAATATCCTTGTACTGAAATTTCTTTTTTATTTAAGGTCATGTAGGTCTTGTAGGGCATTAGGAGGCCAAATAAGGCCCTGCCACAGAAACGCGGGAGAAGGCCCTGCAAAACGTTTGCAGGGCCTTCTCCCGCGTTTCTGTGGCAGGGCCTTATTTGGCCTCCTAATGCCCTACAAAACCTTTGAAAGTGCATCAGAGGGATCATGACTAGTAAAGCTAGTTCAGGGGTAAGGTAACTATCTTGAGCAACTATCTTGGTCTTTTGAGCAACTATCTTGGCATCCCATCAAGAGTCCAAAAGAATGAAACTAAAGGTCCTGACATGCCCAAGGTTACCTTACATGAGACTCAACCTTCACTAGATGGATATTTTCAAGATGGTTACCTTACCCCTGAACTAGCTTTACTAGTCATGATCCCTCTGATGCACTTTCAAAGGTTTTGTAGGGCATTAGGAGGCCAAATAAGGCCCTGCCACAGAAACGCAGGAGAAGGCCCTGCAAACGTTTTGCAGGGCCTTCTCCCGCGTTTCTGTGGCAGGGCCTTATTTGGCCTCCTAATGCCCTACAAGACCTTTGAAAGTGCATCAGAGGGATCATGACTAGTAAAGCTAGTTCATGGGTAAGGTAACCATCAGGGGATCATGACCTACAGGGATATTATCAAGAGTCCAAAAGAATGAAACTAAAGGTCCTCCCAATGCCCTACATGACATCAATACATCACATGCAGGTGCAAAAGAATTTTAGATAATATACTGAAAAAGAAATACTTGAGACAATTGTAAATAAAGCAAAGTGAAAATTTGATATTAATTCAATTGTTTACATCAATTGGCTTTGAGTTTCTCAATGACTCTCTTTCGACGCTCCAAAGCCATGGGTAGGGTGTAAGTCAAAATTGAGTTTGCTATTTGATCAACACTTCTAACACCTAGACCTAGAGATATACCTATTTGGCCTAAGACCTTTCCACGGAAGTTGGAACCTAAGGTTGTAGTTACAAGGGATTTCTTAACTAAAAAGATACAATTACTCCCCTGTGTAATGGTTGATAAACAAAGCAATTTACTTAAGGCCTTTAGACACTATGTCATGAAGTGGCCCTGAGGACTGAACTCTTTATGGATAATTACAAAATGGTCTTTGGGAAGTTTCCCAATGTAGTTTGCAAGGGATGAGCCACCTCCACGAGCCACTCGATCACCTCCGCTCCTTGCTGCAAACTTGTCGACTTCAATCACCTCCTGCACAAAGTTTTATGATTAGTAGCTGCATGTGTTTGTAAGAATGAATGACATGAATTGAAGATACTTACATCTTGAACTCTATCTTCTTCTTCTCCTCTCTCTTGAAGTTGTAAATTAATGCTGGAGTGGGACATCCCACTCTGCTCGATTACTGGTGAGGAGGGAATTTTTGATTCCAATATCCTTTCTTGTGCATTATTAAATTGTTCTTCTGTGATATGTTCATGTTCACTTGTGAGTATGTCATTGCAAACCAATTTTATTGTGTCGGCCACTGAGTCACCAAATGGCAAACACTTTTTCTCCAACAACTCAGAGGTACTATCCAAAGGACACTCTGACAAAGTACAAAACAAACTTAGGCATTCATCAAGCCGTAGCCCAAATGCCTTCTCTACATCATGTAAAAACAAATATTCTTGTCCCTCGACAAGAACCACTGAAAAAGTTTCAATCTCCACCTCTGGAATAGTTGCTTCTGGCTCCGAAGAGGTGGATGGCTTAGGCACTTCTTTCAACTTATCATCCACACCAAGAGGATAAGTTTTCTCAATAGCTTCTCTCTCTAATAGGAGATTCAAGGGTTCTTGAGGTGGTTCCTTTTTATCCTCGACAAAACCACCTGTAAGAAGATGAGGGATCTCATGAGGAATTGGTTCTGGTTCCTCATTCACAAAGAAAATTGTGGCAGCAATGAATGAAAGATATTTTGGACCCATCTTGCGTTTCCTATTCAATTTCCTTATAAGTGGCACAGTTTCATCAAGAAGGTGCCCTGCTTCCTCTGCAATTGCCTGGAACCGTTTCAATCGTTTTGCAAAAGCCTCATCACCTTTGTGAATGTAGGTGAGAAGGTCACATGGAACCCAAGTTCCATCATATGGTGGTATTTCAATGGAGAAACGCAATATATGAACTTGCATATATTGAAGTAGCTCCTCCAAAGCATCGGCATTCATTTGCACGGTTCCATGGAGGTCAGGAACCTTGGAGAGAAGATCATATAGGTCATGTTGACCTTTGTAATCTGAATCCTCCAAAAATTCTAGAAACTTGTGGCGTGCACTCTTAGTAGGTACAGAGGTGGAAGCCATAGCTTGCAAATGCAGACTGTTCTAACACTCAATGTGGTTGCAAAAGTGAGAAATGAGGAGAGAGGACTCCTAATTATAACTTTTCTAGAATTTTTAAGTGATGGGTCCCACTTTTTCATAGAAGTGACTTTTCCTTAAATTAAAACATAAGAGTCTTGAAAAGGAAAACTTTGACATTCGAGATCACATCAAAGGAAATAAACAATAAGAATGCTCTTTCAAGAAAAACCTTGAGAATTTACAGATACAACTAGAATGTGGCCAAAATATCCTTGAAGCAAATGTGAAAAATTTTTCATTGCAAAAATAGGTTTGTTTACAGGTTTCACAGTATCTTTACAAAAAAGAGTTATGACAATGAAATGTCAGTTCCATCCATGCTCCAATCTGCAAGAACCTTGATTTTGTCTTCCAATCTCTTTCCAATCTGTGGACAATTCATAAAAGAGTAAAACATTTTCAAATCATGAACAATAGTGATATAATAATAATAATATATATATATATATATATATATATATATATATATATATATATATATATATATATATATATATATATATATATATATATATATATATATATATATATATATATATATATATATATATATATCTATATGTATATATGGAATACAACTCTTACCTTGTTCCCTCGTATTCGAAATTTGAAATCATGAAGATCATCATATCCCATGATAAGTAAGTGCTCTCTCAAGTTGGCCAAGTTCCAATGTTGATTAACTAAAACCACCTCCATATCATTGTTTGGTAACTTCACATTAATTTCAAATGAAGCTAAAGATCCCTCCGAGCTTTGCAAAGGTATCCACTCTCCTAGTTTACACATCCAACGATCATAATAAAATCTGATGTACAATGAGGTGCGATGTTTTAAATAGCGAAACCCTATACCTGTGTCACCAATTCTACAACGATATCTATCCCCTTTTGACAATCCTTCTACATAACCCCAGTTTTCCCCTAACAATCCTTCTACTGCTTCGTATGTAATATCTTTACATAGGAACATTGTAGGAGTTTCTACAAAAGGAATGCCTTGAAATATGAAAACAAAGCAATGGATTGGTAGAGTCCAATGAAGACCTATTGATCTAGATACGCGTGTGAATTTCAAAGAGTTATGTATGTCCATCACCATCTTACGCTTGAAAGATGATATGGACCAAAAATCAGGTTTTGGCCACTCTAAACTAAGAAGAGAGTCAACTTTGATAATCTCCAACCTTCCATATTCACCATCTGTGGAAGGAACAATGTACTCGTGAGTGTAAAAGAAGATCCTTTCACGAATAAGTTTAGCAGGAGGTACATCTGGAAACACTAATGCCCCAATGTCTGCATGTAATGCTTTGAAAGTTCCTGTGAGACTATGAAGTGGTTGCTCTTCCACTAAACTAGAAGGAAATATGACTGTAGCAATGAAAAACATATGAGATGAGTAATTAAGACATTTAACACCATGAAGCATTGAGAAAATAGAAATACTCACAATGGATTGGATATCTAATTCTATTGGAGTTTTCTAACTTCATGGTTGAAACTGTGAAGACATGTTGTACAATAGCAACCATCCCACCATGTGTTTGCTGCTTGAAGCCTAAGAGCTTACCTTTCCAATGAAGATCCAAATTTCCACGATCTCGAACACGATGAGGACCAAGTCCAGATGGCTGCATGTACACCCATGCACCTTTGCAAAACTCTTGTGGTAGCCAACTTCCTTCCATTGTTTTGATGTTGTGGCACGTCATTGTGTGAACTTCGTCCTTTGGTCTCCTACGAGCTCTGGAGCTTTCCATGGGAGTAAGAGTTGTTGTCATTGCTGCAGAAGTTGGGAGAATGGTAGGAGGAGAAACAATGCTTCTGTTGTATGGTATGGAGGGAATAGAGGTGAAAAATATGACTTTTTGGGTTTTGGGTATGAAAATGGGAGTTTGAAGAGGGAAAATAGAGTTTTTTGAGTCATTTTGAAAAAAGTCACTTTTTTAGTCCACAAATATGCACGGATTTTGAATTAGAAGTCAAAAATAGCACTTTTGACCCTGAAAAGTGATATGGAGGTCATTTAATGGTATTATGATGAGTTTTACAACTTTTAAAAAATTTTGAATTTTTGGGCCCAGCCTGATTACGAGATTTCTTCTCTCTCTAGAAGACAACCCTGAACATAGAGGAATCTTGTCCCCTCTTCCCCCTTCAGCCTAGTATTTTATAGGGTATAGACTGTGGCCACCACCCTCTTCTGATTGGTCCATCACTAATCACTCTTTGAGCTAAAAGGCCCATCCAGGGTTCACCTTTTTTCCTAATGTCACCAATCAGAAATGCAGTTTTAATGTCCAACTGATGTACATTCCAACCATGATGGGCTGCACGTGCACAAATGCTCCGAATAGTAGTCATATGGCATGTAGGTGCAAAGGTTTCATCAAAATCAATGCCTCTTTTCTACGCATAACCCTTTGCAACAAGCCTAACCTTATACCTGTCAACTGTACCATTAGGTTTACGCTTCAGCTTGTATACCCATTTAGTGCCAATGGCCTTCTTGCCAGGAGGCAAGTCACATAAAGACCAAGTACCATTCTTCATTATTGCATCATATTCAGATTGCATAGCAGCCATTTAATTTTCTGAATTTTGTGCTTCATCGAACAAAGCAGGATCATTCTCATCACAGAGACTAGATGTAGCCATAACATAGCAATCTGATGCAAAAGAGGCACTATGAGAGCCTGAACGAGTACGATATGAAAGAGATGCATCTAATTTGTTGTCACGCAAAGTCTACACCAGCCATTTTGGCATAGTTTTTGCTTGCTCAATATCAGCTCTTTCATCAACTAGTGCATCATGTAAATCTGCATCAGAAATGGAATGATCTGCATCATCACATGAAACCTGCAAAGCCTCAGAATTTGCCTCATTCCGACCAACACTAGACCGTCCACCTGTAAAAAGAGGTAGCAAAGTATCATACATGTCTTTGGAGCTAACAGATGTCTCCTTAGTACATGAAAGCAAAGGTTGAATAACATTTTCCACAAAAACAACATCATGGCTAACCTGAACGCGTTTAGTGTGTGGATCATACAGACAATAGCCTTTACTTTGAGAACTGTACCCAACAAAAATACATTTTACTGCTTTATCATCCAATTTTCTATGATGTTGTTCAGGTGCCAAACAACCAAAAACATGTAGATGAGCAACAGATGGCTTGCGGTCATGCCAAGCCTCATATGGAGTGATAGACTGCAGCACTTTAGTGGGACACCTGTTCAGTACATATGCTGCACACATCACAGCCACAAACTATGTCGTAAAGCCTGACTCTTGACCATACACCTCGCAATCTCAATGAGTGACCTGTTCTTTCGTTCATCAACTCCCTTCTGTTGAGATGTATACGACACTGTACACTGGTGTTTTATCCCACGCTCAGCCAAAAATGTATTAAAATCAGAAGACATATATTCCCCCCCTCGATCAGAACGGAGAGTGCCTATTTTACATGCTGATAGATTTTCATCCAAAACCAAAAACTGTTTGAACCACATGAACACTTCGAACTTTACCTTCAATGGATATACCCATGCATCCCTGGAAAAATGATCAATAAAAGTCATGAAGTAAAGATAATTCCCAAAAGAAAGTGTGTGCATAGGACCACAGACATCACTATGTACAAGTTGCAATTTCTGAGTAGCCGGAACTAAACCATCTTTTGGAAAGGACGAATGGCTGCATTTTGCCCAAAATACAGCCTTCACAAACATTTCTTCGAAGCGCCTCAAGTTTGGGCAAAGAGGACACCATTTCAGATTTCTGCAAGCGTAGCAGACTAGCAAAATTCAGATGACCAAAGCGTGCATGCCAAAGCTTTGCATCTGACATAGCCTGAGAATCATTTACTACACATGCCAAATCATTTACAGATCTTTCATAGTCTATGAGCTTATATAGACCATGACATAAAATGCAAGAAACAATAATCACATCGCCATTTAACAGATCATGAACTATACACCTATCATTGATAAATTTCACAACCAAACCAATCTTGGCTAATGCAGAAACTGATAACAGGTTCTTCTTGATCCCTGACACAAATAAAATATCTGACAAAGTGAAAGAACTACCATCAATAGTAGTCAAAATGACCTTACCAACTCCCATAATAGCATAAGAGGAGTTTTTGGCAAATGAAATAGTATTCCCTGTAGGGGCAGGCTCGAGTGAATAGAAGAAACTGTGCTACGAGGTAATATGTTTGGTCACCCCATTGTCAAAATACTGGCAAACATCTGAGTCTACTATAGACATGCACTGCTCATGAGAAGATGGGTCAAAACTGCAGACAGTAGTAAATACCCATTCTTCTTCCTACAAAAGATTAGCAGACTCTGTTTTTGGTGTAGAGGCCTTTGCAACAACCATTCCAGCCTCTTTCTTCTTTGCCTCTTTAGCAGCCAGTTTTGGACAGTTCTTTATGATATGATCATTCCCTTTACAGTACTTACAAAACAATTTCTGCTTTTCTGATTTCTTCTCATCTTTACCTTCCTTCTTTGAATATGCAGAATTAGTAGATTTCTGCTTACTCGTTGAAGAGCTCCATTTTTTTTTGCCCTTCTAACTAGCCAGGAAAGCTTGATCTGCAACTCGCATAATGGACCTATTCTCCCTAGACTAATCTTCCTGCAACAGAACAGAGACTAACTCCTCAAATGATAAGGCATTTGGATTGCCTTTCATCATCAACCAAAGAGTAGAAGCAAAACTCTAATATGAATCAGGAAGACTATTCAGAATGGTCTGCACAAGTGAGCTATCTGGTATAACCTTATCAGTAGAAATCAACTATTCCTTCAAGTCTTTGATCTTCGTTAGGAAACTGTCCCTAGAATCACCTTCATTCATATGCTCACTCTCCAACTCTTTTTGGAGGTAAGCAACACGAGCCTCATTCTAGCTTAGTACAATGTGGTAAGTGTATACAAAGCATCCTTAGCTGTTTTGCAAGAGCGAATGTGAGGAATAATGGCACGTTTGATAGACAAAGCTATCAATGCATGGGCTTGGGCATCTCTGCTAATCCCAATGAATCTGCTCTAATATAGGTGCAGTAGAAACTGTAGCACAAATAGGAATATGCAGAATATCATCATCTTCGACAGCTTCTGAATCCGCTTCAGTACCTGCAGTTGTAATAGCTGCAGGTGTGATAGGACGTTTTTTGACACCCTCTACAATGTTCCACAGTCCTTTTGCAACCAACACATGTTGCATCATATAAGCCCATAACAGGTAGTTGGTACCATACAACTTATCCTCAATAGCCAACATACAGAATACATCACTGCTTTCAACCATGGCCGGTGACTAAAATACCTTGATGCAGAAAATTGATTGTATCCCAAAAAGTTGAACAGAACTGCCCAGACAAATTCTGCTAGACCTCTAGTAGACTTCAAAATGCTTATACTGGCGAACAGAAATTGGTATATACCTTTGGCACAAAAAGATGAAATAGCTTGCATAAGCGCTGTGATAGTGTGTTTCGAGGCCAAAATGAGCTCAGATCGTGATTTCGGCACCACAGAGTGAAGCCGTTTTGATCCCGGAAACACGGAGTATGCTCACCAAAATTCGTGCGATTCTGAGACTGCAAATGGAGGAGTGTCGACGGTGCCCTAGATGAAGCGACGACCTGCTCTGATACCAATTGTTGGAGTTAGACGTCTGCTGAAGCACACGAAGAGCACAAGGAAGAAGAAGAAGCTTGGAGCACAATACACAATATTGAATGTATTACTAGAGAATGTACAAAGATAAGTAGCCCATTAGGGCAATAGGTGTATATACAAGCATGGGGAAAAAAAACCTCCTAAAGAGGGAAAAAAGTGCCCCGGTGGTCCTAGTGTGTTCACACACATCACTACCTAAATATATCAACATTCTAGGTGCAACTCCTTACGAAACTTGGAATTGTAGAAAACCAATTCTAATTCATTGCAAAGTTTTCAGTTGTTTATTATATGTTCATGTACCTTCAGAAATCAAATGAAGTTGGATAAAAAGGAAAACCAATCATGTGTTCATTGGTGATGATGCCTCTCAAAAAAGCTACAAGTTCTACAATCCAACCACAAATCAATTCACCATAACCAAAGATGTTGTATTTGAATACTATAGGTCTTGGTATAAAGAGGATAAACAAAAGGTAAATTTACCATATGACCTTGATTCAGATTTTCATCCATTAGGTAGCAAGCATTATACACAAGTATAGGACTCTATAATAGAAGTGAAGATGAACAATACGAGAAGGAGAGAGACTACAAGATTTGCAATGAAGAGGAAAATCCAAATTGCAAGAATGTGGAGAACACTCCAAGCATGCTCCTACCTTTGAATCCAAACACACTACATATGTGGAAAAAGGTTCAAGTTTAGAGAAGCCATCAACTTATTAAGAGCCCAAAAATAACCCTTATTGGGAGAAATCCATGAAGGAGGAAATATAAGCTCTAAAGGAAATGGACACATGGTAGCTAGTTCCAATCCAAACCAATCAAAAGGTAATAGCTTGCATATGTATCTACACATTTAAAAGGAAATTAGATGGATCCATTTGTAGATATAAAGCTAAGTTGGTTTCTAAAAGATGTGCTCAAAGCGTAGAATATGAAGAAAATTTTTCACCAGTTCCCAAAATGAACACCATTAAGACCTTGATTAGTGTTGCAACTGCAAGGAATTGGAAGCTACTTCACCTTGATGTGAAGAATGCTTTTCTCAATGGATGGATTAGTCAAGAGGTATACATGTCACAAACCCTAGAATTAAAAAACCCTAATTATCCTACTTATGTATGCAAGCCAAAAAAAGCATTGTATGGTTCAAAACATGCTCCTAAAGCTTGTAATTAGAAATTGCTAACTTAACTAAAAAATCAAGGATTTAAATCTAGCAATGTAGACCATTCATCGTTCATTCGAAGGTTCGTAATGAGATTATCTATTTATGTGTGTACATAGATGACATAATTATGATAGGTGATGCTAATCTTTATGGTTAATCTAAATGTTAACAGATCTTCACATGGGTTCTTGGGATGGTTAGGGGTCTGTAATCTAGAGGCCCCTTATGTATTTTTCCGAGTCACTTATTAACTTCTGACAATTATAACAGATTCAACTACTACTTCCAACACATAACAAGTTCTTAATGATCATCATCACCACATACGTAAAACTTCTACCATTCATTTAGTATTAATGTTATAATCGCACTTCACTCACGACACAATAAGATGTTAATGCAATACCTTATTCATTTCAATACTGAATCTTTACCAATACAGATGACACCATAGATGAATAACTTCTGACAGAATCAACTCTAGTCGATCACCCAGACAGAACACTCTGGTGAAGGCGTGAAAGCGACGGCTGGTTGATCAAGTCAACCGCTACAATTACGGCACACGCCGAGTGCTTGGCAAACTCAGGTTTGTATACCATAGATAATTAGTCATTAACTTGCAAGAAAATTCATATTCTATCCTTAAAACAAGTATATGTCTTATCTGTAAATCTTAACTATCTCTTATATGAAGTCAATTGGGATATTCCAAATCTTATGCGAAACTTCATACATGTATTAGAACTACAGATTTCATGTTTTGAATTCCAAACCTCAAAATAAATAGGTTCAAATCTTTGTATTAACTCACATACATAGAAGATTCAATAATTTTTGGTGTGAGCATCAATTCAATAGTCCAATGTAAATGCAACACAAATTACAAACTCAGTAAAAATAAAATAAGCAATCGATTGAAATACCTTTGCAAATTTATTTCATATATCAACTCTACTTAACAACAATTCAATTGTGTCTCAAAGAAGCAGTCAAATAGCATGCAAAATTAACATCATTTTCTGAGAGGCGTGGATTTGAGTTAACTATTAAATATTTAAACTTTGCATAAAATAAGTATCATAGAAATAATAAAAGGAAACAGAAATGCCATGTAGAATAGATGCGCATTTGATCATGCCAATATCACAAGAAACGCAAAATATATATATCCAGTTGCGTATCTCTGTAGATTGGAATTCATAGAAATTTATCTTCCAAGTTTCATGAATTCATCTTCTGTGGTACGTGTCGAATGTGAAAAGAGTTTATCAAGAGTGGAACAAGCATTAGATCAAAGATCATTCGATGAATTTTTCCAAACGCCTTTACTTTGCTCAGGCCATCATTTGCATCATTGCTCATCATCAATAAATCATTAGTTGCGTGCATAGTCAAGATTATATATTTCCGAGAGCGAGCATGCCTTCTTCTTCATACTTTCGCAGTTTAAGATGATCCATCGCAGTTTCATCACAAAAACATAGACGGAATCTCTTTCAGAGAATCAATTTATATTTCTCCGGGCTTAACACAGATGATGAGATTACGATTGGAAATGATCATTCAACATAAATTAATACCACAGCAGTACAAAATTATGTCAGTAACTTAGAGTTTCAACAATTGGAAAGTCATAACCATAATCATAGCATCATCTCTTCATCAACAGTTTTGGGTTGTAAAACACACGAGACTCTTATGCACCTCCACAGCATTCTAATGATTATACTCTTATGATTTACATAGCAATTGTTTAAAAACAATATCATTTATCAAAGCGGACACTACATATCAGCCAAATAGTTGAAAGGAACAAAAAAAAACAACACTTGGATTATTATATAACTATGGCATCTATGCTGGAGAGATCGCGGTTTCACAAGCAGAATGAACTGTCATAATCTTAATTCCAGAAGAGGATATAACTCTTTGAAGGAAAATTTTTCCACACAATAGTCATCTTCATTCGAAGAAAACACTCTTTATACTGTGTTGCTACTCATCTACACGTCATAGAATCGCGTCAAACTGAAAGAATAGCGGTTTAAGCTTATCTCTCAAACGAGTTGGGTTACGTTCCTCTAGACAATGCAAAATACTCAGAATATCCAATGCCCATAGGTCAACAATCTAATTTAGATTGAACAGAAATAAATAAGGCTCCTTGTGGATGTAAAATGGTTGATATAAACCCATGTATCTGAGCGGGATTTTCTCTGTGATGAACATACTAAACCAATTTCCCATTGATGTTTCTGACATGTATGTACAAAATGAAAAGGCATGAATTCTGAAAGTACTGCCTGTAAGCTTTCCAGGGTGTTGGCGCAGACGAAAACTTACTGCTTTAATTGAACATAGACTTTCACTGAACAAATTCACTTTATCTATTGTGAAGCTCTTTTTCAACGCCAACTAAAGAAATTGCAATAGAATTCATGAACGAAAATAGGCAAATGAGTGGTATTCAAGATCGAAGCAAAAAAGTGACCTACTGAAGATTCGTAGGGAAAATATAAAATACGGAATGAGAACGATAGCTATTAATCAGTCTTATAATCGTAATTAGAATGCAGAACGCTAGCAATTGAGATTATATCTGAGATAATAACAAAAGGTATAGACATTTATACTAATTGCAGATTCATTGAACTCATATTCGAACGATATGATAGTTACAGATAATGCAAACAAAAAGTAATCTCTGTGTACAAATAAAGAAAATGGAGAAAACGGTAGTCAACAGACATATTCAGGCTTCAATTTCGCAGATAATCAAGAATTAGATAAACAACCATTGTCCTACACCAGCAAGAAGGAAGCGACATCATACTTTTTCAGCGAAGCGTCTCCCTCCAATTTCGTATGAGGATAGCTAAACGTCATTTATATGTGATATTCATCGTTTGCCTTCGAATTATTCCCCAACATCAGGCAAAGCAAGTTATGGAAAATACCCTTGTTGTTAGAAGCGAGCTCTCCTCTTTCTAGTTCCCCTCCTTACTTTCTGAAATTTTCACCCCTTTAGGCCTAATTCCTCTTCCTCTGTCCGCCACGATGTTTGTCCCCTCTCGTTATTGATCTGCCATCCTCCCCCCTTCCCACGGGGCCCTCTCCCTGCTTCTGCACCAGATTAGGATATGAAATTGGGCACTCCTACCCCCAGATCCGATGCATGCGTGTGTCCGCCTTTTTCATGCCAACTCTTGATGTTCTTCTTTCATTCTATTTTTGCATGAGTGACGCCTCCTTCATGCAGAATTGCCACTTTTCTCTCTCTTTTTCATGTGTGCTCCCTGTTTATCACTTTACTATTACTTTTTGGAAAAATAGAGAACTGTACCAGAGGAATTCAATCCACGATCTACTATAGCCAATGATTAAAGGAATACTTTGCCGTGTAAACCAATCCTCAAGGTATGCAAAATAATGAATGGAGTAATCCTTTATAACAAAAAATATGTACTCTAATGGAACGATAAAGAGAAACCAATCCCAACTTGTATGCTAGAATTCCTTAAAGCTTCAATAGAATCTCCAATTACATACACTCTGAGTGGAATTTCTTTTTTGCAATTAGAGGCCTAATCTGAGAAATATCTTCCTCGGGGAGGGGGGGTGGATGTCAGCCAAGGAAATTATCATGCGGAATAGAAATAAACCACACTTTCCATCAATGTTGTTCTGAGTGCGTTGTGAACCCACAAGCATGTGCTCTTTCATGACAAATTCATATAACTCTTTAAATCTAAAACTCCTTTGCCAACCCTAATATTGATGTTTCGGACTTCGACCGAATCTCTCTGACAATTGCAACATTTCCGAATCATATGTTTTGTTTTGGAAGCAATCGTAGAGATGAAAATCTCTACGACACTCACCCCCTCCAAACGTGTGCGTCCTTCGGATGCACCAACCTACAGATCGAGGGAAGTAGTATCTTGATGATCATCCTGAAGGTCAACCATATTACAATATCAATTCTTTTATAAATAAATTTTTAAACTTATCAAAATTTTCAATGTTTTATGCAACATGCATATGAAGTTTACTTAAATTCAATCTGATAATGAAAACATATTAAATTATAAAGTTAAAATATCAACCAGTTCAGTCAACAAAACATTAATCTAAGTTTCATCGACTTATAAACTTTGCAAAGATTAGTATCAGACAGAATTCATTTTCATTCACTCAAATGCAGGTTTCTTCATATACATGCACTTACATATGAGCAATCAAATATGTTAAAGAAATCTACTAAATCTACTCATACAGACATCCGCCTTGTTTGCCCAATTTATTCACTAGATGTGATTTCCACAACTAGTCTTCTTCATCTTTCTGGCTTCATACAAGTATGATGTAAATCTTCATCTGGATAATGATTGTAAATACCTTTTTGGGACGAAAGAAGGTATCAATTTTTTTCATTCGTAACTTTTTTAGTTTTGAAGGGGAAAGGCTTAACCCCTTTTACATTCGCAATTTTTTTGGTTTTGAAGGGGAAAGGCTTAACCCCTTAATCTGAGCTAAGGTTCTAGATGCATGTATAAGAAAGATCTAGGATCTCATAGATAAGGATCATGCATTAATATGCTCCTACATATATACAATTACTTCCATTATCTGAAATGAACTACAAATCCTTCTATCCATCACGAATCCCACTCAATCTATAAATCTAGAAATATAAGTCATGCCTGTTCTCCTAGTATGGTTAAATAGATTTCCTTTAAAAACTATTATCCTTCATTCTAGATTTTATAATTTAATTTTATATGAATGCAAATGACATGCATAAATCAAAACATAAATAATAAAAAAAAAAACATAGAATAATACGACCTGAAATCAACTATATCTTCAATCTTCTTTCTTCTTCAACTCCATCTTCATTGTAAATTTGCCATACAAAGCTTCAATGACTTGATCAAAATCATCTTCAAGTCTTGATAAACATTTAACAGCTAGCTATACAAGTAAAATTAATTTCATAACCATACATTTTCTTCATCTTGCAAAGAAAATTCAGAGTTAAGAAAACCATATATAAATCAATCATTCTCTTTTTTATACTTCAACTCATAGTTTGCATCATATTTGTAGCCTTTTTGATGATGGAGAAGGTAAAGATCCCGTGCTCATATTTATCTTTTGATGAGGATGATGGTAAAACTCCTATGCTCATACTTACCTTTTGATGAGGGAAATGGTAAACTCCCATACTCATACTTACCTTTTTGATGACGGAGTCGGTAAAACTCCCGTACTCATACTTACCTTTTTGATGAGGGAGTAGGTAAAACTCCCGTACTCATACTTACCTTTTTGATGACAGAGTAGGTAAAACTCTCGTGCTCATACTTACATTTTGATGAGGGAGATGGTAAAACTCCGGTTCATATTTTTTTTAATTGTGAGGGAGAAAATACAAAACTCCCGTTCATATTATTTTTTTTAATTGTGAGGGAGAAAAATACAAAACTCCCATTCATATTTTTTTTAATGGTGAGTGAGAAAAATACAAAACTCCCGTTCATATTTTTTTTAATTGTGAGGGAGAAAAATACAAAACTCCCATTCATACTATTTTTTTTTAATTGTGAGGGAGGAAAATACAAAACTCCCGTTCATATTTTTTTTTAATTGTGAGGGAGAAAAATACAAAACTCCCGTTCATGTTTTTTTTTAATTGTGAGGGAGAAAAATACAAAACTCTCGTTCATAATTTTTTTTAATTTTGAGAGAGAAAAATACAATACTCCCGTTCATATTTGTTTTAATTATGAGGAAGAAAAATACGAAACTCCCATTCATATTTTTTTAATTGTGAGGGAGAAAAATACAAAACTCTGGTTAATATTTTTTTTAATTGTGAGGGAGAAAAATTCAAAACTCTCATAAGAACATGCTCATTTATAAAGAGAAATTCAAGCATACATTACCTGAGATTGTCGGGCCGTGCTGTTTCATGTCGGGTTCACCAATTGTAGGCCCGAAAGCAACAGTCAGTGGATCAAGCCAACCGCTGAAATTACGGTGCATGCCGGGTGCTTGGCGCAAGCTCAGGTATGGTGAAGACAACTCAGAAACAAACTCAAAGACACTTCATTTAATTAAAGCTTAGGAAACAAATTTAAATGACCTTGCAAATCAAAAATCAAGCAAATTTGATGAATACAATTCTTCTTCTGAATCATGAATCATACCAACATATGATAATAATTACCTAAGAATCACAACTCGAGAAGTTTATTAGGTTAGCTAACAAATTTATTGCAACATAAAGCTCGATGTTCAAAGCTCTTCATTAGCATTACTTTCATCATCATGTCAAACAAATCAAAACACGTTCCTTTGTTAGTATTTCAAGTCTACCGGATATGCGTGATTTCATATGAAAAATCTTCCACGCAAATAAAAATCAAGTCGAAAATGCACCTCACAAGAAACGTAAAATATATATATCCATTTGTCTATCTCTGTAGCTTGGAATTCATAGAATTTTATCTTCCAAGTTTCATGAATTCATCTTCTGTGGTACGTGTCGAATGTCAAAAGAGTTTATCAAGAGTGGAAGAAGCATTAGATCAAAGATCATTTGATGAATTTTTCCAAACACCTTTACTTTGCTCAGGCCATCATTTGCATCATTGCTCATCATCAATAAATCATTAGTTGCGTGCATAGTACAGATTATATATTTCCAAGAGCGAGCATGCCTTCTTCTTCATACTTTAGCGGTTTAAGATGATCCATCGCAGTTTCATCAGAAAAACATAGACGGAATCTCTTTCAGAGAATCAATTTATATTTCTTCGGGTGTAACGCAGATGATCAGATTACGATTAGAAATGATCATTCAACATAAATTAATACCACAACAGTATAAAATTATGTCAGTAACTTAGAGTTTCAATGATTGGAAAGTCGTAACCATAATCATAGCATCATCTCTTCATCGACAGTTTTGGGTTGTAAAACACACGAGACTGTTATGTACCTCCACAGCATTCTAATGATTATACTCTTATGATTTATATAGCAATTGTTTAAAAACAATATCATTTATCAGAACGGACACTAAATATCAGCCATATAGTCGAAACGAACTAGAAAAACCAACACTTGGATTATTATATAACTATGGCATCTATGCTTGAGAGATCGCGGTTTCACAAGCAGAATGAACTGTCATAATCTTAATTCCAGAAGACGATATAACGGTTTGAAGGAAAAATTTTCACACAATAGTCATCTTCATTCCAAGAAAACACTCTTCATATTGTGTGCTGCTCATCTCCACGTCATAGAGTCGCGTCAAACTGATAGAATAGCGGTTTACGCTTATCTCTCAAATGAGTTGGGTTAGGTTCCTCTAGTCAATGCAAAATACTCAGAATATCCAACGCCCATAGGTCAACAATCTAATTTAGATTGAACAGAAATAAATAAGGCTCCTTGTGGATGTAAAATGGTTGATATAAACTCATGTATCTGGACGGGATTTTCTCTGTGATGAACATACTAAACCAATTTCCTATTGATGTTTCTGACATGTATGTACAAAATGAAAAGGCATGAATTCTGAAAGTGCTGCCTGTAAGCTTTGCAGCATGCTGGCGTAGACAAAAACTTACTCCTTTAATTGAACATAGACTTTCACTGAACAAACACACTTTATCTATTGTGAAGCTCTTTTTCAACACCAACGAAATAAATTGCAAAAGAATTCATGAACGAAAATAGGCAAATGAGTGGTATTCAAGATCGAAGCAAAAAAGTGACCTACTGAAGATTCGTAGGGAAAATATAAAATACGAAATGAGAACGGTAGCTATTAATCAGTCTTATAATGGCAATTAGAATGCACAACGCTAGCAGTTGAGATTATATCTCAGATAAACAACAAAAGGTATAGACATTTATACTAATTGCAGATTCATTGAACTCATATTCGATCGATATGATAGTTAAAGATAACGCAAACAAAAAGTAATATATGTGTACAAACAAAAAAAACCGAGAAAACGGTAGTAACAGACATATTCAGGCTTCAATTTTGCAGATAATCAAGAATTAGATAAAAAACCATTGTCCTACACCAACAAGAAGCAAGCGACATCTTACTTTTTCAGCAAAGCATCTCCCTCCCCTTTCGTATGAGGAAAGCTAAACGTCATTTATATCTGATATTCATCGTCTGCCTTCGAATTCTTCCCTAGCATCAGGCAAAGCAAGTTATGGAAAATATCCCTGTTGTCAGAAGCGAGCTCTCCTGTTTCTATTACCCCTCCTTACTTTCTAAAATCTGTGCCCCTTCAGCCCTAATTCCTCTTCCTCTATCCCCCACGATGTTTGTCCCCTCTCGTTATTGATCTGCCATCCTCCCCCCTTCCCAAGGGGTCCTCTCCCTACTTCTGCACCACATTACGACATGAAATTGGGCACTCCTCCCCCCTAGATCCGATGCATGCGTGTGTCCGCCTTTTTCATGCCAACTCCTGATATTCTTCTTTCGTTCTATTTTTGCATGAGTGAGGCCTCCTTCATGCAGAATTGCCACTTTTTTGTCTCTTTTTCATGCGTGCTCCCTGTTTATCACTTTACCATTACTTTTTGGAAAAATAGAGAACTGTACCAGAGGAATTCAATCCACTATCTACTATAGCCAATGATTAAAGGAATACATTGATGGAAACCACACTTTCCATCAATGTTGTTCTGAGTGCGTTGTGAACCCACAAGCATGTGCTCTTTCATGACAAATTCATATAACTCTTTAAAGCTAAAACTCCTTTGCCAACCCTAATATTGATGTTTTGGACTTCGACCGAATCTCTCTGACAATCGTAGCATTTTCGAATCATATGTTTTGTTTTGGAAGCAAACGTAGAGATGAAAATCTCTACGACACCGGTGATGCGTCTCTAGTCTCTTTTCCACACACTACTCTATTAATCAAGAAAACGTTACAACATTTTGCGCGACACCCTTTTAGTGCGCGACTTTTCCTAATTATAATTAATCTATTGAATAATATTCAGGGGCTTGACACTGGCATGCACAGTGGACTCGAACCTAGGAGGGTAAATTACAAGACTTAAGAATCATCGATGATTCCTTGTATATACATGGCTCTAGCTAATTTAAAGGTATGGCAGATTTTTTGTTTGAAGGATTCTAACATCTCTTTCAAAATTTGAGGTTCGACCAGGTCTGCATCGGTCAGAACAGAGCTGGAAGCAATCACTTGAGAGAGTAATACGTTAGCTTGATTCTGCAAAAAGGCTTCTTGGATGTAGACATCATTTGCTAGTGCAACATCGTGGCATAATTTCATTTTTGCAATCTCAACATCGATGCGAGATAAGCGCTCCTACTGGATACCGAGTTGTTTCTCTCGTCGTTCGAGCTCTTGTGACTGAAACTACATTCTTTTAAAGACATCTTGCCTTTCTTTCTGGAGAGCTTCAACCTTAAGTTTAATGCTCCGACCTATTTCCTCTTCTAGTGACTGGCTTTTCTAGAAAAGTTCTTCACTGTCTGTCTTCAACTCTCTCTCTGCTTATAAAGCTTTATCGGCCAGCACTTGATAAGCCTCCTCGACCGTAAGGAACTGAGTATGAGTGGTGTCTAACTCATTTCCTAATGCACACATTAACGGAATCCTCGACACATAGTGTGTTAGCTAATCATGGTTAGGTAATAAAACGGGAATTTTATGGTCAGTCGATCAATCAGAACACGCATAATGGGAAGAGAAGTCAGGCAACAATAGTAACATAACCCGGGTGGAGAATAAAAATACCAATAAATAATCAAGATGAAGAAGGTGTCGCATAATAGACACGAAGTTTTAAACCATTTATAGATTTAGGTAGAAGAGTACCAGTTAAAGTGGATAACCAGAACTTAGTGGGTCCAACTTGATCTTCAATACGGTAAGGATCAAACCATTGAAGTTTGAACTTGCTAGCTGAACAATTAGACTTAGCATTGTAAAACAGAACTAATTGTCCTTTGGTAAAAACGGGAGTGTGGAGAAACTGATCATGTGTCTTAGCTTGTCGTAGTTGCACTTCCTGCAGCATCAGAAAACTTTCCAGGCATTGTTCATGCAAGGATCGCAACACATCCAACCGGAAAGGAAAGGAGTCTTCCGGTAAAAGCTTATGGTCTAGTGCCACCCATAGGCTAGGTACCACCAATTCCATGGGTGTAATGGCCTCCAGCCCATATGCCAATTTGAAAGGTGTATTCATTGTAGCCACTTTGTAAGTAGTACGGTAAGCGCATAGGACTGAAGTAAGGAATTGATCCCAATGCTCCAGACATTCTAGAACTAATTTCTTGAGCATGTTAAGAAGGGTTTTATTGGTACTTTCAACAACCATTGGTGCAAGGATAATACAGGGAGCTAAGTTTGTGAACAATCTTTAGGTTTCGGGTAAGTGCTTGCATTAAGAAATTAATGAAATGTGTGCCCTGATCCAAAACAATCTCTAAGGGAAGAGCGAACCGAGGGAAAACATGAGTCATCAAACATTTGACCACCAGAGACGCAATTGCAGACCGTAAAGCCCAAGCTTCAACCCACCGAGTAGCATAATCCATAGTGAAGTAAGTATATATCAATGATTAGTAATCGTAGCAGGAGGTGTAATGGGACCAATGAAATCCAAGCCCCACTTTTGAAAAGATTCAAGGGGAGAGACAGGATGCAATGGAAAATGATGCCATTGTAAAGGCTATCCTGATCATTCCCAAGTATCATACTTTTGGATATAAGCAGCAATATCACGCTGCATAGTGAGCCACCATCAGCCACTATGTAGAATTTTTTGATAAGTAAGATCGACAGAAAAATGACCACTAGAAGGAGTAGAATGGGCCACGTCAATAAGTGAAGGAACTTCATGGGGAGGGAGACAACGTGCGAGTGCACAAGATGAGTCCATGTAGTACAGCTCTCCTACAGTGATCCGAAACCGTCGACTATACATTGCCAGTTTACGGCGAGCAGAAGTAGAAGTATTAATCAGGGAGCTACCACTTGTGAGAAAGGTCATAATAGCATCATAATATGAAGGTGTCACTAGGAGCTATTGACAATCATCCTGGATCAAATCAATCGCGTAGATAGTAGGGGTAGTATCATCGATTCCACCGAGAAGTTCACTGAAATCAAGCTGAGATAAGAAATCATCCAGCACATGTGCTGACCCTGAATGATGGACAACCTCATAATCAAACTCTTGTAGCAATAGCACCCATCTAGCTAATGGACCCCCTAAATGTTGCTGATGGACAAGATAAACCAAAGTTGCATGGTTGACATGAAAGGTAAATGGCCATCCCAGTAAATAATGTCAGAATTTCTTCACGAAATAAACACTTCTGATTGCATGGTCGGATGCATCCACAAAGACATGGAACGGAAGCTGTCAGTTTGGTGCTTGCAGTATAGGAGCCTGAGTTAAAAGTATTTTCAGTCGATCAAAGGCAATTTGGCACTTCTCAGTCCATATGAACTACGGGGGATTGCTAGTAATCAACCAATTCAGGGGTATAGCTAAATGTGCAAGCCACCGAAGATGCCACCCATGCTAGTGTATTGGCCCAAGGAATCGCATAACTTCTTTTGGGGTCATAGGGGTAGGAGCCTTCATCACTGCCTGCAGTTTATCTGGCTCCACTTGAATGCCTTGCTGTGAAATAATGTGACCAAGAAACTTGCCACAGGACATCAAAAAGATCGACTTGTTGGGATTTAAGCACAAATGAAACTCTCGATACTTAGAGAAGTAGCACCGTAAGTGATAAAGGTATGTCGATCCTCAACAGATAACGAAAAGTCATCTAGATACACCTGCATAAAGGTGGTTAGGTAGGGGAAAAAATTTCCTGCATACAGCATTGGAAGGTACCAGGAGCATTGTGGAGACCGAACCACATCACCGTACATGCATATACACCCTAGTTTGTAATAAATGCACTTTTAGGTATGTCCATTTCAGCCATGCGCACCTGATGATAGCCACTAAAACCATCCGAAAAGGAATACATTTCTCATCTGGCAACATCGTCGAGCATCATATCCAAAAAGGGAAGTGGGAAGGGATTCGGCATGATCGCCACATTTAATTTTTGTTGCAGATAAACGTCTGCGGAAGCACGCGAACAACACAAGGAAGAAGAAGAAGCTTGGAGCACAAACACACAATACTGAATGTATTACTAGAGAATGTACAAAGATTAGTAGCCCATTAGGGCAAAAGGCATATATACAAGCCGGGGGAAAAAAACCTCCTAAAGAGGGAAAAAAGTGCCCCGACGGTCCTAGTGTGTTCACACACATCACTACCTAAATATATCAACAAATCCCCCCTGGGAGTGATGCGGTGAACAAGGAGCTCGCACTCATGTATAAGGAAGTGCCAAGCTATGTGGAAATCACTCCACAAAAGGAAGTAAGCCCAAAGCTTTACGGAAAGCTTCAAACTTCTCCCTAGGCAGAGCCTTCGTGAAAAGGTCTGCAATGTTCTCCTACGTGGGCACATATGCCAAGCTGATCTCAACAGCAGAGAACCTCTCCCTGACATAGTGATAATGCACCTCAATGTGCTTAGTGCGAGCATGGAACACAGGGTTCCTCGCAACTGCCAATGCGCTCTGACTGTCAATGAAGATGGTGGTGGCAGAAGACTGGCCAACACCCAAATCAGCCATAAGGCGTCTAAGCCACACATACTCAATAGTAGCTGTGAAAGCTGCCCTATACTCAGCCTCACAACTAGAAGTGGCCACAGTAGGCTACTTCTTGCTCTACCAAGATATACATGATCTACCAAGCATGAAGCAAAAGCCACTAGTGGACACGCGAGTGTCATAGCAACCAGCCCAATCTGAGTTAGAAAAAGCATGCAAATCTGGGGGTAGTGATCCCCCCTTGGGATTTAACAACCCAAGTAGCCGAGTACCACTTAAGTAGCAAAAGATGCACTTAACCACCTTCCAATGCGTGACTCCTGGGCAATGCATAAACCTGCTCATCTGTGAGACAACAAACTGAATATCTGGCCGAGTAATGCATAAGTAAATCAAGCATCCAACATCTTGCTGATAGAGAACAACATCAAATGCATCTCCAGCATCATGAAGACTCAATCGTCAACCTGTCTCCATAGGAGTGGCAATAGGCTTACAGTCTTCAAGGCCAAAACGCTGCAATAATGTGTCAATATATTTCGTTTGACACAAAGCCATTCCACCATCAACTTGCATAAACTGAATGCTCAAATAGTGATGCAAATGCCCCAAATCAGACATCTCAAATGAGGCATGCAAATCAGCCTTGAAATCAACAATATGCTTCTTAATAGGAGCAGTGAGCAGCATGTCGTCAACATAGATAACAATGATCAAAAGCACATCATTAGCACTCTTAACATATAAGGTGCTTTCAGTTGGACTATTCTCAAAACCATGTGCAACCAGATAGGCATGTATCTTCTCATACCAAGCACGTGGTGCTTGCTTTAAACCATATAATGCCTTCTTTAACCTGCACACCTGGTTTTCATGCCCTTTCTGCACAAAGCCATAGGGCTGAAAAACATACACTTCTTCATGCAAGTCACCATTCAAAAATGCTGTTTTGATGTCCAACTGATGTACATTCCAACCATGATGGGCTGCAAGTGCACAAATGCTCCGAACAGTAGTCATACGGCATGTAGGTGCAAAGGTCTCATCAAAATCAATGCCTCTTTCCTACGCATAAACCTTTTCAACAAGCCTAGCCTTATACCTGTCAACTGTACCATCAGGTTTACACTTCAGCTTGTATACCCACTTAGTGCCAATGGCCTTCTTGCCAGGAGGCAAGTCACATAAAGACCATGTACCATTCTTCATTATAGCATCATATTCAGATTGCATAGCAGCCATCCAATTTTCTAAATTCTGTGCTTCATCAAAAGAAACAGGCTCATTCTCATCACAGAGACTAGATGCAGCCATAGCATAGCAATGTGATGCAAAGGAGGCACTATGAGAGCCTGAACGAGTATGATATGACAAAGATGCATCTAATTTGCTGTCACGCAAAGTCTACACCAGCCATTGTGGCATAGTTTTTGCCTGCTCAATATCAGCTCTCTCATCAACAAGTGCATCATGTAAATCTACATCAGAAATGGAATGATCTACATCATCATATGAAACTTGCAAAGGCTGAGAAGTTGCCTCATTAGGACCAGCACTAGACTGTCCACCTGTAAAAAGAGGCATCAAAGTATCATACATGTCTTTGGAGCTAACAGATGTCTCCTTAGTACATGAAAGCAATGGTTGAATAGCATCTTCCACAAAGACAACATCACGGCTAACCAGAATGCGTTTAGTCTGTGGATGATACAGACGATAGCCTTTACTTTCAGAACTATACCCAACAAAAATACATTTTACTGCCTTATCATCCAATTTTCTGCGATGTAGTTCAGGCACTAGTGCATATGCCAAACAACCAAAAACACGCAAATGAGCAACAGATGGCATGCGGTCATGCCAAGCCTCATATGGAGTGATAGACTATAGCGCTTTAGTGGGACACCTGTTCAGTACATATGCTGCACACATGACAGCCTCAAGCCAGAAACTATGTGGTAAAGCCTGACTCTTGACCATGCACCTCGCCATCTCCATGAGTGACATGTTCTTTTGTTCAGCAACTCCATTCTACTAAGGTGTATATGGCATTGTACACTGGTGTTTTATCCCAGGTTCAGCTAGAAATGCATTAAAATCAGAAGACATATATTCCCCCCCTCGATCAAAACGGAGGGTGCCCATTTTACATGCTGACAGATTTTTAGCCAAAACCAAAAACTGTTTAAAGCACATGAACACTTCGGACTTTTCTTTGAGTGGATATACCCATGCATGCCTGGAAAGATCATCAATGAAAGTCACGAGTTAAAGGTAATTTCCAAAAGAGGGTGTCTGCATAGGACCACAGACATCACTATGTACAAGCTGCAATTTCTGTGTAGCCCGAACAAAACCATCTTTTGGAAAGGAGTATAATAACTACTTAACACTATATTCCACCATCCTCTAAGAGGATTTTAGATAGTTGTAATTAAGCTCAGAGCACTGAGCTTTAGAAGTTGCATATTCCAACAAAAATAGTAAGCTCTTCTTGTGGGTACTTATGTGCAATCTATTTGTTTTGTATCATTTTTTTCTCAATAATCTTCCAAAGCACACAAGGTGTTTTATTGCATCAACTTGAATCTGATAAGGTGTATTAAAGTCTCCAATAGCTAAAGGGTAGTACTTATGCTAGTTAAAAAAACCAAACTTCAATATCTTTAATCATAGATTTCTACTAGTCTCACTTCTCCAAGTACTTTCACATACCAGTTATAATTAAGGGAGTGATGAACGTCCAAATTTATCTTAATTCTCAAAGTATGATCTATTTTATTGTCATTGTTCCACATTGGAACTTTCAAGAAGATGTGTTTTTGGCCATTCAAGAGGTGGGACTTTGATTCATGCCATGCATTAATTTTGTATCTCAATATGCACTAGAATTTTGGGATACCTTCCTAGTTTTGATCAATATGTTCAAATCTAATCCAATGTCTTTCATCTTGGTTCCAAAGGTTCTTTGAAATTGTTGGAACATCAAGCCTACACTATGCTTGAGGTGGATTTGATCTACATCAAAAGGCATCACTTGGATGACATTGAAAGTTCTTTTACCACTTCCACAAAGAGCACACAAGATCCTAGCCCCATATTGTATGAATGTTGATATCTTTTCGTTCTCATGTTTGAGAAAATGGAGCCACATGGGGTTAAATTCCTTGAGGCTATTGTTTTTTTCTTTTCTATGATAATTACATTATAGTTAAAGTTTTCAGCCATTCTTATTCAATCCATAATCAACTTAATGAGTTGGAGGGATAATGTTCAAGCATTAACCATAGAACTATTGATGCACAGAGAAAATACCAAGAAATGGAGCAAACAAAGTGCGGAGGATAACTCTAGAGAAGTTTGTCATGCGTGAAGAATTGATGGTTGATTCGTCGGCTAAGATATCTAGACAGCACTAGCTGACCTTTGCATGGATAGTTCCGAAATCCAATACTCGAATGTTGCGACATGCTACTATGGATGAATAGTGCGAGCACTACTCAAAATTGATGCCTAGACATGGGTATCACTAAAAATAGTGATGTCGTGGAATCAAGGGTGGGCATCCTTTAACTGAACCTATAGACCATAAGATTGAGGCAAGGCTAATTGTTGAATGCACAAATGAGCATGTAAAATTTAAATAAATCATGTTCATATGGGAGCACAAAATTCAATTGTAACTTAATAGTCTGATTCACACTTTGGTTATTCTAAAAAAAATTTACAATATATTTGTTTTGGGGAGCATGCACCAATATTTCATTAATAGACAGTACGTTTGAAATTTGGTTTCACCTTTATCGTTTCTACTTTATTCCAACTTGTACTATTGGATTCAATGTGATAAATACATGTAGTCAAAATATATATTTCTATGAAGAGATATACATGATTAACACCATACAATGAAAAGCAAGCGATTTAGCATACTATTATAATGATGAGTAAATAAGTACTTATAGGTCAACATCATTAAATTGATTTGTTTTATTACGTAGAGATATTTGTTGTTCCCAATACTCCAAAGAATACCATATTGATATATTCTCTATGATTGCCAATTTTCCTTTACCCCTCTTCACATTCTCATTATTTTGATCATCAGAAAAGATTTCTGATTCTAGATCTATTAGAGATCCATCTCTCCATTTTCGATACCAATCCATAGCCATCATTGGTTTTGGATACTGACCTATTTGAAGCTTTCCATAAAAATGTATTGCTTCTCTTTTACATCTTAATGGATGATCATCAGGCAAGAATCATCGATGTCGAAGAAAAATATTTTTGTTGAAATTCTAACTATAGATTGATCTCAACCAATCACCAATACATGAACAAAAACCATATCCTGGAAAATTGTGAATAGTCCAAGCCACAATATACCATGAACTGTAATATATATTTCATTGATGCTTTTCCATACATCAATACCATTAATACCTCTCCATAACTCTTGGAGATCGTCAATGAGAGGAGCAAGATATATATTCATATCTTTAACTTTTCTTTTTCTTGGGATTAAGTGAAAGCATTAAATATTCCTTTTTAATGCTAAGATATGGCAAACAATTGTAGTTTATGACTACCACTCGCAATGTTGACCATTTACTAGATTTCATGGAGAATGGATTAACCTCATCTAATGCAGCTCCAAACTTTCTATGGATTTTGTGCAAAATCAAGTCATGTAGAATCAATATATTGAAAAGCAACATTATCTGTTGGAATTTTGATTATTCCACCAGTACTTTTATGGTCATGTCCCCATGTCAAAATCTTTGATAATTTGGGGCTTTGAAACATATGTCTAATCCATGGAGCCAATGGAAAATGTCTCATATGTTTTTTGGGATTTTACATTCTTTGTCCTTATATCGAGGAGATTGACATTTTGGACATGTCAAAGAGTCAGCATATTCACCTCCATATAAAATACAATTGTTAGGAGATGCATGTATACATTTATAATATATACCAAGATTGTTGATTTTCTTCTTCATTTCATCATGCAAGGTAGGAAGATATTCTAACTTGGTAAAAACTTTTTAGATAATAACTTCTAAGTTCATGAAAAAAAGACATATTAATAAAAATAAATAAATAAAATATATATACACACACACACACACATATATATATATATATATATATATATATATATATATATATATATATATATATATATATATATATATATATATATATATATATATATATATATATATATATATATATATATATATATGCATATGTGTATGTATATGTGTATGCTTATGTGTAGTATGTGGATGTGTATATGCATGTGCATGCATATATGTATGCGTATGTGTATATGTATATATGTGTGTATATGTGTTTGATATGTGTATATGTATGTATCTATATGTATGCGTATGTGTATGCATATATGTATGTGTATGTATGTATATATGTGTATGTATGTATGTATGTGTATGTATGTATGAATGTGTATGTATGTATGTATGTGTATGTATGCATGTGTAACTCTGTATATTTGATTTTGGTTTTTTGTTCTCTTTATAATTATTGTGGTTTGTAGACTTTCATATAGATATCTAGACCACACAATCCTTTGGTTGTCTCCCATTTTATAGTCAATCAATTACCTGCCTTGCTAACTAAGACTTACATATTTGCTTACAAATATAAAGTATCAGTTAGCTATGGAGGTATTAGGTAGTTTGCAAAATAGGAGAAGAAAAACTATCTTGAAGATTTCGAAAGATGGATGAATAGTTTTTAAAGGATGGGCAGATAGAAATACTTTAAAATTATTCTTCCATCCTTCAAAATCTCTGAGATAGATTTGCTTCTCCCATTTTCCAAATGGCCTTATACCTCCCTAGCTAACTGATACTTAATAATTTGTATGCAAAATTCATAAAAGAGTTAGCAGCAAATGTATTAGGCCAACTAGAATAGGAGAAACAGATGTGTCAGGAAGATTCCAAAGGTTGGGCGAAAAATTCCACAGGCTAGATGGATAAAATATCTTCATTCGATATAGGTATGTATAACTTAACCTTACTCTTATAACATTTGTATGTGTATATATGTGTGTGTATGTCTATATGTGTGTATGCATTCATGTACATATATATGTGTATGTCTATGTATGTATGCATTTATATGTTTATATGTTTGCATGTATATATATATATATAGATAGAAAATTCAAAACTATACCTTAATAGTGCTGAAACAAATACATTACTCCATCCAAAAAGATTTTGAAGATTGAGAATCAGTAAGCTTTAGACATTCCTCTCGAAGATAGTTCCCAGTTTTTGAAATATCACTACTCTCACTATCATTTTGATACCAATCCCTAATAAAATCTACCATGTCATCATCTTCATCATTGTCGCACAAATCTTGTACTTTATCTTCTTTTGAATACAGGTCTTTCAACCTTGCATATTCCATAGGATCACTTTTGTGTAGCCTCCTCATAGAAGCTTCTAATAAATGAGGTCTTACTCACAACTGTGAATGGTGTAGTGGAATATCATCAAGATCATATGTTAGAATCTACATACATGAATAAAACTCATTAGTATTCCATAAATGAATAAAAAGTAAACTCTAAACATAAAATAAAATATGTAAGTTATTAAATAAGGATAGAAAGTTTTCATTCTCTCTCTAAAAAAAGGTGTTCTTGGAGCTCTATGCCATCCATAGTTCATTAATGAGTCATCACCATGTAATGAAGTAATGGCATTGACAACCATGTATCTTGCTACATCTCTACTCATGTATGGTGATTCATGACTATTTTCATGCTCCTTAAATATGAAGTTAGTCCTTGAATGTAACCCTTGACTACTATTTATTAAACCTGCTATATTTCCATGCATGTAAGGTCTTCCATCAATATATAATCTTTCATTTTCTACATGTGAAATCCCTCTACTAGTAAGGGAGGCTGCATTCAAGCATATCCCATAAGTACTCATGCTTTGAACCTGATGTGCAAGTTGATGCCAATCTCCCCATCCATGTATAGGACCACAAAATGACATAAGAGTGACTTCAGAGTCTGGAGGCGCATACAAATCCTCTACAATAAAGAGACCACGACCAACACTAGTAATAGTGGATGGAGGAATCATATAGCAATTACCCCAAAAAGTTAAAAAACTCTCCATCTAAAGGAAGGGGTCCTCTATTCCATCTTCCATATCTTCTTCTATCATATGTTTGTACTAGAGAACAATCATGAGTTAGCAATGGATGATCTCCACTCGTTTCAATCTCTAAACCAGGAGGTAGAGGATTTCTAGAAACCTCTACTTGTAATTAATGAACAACAAGTCCATAATGTGTACGAGATATATTAGCATTATGAGTATGACAATTATTATCATCATCATCATCAAGCAAGTATTCCTATATATCAACATTAATTTGATTTTGTATATGGTTTTAAAATAAAATAATCACATTAATTTATAGAAAAATACATACCCAAGCATTATCACATTGACTAGGGGGTGGTGCATGCTCAAAAGTACCATACTTTGCCTCATGTTTAATACACTCCAATCATGGTCTTCGATACGGGCCATGGCAAGACTTACACCAACATATTATATTCTCTTGATAGTAAAATTCAACATAATTCCTATCGGAGGACACATGTGAAGTTGCTGCATGGATAGGAGGTGGTTGAGCGCCCTCTGATTGATAAAAATCTCATTATAACAAGAAAAATACATATATCAGTTATGTACCTATCAAATATATTTAAAATTAAAGGTTTAATAAAATTATAGAATATATAGTCCTTGCATCATTCGGAGACGGTGGTGGAGTTTCATCTGATTGATCCGAATCTACAAATAATGGTATTAGATATGGATAATTTTTATTATTTACATATATAAACATTTATACATATTTACACATTTTCACATACACATATTCACATATACACAAATACACACTCTTGTGGGATAAATGCATGTATTTTGTATGAATGTGTGTATATGCATGCATGTGTATGTGTGTATGTGTATATGTGGATATGTATATTTATGTTATATGTATGTATATGTGTATATGTATGCATGTATGTATGTGTATATGTTTGCATGTACGTGTATGCGGGTATGCGTATGTGTGTGTATGTATGTATGTACAAGTGTATGTGTGTATGTATGTACAAGCATTGTCACATTGACTAGGTGGTGGTGCATGCTCAAAAGTACCATACTTTGCCTCATGTTCAATACACTCCAATCTTGGTCTTCAATACGTATGATGGCAAGACTTACACCAACATATTATATGCTCTTGATAGAAAAATTCATCATAATTCCTATCAAAGGACATATGTGAAATTTTTGGATGGTTAGGAGGTGGTTGAGTGCCCTATGATTGATCAAAATCTGATTATAACAAGGAAAAACCATATATTAGTTATGTATCTATCAAATATATTTAAAATTAAAAGCTTGATAAAATTACAGAATATATAGTCCTTGCACGATTAGGAGACAATGGTGGAGTTTTGTCTGATTGATTAGAATCTACAAATAATGGTATTACATATGGATAATTTGATTATTTACATGCATAAACATTCACATATACACATTTACACGTACACATATTCACATATACACAAGTACACACTCTTGTGGGATAAATGCATGTATTTTGTATGAATGTGTTTATATCCATGCATGTGTATGTGTGTATGTTTATATGTGGATATGTATATGTGTGTTTATGTTATATGTATGTATATGTTTATATGTATCCATGAATGTATGTATATATGTTTGCATGTATATGTGTATGCGTGTGTATGTATGTATAAGTGTATGTGTGTACGTATGTATGTTTATGTGTGCATGTATTTTGTATGTATGTATCCATGTGTGTGTGGATATGTGTGTGTGTGTATGTATGTATAAGTGTATGTGTGTATGTATGTATGTATGTATGTATGTATGTATGTATGTATGTATGCATGTTTACGTGTGCATATATATATAAATTAATATATATATGCACATATATATTAAATATAAATATATACATATTTTTATTACTATATATATTTTTATATTTATACTATATTATATATTAATATATATATATATATATATATATATATATATATATATATATATATATATATATATATATATATATATATATATATAATATAGTATAAATATAAAAATATATATAGTAATAAAAATATGTATATAAATATATATTTACAATAAATAAACAATATATACAAATATAAATATATACAGTTAATATATATAGTGAATATAAATATAAATATAAATATAGAATATATATAAATATAAATATAAATATATACATATAGAGTGTTTGTGTGTGTGTGTGTGTATATATATATATATATATATATATATATATATATATATATATATATATATATATATATATATATATATATATATATATATATATATATATATATATATATATATATAATTCTCATCTCACAAGGGTCTTGAATGTTGATGCAACTAGGACCATCGAAGAGCAAACATTAGGTAAGTGTCTTCAATTGGTCATGGAAGGGTAGGATTGTTTCCTTTAGGATTTAACAAGGCAAAACAGTTATTAAAGAAGTCTCATTCCAACATGTTTATGTGCCCAATGCATTTGGCATGGTCCCTGGCCATGACATAGGTTTACCATCTCATAGGCCAAAAATGTGAGTCTATTTGTAGTAGGTATTTATCTTTGTTTTTTTAATCTTGTGTATTTGTATCAAAGGATAAATTTGGGTCCTTGATAGTTTTAGACATGTTTTTATGCCTTCACTATGTTTTCTTAGGAAAATTTTTTTCTACATATGTTCTTATCTTTTGCAAATGCGTAATAATCCTTGTATGATGAGTGATAGCAGGTTGAATGTAATTTTGGCCTAGTAGATGTACTTCATGTCTATCTAGGCATAATATGAAGCAAGAGCTAAATCAAGCCTTGAAGTGAAGGTATTTCCTTATACAATCACTTGTATCAACTTGTGGATTAGGTTCACAAAAGGGCTAATTTGAAAGCTCCCTCTAGAAAAGGTTTGGAGTAGAATCTTGTGTCCAATGTCCAATAGCACTATAATGGAGGCAACATGTAGTAGGTTGTAGAAAGATATACCAAGCTCACTACATGCAACCATCTCCACAAACGTTATTAAGATAGTTTTTTTCATAGCTCTCTCTATATATGTGAATATCTTTAGAGTATTTAATGTGAATATGATAAGGAAAATGGTTGCTTTGGGAATATGGAAAATGGTTTGTCCAAAAAGAATGTTTTGCAACAAGTCAGATGAGGAACACCTTGATCAGTTCTAGTGGCCAATATTGGATGCACTTATCTTTAAGTGATCAACCGCATATGCACTTGCAGAGCTATGAGCTTATCTATGCTAGATCTAGAAATATTCTCTGATTATATTAGCTGATGTTTGTTTTAAGAGATACGAGGAACCAATCATGGAAGATATCCTAAAGAGACTACAAAATGCAAAGATGAAATATAGAAGAAACTGAAAGAATAAGGGAAAATTGATGGTTACATACATTAGAGTGAATAAAGAACATAAAATTGTAGTAAAAATTTTCAAAAAAATGGCCAAACTCTATGAGCATTTCGTATATATGGAAACCTCTAGAGTCCTTAGATTAAGTGTTCATGATAGAAGACCTTAGATCAACATAGGCCTAGGATGGAAAGGCCTCAAACTATATCTACCCTCTCATTTACATAAGGGCATTCTTGAACACCATCAAGTGGTCCATAGTGAAACAAATGCAAGGACATATAGAGCCAATAGTGGCCTACATTATGCGGACTAGAGGTTCAAATATCAAGTGTGTATTCGAATTGAAATTACCTATGCACCTAGTTAAGACATGTATAAACATTAGTTTCCTAGAATTGAGGGATCAAGAGCTTATGGAAGGAGTCATTATAGGGTAGGATTGTCTATAGCATGGAAATAAACTTTGATTCCGTTTATTCTCATGAAACAAACCTTGTTCTCTCATCTAATCTCAATCTTACTAAGATAAATCCTTTCTATTCACTCTTCATCAAAACTTTTATAGTGATATTGACTCACATTCGTGAAATATGAGGATGACCACCTCTTGATGTTAAGGTTACAGATTAGTCCAACCTTGCTCATAAATTGATTTCTTATGCATAATAGATACTTAAAACTATATTCCACCATCCTCTAAGAGGAATTTAGCCAATTGTAATTAGGTTGAGACCACTCAACTTTAGAAGTTGCATATTCCAACCAAAATAATAAGTTCTTCTTGTAGTTTCTTATGTGCAAGTTATTTCTTTTGGATCATTTCTTTCTCAATGTTCTTCAAAAGAACTTAGGGTGTCTTATTGCATCAACTTGAAGCTGATAAGGTGTACTAAAGTCTTCAATAGAAAAAGGTCAGGTCTATGATGGTTATATAGACAAAACTTTAACATCTTCAATCATAGATTTCTACTAATCTTACTTCTCCAAGTACTTTCACATACTAGTTATGATTAAGGGAGTGATGAAAGTCCAAATTTCTCTTAATTCTACAAGTAAGATTTGTTTTATGGTCATTGTGTGACTATGGATCTTTGAAGAAGAGGTGCTTTTGTCCATTCAAGAGGTGGGACTTCCATTAATGCCATGTGTTAATTTTGTATTTGAATAGGCACTCAAATTCCATGAGAACTCCCTTGTTTAGATCAATATGCTTTAGTCTAATCCAATGTTTTTTATCTTGGTTCCAAAGGTGCTTCAACATATGGAAACCTTTGTTCAAAACCCTCTTAGCTCTCTAGATCTTCTCAATTTCTACTTGTGCCCAAGAATGTGGAACCAAATAGAGTTGTGTATTTGATGCCTAGCCTGCTTGGAATCATTATTAATGGTGCAAAAGGACTTCATATTTTCCTTCCTGTCCACAAAGAGCACACAAGATCCTAAGCCTTAGGTGTAATGAGCGATAGTGGGACTAAGAGAGTAGCTAAATCAGAATTTTTCCAACTATGGATCCAAGTGAAAGAGAGGATGCCATTGCTTCTAAAAATAAGATTGGGCCGAGAATCTTGATCATTACGCCAAGATTTAATCATCCATTTGGACACCATCATGTTCGGGGAGTCTTCAACTTGAAACATACTCAATCCACTCACATCCTTGGGGGTGGAGCAGATTTCCTATTTGGTCCTTGGCATAACTCTTTAGTTGGGATCCCCCTAAAAAGGAAACTTGTACAAATATCGTCAAGATTTTGGTTCTCCTTCTCAAACAATCTCCAACATTCCAATAAGTATATGAAGAAGAGATAAGAAACATGTTGATCACCATTGCTCACCTTGCCACATTAAGTTGCATACCATTTGGGTAACAAAAATTATTGCAAAGCTTAGAAAGAACCCAATCACATCATTGATCCATCAAAAATCCCATTAGGATGCCCAAAAACCATAAGAGTTTCCTACGAGGAATCTCAGGACACCCTTGAGCGCACATAAATTTTAAAGGTACATCTAAAAGGGATGTGAGTGTAGTTTTTGAAAGGTTGATTCTAGATTGATAGACCTTAAACACAAAATCAAGGAAATACCAAAGGTGGGAAGCACACCTAATGTCATTCTAAAGAAACTCATTGGTGTCATCAACAAATAGTCTCAGAACCATTAGATTCTCACTTTGGAGAGATAGAGAGAGGGGGAGAGAGAGAGAGAGAGAATGCTAGGAAGAAATTTCCTCCACAATCATTATCGTAGTGCATTTAGAGGCCACAAGAACCTGAAATCAAAATCTAAGACTATGATTGGAGGGGTCTTGATGATGCCCTAGATGAAGAGATGAGATACTCTAAAAAGAATTATTGGAGATCAGGTTTACAAAAGCTTAAGAAGATCACAAGAAAGATGAAGAATAAGTTTGGAGCACAACAAAGTATTGAATGTAGTAAAAACTTAATGTACAAAGATAAGTGATTGATTAGGGTTAGTAACATATACACAAGCATGGGGAAGAAAAACCTCTTTACGAGGGCAAAAAGTGATTGAAAATCCTATGTGTGCTCACTCACATCACTGTTGAAATATATGAACATTTCTAAATGGTGATTTACTAGAAGAAAAATATGTATATCAACCTCATGGTTTTGTATAGAAAAGGAATGAAAGCAAAGTTTTTAGGTTGAAAAATTCATTTTATGGATTGAGGCAACCACCACATGCTTGGTATGAAAAAATACATGCCTACTTGCTAGCACATGATTTTTTGAGAAGCTTAACTAAGAGCACCTTATATGTTAAATGTGAAGATTATGTACTTTAATCATTGTTCGAAATCTTGATGATGTGTTGGTCACTAGGCCTAATGAGAGGCATATTATGAATTTATGATTGATTTGCATGCCTCTTTTGATATCTTAGGATTTTGGCACTTACATGAATATTTGCACATTTGATTTATACAAGTTAATTGGGTAATAGCTTTGTGGCCAACAAAATACATTGACATGTTATTATAGTGTTTTGGCCTTGAAGATTGAAAACCTATTGCCATTCCCATGGAAACAAGATCATAGATAAGTCTTGATGATGTTGGAGGTGCATTTTATGTTTTTCTCTATCAATAGGTTATCGGATGCTTTATTTAATTATGCATAACCTAGCTTAATCTTCAATTTGTTTACTCACAAATGAGCATGTTCATGTATTTCCTAGGTTTCAAGCATTAGCATCCAATTAAGTGCATCTTTTTCTACTAGATTGGTACCGGACTATTTGGATTTTTTTTATCACAAGGGGGAATGATTATTACTAGATTTATATGTCTCTTTTGAACTCATGTTGAATTGGTTGCTATGACACTCATGTGTCCATTCGTGGTTTTGGCTTCGTGTTTGGTAGCTTATGCATATCTTAGTTGAGAAAGAAGCATCCTACTATGGACAATTTGAGTTGTGAGGTTGAGTATAGGGAATCATTCACATTAACGTATGCTACACACATTTCAGAGAACATCCATTGAGCCATGAAAACATACATACATATATGCTTCAAAACATCCAGTTGAGCCATTGTATGTACATATAAAGCACATCACTAAAGTTGATAGATAAGGCTCAAGTCCTATTCACGATGCTTAGAATTATTAGTATTTATATGGTCTATGCTATCCTTGAACTATGAATGTTTGGGTGCACTTATCTACTTATACTTTTATGTAAAAAAAAGCACAAAGTTCTACGATAATTAGAACTTTCTCAACATTTACTTTAGCATTTTCATACTCTCAGAATAAGCTACATCATTTGATAAAATAGATAAATCATTTTCTCCCTTGTTAATGGTGTGGGTTCAAATCATACTCGCTGCACTCGCATACCATTTCATCATATGCGATGACAAGATGTTGAACTAGCTCCTTTTGGTCACTTTTTCACCTTCATGCACTCTTTGTGAACTACTTCGAAAGTGGAAAGGGTCATGCTTGCTAGGACATGGTAGACATCAATTCAAATAAGTTTCTTCATGTGATCTTATAGGGCCATCCCTACCTAGTTCCTACTCTTAGTAGGCCTTCAGGCTCTATTCACTCCTAGAAGGCACTAGGCATTCGACCTCTACTTATGTTGGATTAGAGAAATCTCATGGGTACTATACCCTTCATATTCTACTTTCAATTAATTCAAGCGATTACAAAATTTGTAAATTACAAGGTGGAATGTCCGTCATAAAAAAAAGAATCTTGATCCTCATGATAAAGAACCTTGGGGAGTCCATCAATATACATGTATTTGTTTGAGCTCATCTAGGAGCCATTGCAAGGGTAAAATAGGAAGGAGGCGAATAAAACTTTCATTTCTACTTACGTTTCATACCATTTCCTTTGAATTACAATTGAAAGCATGAACAAAGGGAGGGAGGGAGAGAGAGAGAGAGAGAGAGAGAGAGGGAGAGAGAGATAGAGAGAGATAGAGCGAGATGGAGAGAAACTATATGGCTCTTACTTATCATGCCTAACAAGGTCACCAACTATCTAGGGAAAGTTCAACTTCACTAATGAAGGGTTGCGGAACTTTTATGGGAATAGTAGACAAAAATATCTTTTAGTTTTTAAATTTTAAACACCTTTTGCACTAGAGAAAAGAACCATATTAAGATTTAACACTAAATTTGTTTCGAATGTAGTTTTAAAGAATCTACCATAGAAAGAAATGTGTTATGATTTCTATTAAAAGACCCAAAAGCTTTGCATATTGTCTCTAACTTTGCATATTGTCTCTAACTTTGAATTCTTCTCTACACAATGATAAGAGTTATAACACTGATCACAATCACAAGGAGGACAATATGGATTCTCCTATTGCTAAGAGGAGCTCAAAGAAGTAGTGGGCTGCTCTCCTCTTTATATAGTGTGTGGAGAATGGCTCTTCAATGAGCCAAAAAGGTAGAGTAGCTGAGAGAGACAGAATCTCTAAATCAAGATGCAATTTGCTCCTCATTCTCAGCTCTAATCAGCTCTAGCTTCATGCGCATCATTTCTCCTTGATTTGCTCACTGAAAATGCATGCGCAAGCACAATGATGGGCGTATGATTTTTCTCACGTGGCTTTTTGAGCTTACTTCATTGACTTTAGTTTTGTACATAAGCTATGCTTTGAGTTAAATGAAATAAGAGATGGTTCTTATGCTCTACTGAAGAGATAACTTATTCTAAGTGAAATGGATGATGCAAGAACCTAATGATATGCAAAAGCTGAAACTAAGCTTCACAATTGAAGCTTGCACATTTTCAATAGGAATGATGTCATCAATCTAGATTTATGTGTTAGTTTCATGATTCGAACGTTTTATTCATTTTGTTGAGCCTTTCTTAAGTTTGCTAGACAGACGCATGATCTTGAATAACTTATTATTGATGGTAAAGAGAGGGCAAAAGGCACATATACAAGCCGGGGGAAAAAAACCTCCTAAAGAGGGAAAAAAGTGCCCCGACGGTCCTAGTGTGTTCACACACATCACTACCTAAATATATCAACAAATCCCCCCTGGGAGTGATGCGGTGAACAAGGAGCTCGCACTCATGTATAAGGAAGTGCCAAGCTATGTGGAAATCACTCCACAAAAGGAAGTAAGCCCAAAGCTTTACGGAAAGCTTCAAACTTCTCCCTAGGCAGAGCCTTCGTGAAAAGGTCTGCAATGTTCTCCTACGTGGGCACATATGCCAAGCTGATCTCAACAGCAGAGAACCTCTCCCTGACATAGTGATAATGCACCTCAATGTGCTTAGTGCGAGCATGGAGCACAGGGTTCCTCGCAACTGCCAATGCGCTCTGACTGTCAATGAAGATGGTGGTGGCAGAAGACTGGCCAACACCCAAATCAGCCATAAGGCGTCTAAGCCACACATACTCAATAGTAGTTGTGAAAGCTGCCCTATACTCAGCCTCACAACTAGAAGTGGCCACAGTAGGCTACTTCTTGCTCTACCAAGATATACATGATCTACCAAGCATGAAGCAAAAGCCACTAGTGGACACGCGAGTGTCATAGCAACCAGCCCAATCTGAGTTAGAAAAAGCATGCAAATCTGGGGGTAGTGATCCCCCCTTGGGATTTAACAACCCAAGTAGCCGAGTACCACTTAAGTAGCAAAAGATGCACTTAACCACCTTCCAATGCGTGACTCCTGGGCAATGCATAAACCTGCTCATCTGTGAGACAACAAACTGAATATCTGGCCGAGTAATGCATAAGTAAATCAAGCATCCAACATCTTGCTGATAGAGAACAACATCAAATGCATCTCCAGCATCATGAAGACTCAATCGTCAACCTGTCTCCATAGGAGTGGCAATAGGCTTACAGTCTTCAAGGCCAAAACGCTGCAATAATGTGTCAATATATTTCGTTTGACACAAAGCCATTCCACCATCAACTTGCATAAACTGAATGCTCAAATAGTGATGCAAATGCCCCAAATCAGACATCTCAAATGAGGCATGCAAATCAGCCTTGAAATCAACAATATGCTTCTTAATAGGAGCAGTGAGCAGCATGTCGTCAACATAGATAACAATGATCAAAAGCACATCATTAGCACTCTTAACATATAAGGTGCTTTCAGTTGGACTATTCTCAAAACCATGTGCAACCAGATAGGCATGTATCTTCTCATACCAAGCACGTGGTGCTTGCTTTAAACCATATAATGCCTTCTTTAACCTGCACACCTGGTTTTCATGCCCTTTCTGCACAAAGCCATAGGGCTGAAAAACATACACTTCTTCATGCAAGTCACCATTCAAAAATGCTGTTTTGATGTCCAACTGATGTACATTCCAACCATGATGGGCTGCAAGTGCACAAATGCTCCGAACAGTAGTCATACGGCATGTAGGTGCAAAGGTCTCATCAAAATCAATGCCTCTTTCCTACGCATAAACCTTTTCAACAAGCCTAGCCTTATACCTGTCAACTGTACCATCAGGTTTACACTTCAGCTTGTATACCCACTTAGTGCCAATGGCCTTCTTGCCAGGAGGCAAGTCACATAAAGACCATGTACCATTCTTCATTATAGCATCATATTCAGATTGCATAGCAGCCATCCAATTTTCTAAATTCTGTGCTTCATCAAAAGAAACAGGCTCATTCTCATCACAGAGACTAGATGCAGCCATAGCATAGCAATGTGATGCAAAGGAGGCACTATGAGAGCCTGAACGAGTATGATATGACAAAGATGCATCTAATTTGCTGTCACGCAAAGTCTACACCAGCCATTGTGGCATAGTTTTTGCCTGCTCAATATCAGCTCTCTCATCAACAAGTGCATCATGTAAATCTACATCAGAAATGGAATGATCTACATCATCATATGAAACTTGCAAAGGCTGAGAAGTTGCCTCATTAGGACCAGCACTAGACTGTCCACCTGTAAAAAGAGGCATCAAAGTATCATACATGTCTTTGGAGCTAACAGATGTCTCCTTAGTACATGAAAGCAATGGTTGAATAGCATCTTCCACAAAGACAACATCACGGCTAACCAGAATGCGTTTAGTCTGTGGATGATACAGACGATAGCCTTTACTTTCAGAACTATACCCAACAAAAATACATTTTACTGCCTTATCATCCAATTTTCTGCAATGTAGTTCAGGCACTAGTGCATATGCCAAACAACCAAAAACACGCAAATGAGCAACAGATGGCATGCGTTCATGCCAAGCCTCATATGGAGTGATAGACTATAGCGCTTTAGTGGGACACCTGTTCAGTACATATGCTGCACACATGACAGCCTCAAGCCAGAAACTATGTGGTAAAGCCTGACTCTTGACCATGCACCTCGCCATCTCCATGAGTGACATGTTCTTTTGTTCAGCAACTCCATTCTACTAAGGTGTATACGGCATTGTACACTGGTGTTTTATCCCAGGTTCAGCCAGAAATGCATTAAAATCAGAAGACATATATTCCCCCCCTCGATCAAAACGGAGGGTGCCCATTTTACATGCTGACAGATTTTTAGCCAAAACCAAAAACTGTTTAAAGCACATGAACACTTCGGACTTTGCTTTGAGTGGATATACCCATGCATGCCTGGAAAGATCATCAATGAAAGTCACGAGTTAAAGGTAATTTCCAAAAGAGGGTGTCTGCATAGGACCACAGACATCACTATGTACAAGCTGCAATTTCTGTGTAGCCCGAACAAAACCATCTTTTGGAAAGGAGTATAATAACTACTTAACACTATATTCCACCATCCTCTAAGAGGATTTTAGATAGTTGTAATTAAGCTCAGAGCACTGAGCTTTAGAAGTTGCATATTCCAACAAAAATAGTAAGCTCTTCTTGTGGGTACTTATGTGCAATCTATTTGTTTTGTATCATTTTTTTCTCAATAATCTTCCAAAGCACACAAGGTGTTTTATTGCATCAACTTGAATCTGATAAGGTGTATTAAAGTCTCCAATAGCTAAAGGGTAGTACTTATGCTAGTTAAAAAAACCAAACTTCAATATCTTTAATCATAGATTTCTACTAGTCTCACTTCTCCAAGTACTTTCACATACCAGTTATAATTAAGGGAGTGATGAACGTCCAAATTTATCTTAATTCTCAAAGTATGATCTATTTTATTGTCATTGTTCCACATTGGAACTTTCAAGAAGATGTGTTTTTGGCCATTCAAGAGGTGGGACTTTGATTCATGCCATGCATTAATTTTGTATCTCAATATGCACTAGAATTTTGGGATACCTTCCTAGTTTTGATCAATATGTTCAAATCTAATCCAATGTCTTTCATCTTGGTTCCAAAGGTTCTTTGAAATTGTTGGAACATCAAGCCTACACTATGCTTGAGGTGGATTTGATCTACATCAAAAGGCATCACTTGGATGACATTGAAAGTTCTTTTACCACTTCCACAAAGAGCACACAAGATCCTAGCCCCATATTGTATGAATGTTGATATCTTTTCGTTCTCATGTTTGAGAAAATGGAGCCACATGGGGTTAAATTCCTTGAGGCTATTGTTTTTTTCTTTTCTATGATAATTACGTTATAGTTAAAGTTTTCAGCCATTTTTATTCAATCCATAATCAACTTAACGAGTTGGAGGGATAATGTTCAAGCATTAACCATAGAACTATTGATGCACAGAGAAAATACCAAGAAATGGAGCAAACAAAGTGCGGAGGATAACTCTAGAGAAGTTTGTCATGCGTGAAGAATTGATGGTTGATTCGTCGGCTAAGATATCTAGACAGCACTAGCTGACCTTTGCATGGATAGTTCCGAAATCCAATACTCGAATGTTGCGACATGCTACTATGGATGAATAGTGCGAGCACTACTCAAAATTGATGCCTAGACATGGGTATCACTAAAAATAGTGATGTCGTGGAATCAAGGGTGGGCATCCTTTAACTGAACCTATAGGCCATAAGATTGAGGCAAGGCTAATTGTTGAATGCACAAATGAGCATGTAAAATTTAAATAAATCATGTTCATATGGGAGCACAAAATTCAATTGTAACTTAATAGTCTGATTCACACTTTGGTTATTCTAAAAAAAATTTACAATATATTTGTTTTGGGGAGCATGCACCAATATTTCATTAATAGACAGTACGTTTGAAATTTGGTTTCACCTTTATCGTTTCTACTTTATTCCAACTTGTACTATTGGATTCAATGTGATAAATACATGTAGTCAAAATATATATTTCTATGAAGAGATATACATGATTAACACCATACAATGAAAAGCAAGCGATTTAGCATACTATTATAATGATGAGTAAATAAGTACTTATAGGTCAACATCATTAAATTGATTTGTTTTATTACGTAGAGATATTTGTTGTTCCCAATACTCCAAAGAATACCATATTGATATATTCTCTATGATTGCCAATTTTCCTTTACCCCTCTTCACATTCTCATTATTTTGATCATCAGAAAAGATTTCTGATTCTAGATCTATTAGAGATCCATCTCTCCATTTTTGATACCAATCCATAGCCATCATTGGTTTTGGATACTGACCTATTTGAAGCTTTCCATAAAAATGTATTGCTTCTCTTTTACATCTTAATGGATGATCATCAGGCAAGAATCATCGATGTCGAAGAAAAATATTTTTGTTGAAATTCTTACTATAGATTGATCTCAACCAATCACCAATACATGAACAAAAACCATATCCTGGAAAATTGTGAATAGTCCAAGCCACAATATACCATGAACTGTAATATATATTTCATTGATGCTTTTCCATACATCAATACCATTAATACCTCTCCATAACTCTTGGAGATCGTCAATGAGAGGAGCAAGATATATATTCATATCTTTAACTTTTCTTTTTCTTGGGATTAAGTGAAAGCATTAAATATTCCTTTTTAATGCTAAGATATGGCAAACAATTGTAGTTTATGACTACCACTCGCAATGTTGACCATTTACTAGATTTCATGGAGAATGGATTAACCTCATCTAATGCAGCTCCAAACTTTCTATGGATTTTGTGCAAAATCAAGTCATGTAGAATCAATATATTGAAAAGCAACATTATCTGTTGGAATTTTGATTATTCCACCAGTACTTTTATGGTCATGTCCCCATGTCAAAATCTTTGATAATTTGGGGCTTTGAAACATATGTCTAATCCATGGAGCCAATGGAAAATGTCTCATATGTTTTTTGGGATTTTACATTCTTTGTCCTTATATCGAGGAGATTGACATTTTGGACATGTCAAAGAGTCAGCATATTCACCTCCATATAAAATACAATTGTTAGGAGATGCATGTATACATTTATAATATATACCAAGATTGTTGATTTTCTTCTTCATTTCATCATGCAAGGTAGGAAGATATTCTAACTTGGTAGAAACTTTTTAGATAATAACTCCTAAGTTCATGAAAAAAAGACATATTAATAAAAATAAATAAATAAAATATATATATATATACACACACACACACACATATATATATATATATATATATATATATATATATATATATATATATATATATATATATATATATATATATATATATATATATATATATATATATATATATATATATATATATATATATATATATGCATATGTGTATGTATATGTGTATGCTTATGTGTAGTATGTGGATGTGTATATGCATGTGCATGCATATATGTATGCGTATGTGTATATGTATATATGTGTGTATATGTGTTTGATATGTGTATATGTATGTATCTATATGTATGCGTATGTGTATGCATATATGTATGTGTATGTATGTATATATGTGTATGTATGTATGTATGTGTATGTATGTATGAATGTGTATGTATGTATGTATGTGTATGTATGCATGTGTAACTCTGTATATTTGATTTTGGTTTTTTATTCTCTTTATAATTATTGTGGTTTGTAGACTTTCATATAGATATCTAGACCACACAATCCTTTGGTTGTCTCCCATTTTATAGTCAATCAATTACCTGCCTTGCTAACTAAGACTTACATATTTGCTTACAAATATAAAGTATCAGTTAGCTATGGAGGTATTAGGTAGTTTGCAAAATAGGAGAAGAAAAACTATCTTGAAGATTTCGAAAGATGGATGAATAGTTTTTAAAGGATGGGCAGATAGAAATACTTTAAAATTATTCTTCCATCCTTCAAAATCTCTGAGATAGATTTGCTTCTCCCATTTTCCAAATGGCCTTATACCTCCCTAGCTAACTGATACTTAATAATTTGTATGCAAAATTCATAAAAGAGTTAGCAGCAAATGTATTAGGCCAACTAGAATAGGAGAAACAGATGTCTCAGGAAGATTCCAAAGGTTGGGCGAAAAATTCCACAGGCTAGATGGATAAAATATCTTCATTCGATATAGGTATGTATAACTTAACCTTACTCTTATAACATTTGTATGTGTATATATGTGTGTGTATGTCTATATGTGTGTATGCATTCATGTACATATATATGTGTATGTCTATGTATGTATGCATTTATATGTTTATATGTTTGCATGTATATATATATATATATAGATAGAAAATTCAAAACTATACCTTAATAGTGCTGAAACAAATACATTACTCCATCCAAAAAGATTTTGAAGATTGAGAATCAGTAAGCTTTAGACATTCCTCTCGAAGATAGTTCCCAGTTTTTGAAATATCACTACTCTCACTATCATTTTGATACCAATCCCTAATAAAATCTACCATGTCATCATCTTCATCATTGTCGCACAAATCTTGTACTTTATCTTCTTTTGAATACAGGTCTTTCAACCTTGCATATTCCATAGGATCACTTTTGTGTAGCCTCCTCATAGAAGCTTCTAATAAATGAGGTCTTACTCACAACTGTGAATGGTGTAGTGGAATATCATCAAGATCATATGTTAGAATCTACATACATGAATAAAACTCATTAGTATTCCATAAATGAATGAAAAGTAAACTCTAAACATAAAATAAAATATGTAAGTTATTAAATAAGGATAGAAAGTTTTCATTCTCTCTCTAAAAAAAAGGTGTTCTTGGAGCTCTATGCCATCCATAGTTCATTAATGAGTCATCACCATGTAATGAAGTAATGGCATTGACAACCATGTATCTTGCTACATCTCTACTCATGTATGGTGATTCATGACTATTTTCATGCTCCTTAAATATGAAGTTAGTCCTTGAATGTAACCCTTGACTACTATTTATTAAACCTGCTATATTTCCATGCATGTAAGGTCTTCCATCAATATATAATCTTTCATTTTCTACATGTGAAATCCCTCTACTAGTAAGGGAGGCTGCATTCAAGCATATCCCATAAGTACTCATGCTTTGAACCTGATGTGCAAGTTGATGCCAATCTCCCCATCCATGTATAGGACCACAAAATGACATAAGAGTGACTTCAGAGTCTGGAGGCGCATACAAATCCTCTACAATAAAGAGACCACGACCAACACTAGTAATAGTGGATGGAGGAATCATATAGCAATTACCCCAAAAAGTTAAAAAACTCTCCATCTAAAGGAAGGGGTCCTCTATTCCATCTTCCATATCTTCTTCTATCATATGTTTGTACTAGAGAACAATCATGAGTTAGCAATGGATGATCTCCACTCGTTTCAATCTCTAAACCAGGAGGTAGAGGATTTCTAGAAACCTCTACTTGTAATTAATGAACAACAAGTCCATAATGTGTACGAGATATATTAGCATTATGAGTATGACAATTATTATCATCATCATCATCAAGCAAGTATTCCTATATATCAACATTAATTTGATTTTGTATATGGTTTTAAAATAAAATAATCACATTAATTTATAGAAAAATACATACCCAAGCATTATCACATTGACTAGGGGGTGGTGCATGCTCAAAAGTACCATACTTTGCCTCATGTTTAATACACTCCAATCATGGTCTTCGATACGGGCCATGGCAAGACTTACACCAACATATTATATTCTCTTGATAGTAAAATTCAACATAATTCCTATCGGAGGACACATGTGAAGTTGCTGCATGGATAGGAGGTGGTTGAGCGCCCTCTGATTGATAAAAATCTCATTATAACAAGAAAAATACATATATCAGTTATGTACCTATCAAATATATTTAAAATTAAAGGTTTAATAAAATTATAGAATATATAGTCCTTGCATCATTCGGAGACGGTGGTGGAGTTTCATCTGATTGATCCGAATCTACAAATAATGGTATTAGATATGGATAATTTTTATTATTTACATATATAAACATTTATACATATTTACACATTTTCACATACACATATTCACATATACACAAATACACACTCTTGTGGGATAAATGCATGTATTTTGTATGAATGTGTGTATATGCATGCATGTGTATGTGTGTATGTGTATATGTGGATATGTATATTTATGTTATATGTATGTATATGTGTATATGTATGCATGTATGTATGTGTATATGTTTGCATGTACGTGTATGCGGGTATGCGTATGTGTGTGTATGTATGTATGTACAAGTGTATGTGTGTATGTATGTACAAGCATTGTCACATTGACTAGGTGGTGGTGCATGCTCAAAAGTACCATACTTTGCCTCATGTTCAATACACTCCAATCTTGGTCTTCAATACGTATGATGGCAAGACTTACACCAACATATTATATGCTCTTGATAGAAAAATTCATCATAATTCCTATCAAAGGACATATGTGAAATTTTTGGATGGTTAGGAGGTGGTTGAGTGCCCTATGATTGATCAAAATCTGATTATAACAAGGAAAAACCATATATTAGTTATGTATCTATCAAATATATTTAAAATTAAAAGCTTGATAAAATTACAGAATATATAGTCCTTGCACGATTAGGAGACAATGGTGGAGTTTTGTCTGATTGATTAGAATCTACAAATAATGGTATTACATATGGATAATTTGATTATTTACATGCATAAACATTCACATATACACATTTACACGTACACATATTCACATATACACAAGTACACACTCTTGTGGGATAAATGCATGTATTTTGTATGAATGTGTTTATATCCATGCATGTGTATGTGTGTATGTTTATATGTGGATATGTATATGTGTGTTTATGTTATATGTATGTATATGTTTATATGTATCCATGAATGTATGTATATATGTTTGCATGTATATGTGTATGCGTGTGTATGTATGTATAAGTGTATGTGTGTACGTATGTATGTTTATGTGTGCATGTATTTTGTATGTATGTATCCATGTGTGTGTGGATATGTGTGTGTGTGTATGTATGTATAAGTGTATGTGTGTATGTATGTATGTATGTATGTATGTATGTATGTATGTATGTATGTATGCATGTTTACGTGTGCATATATATATAAATTAATATATATATGCACATATATATTAAATATAAATATATACATATTTTTATTACTATATATATTTTTATATTTATACTATATTATATATTAATATATATATATATATATATATATATATATATATATATATATATATATATATATATATATATATATATATATATATATATATATATATATAATATAGTATAAATATAAAAATATATATAGTAATAAAAATATGTATATAAATATATATTTACAATAAATAAACAATATATACAAATATAAATATATACAGTTAATATATATAGTGAATATAAATATAAATATAAATATAGAATATATATAAATATAAATATAAATATATACATATAGAGTGTTTGTGTGTGTGTGTGTGTGTGTATATATATATATATATATATATATATATATATATATATATATATATATATATATATATATATATATATATATATATATATATATATATATATATATATATATATATAATTCTCATCTCACAAGGGTCTTGAATGTTGATGCAACTAGGACCATCGAAGAGCAAACATTAGGTAAGTGTCTTCAATTGGTCATGGAAGGGTAGGATTGTTTCCTTTAGGATTTAACAAGGCAAAACAGTTATTAAAGAAGTCTCATTCCAACATGTTTATGTGCCCAATGCATTTGGCATGGTCCCTGGCCATGACATAGGTTTACCATCTCATAGGCCAAAAATGTGAGTCTATTTGTAGTAGGTATTTATCTTTGTTTTTTTAATCTTGTGTATTTGTATCAAAGGATAAATTTGGGTCCTTGATAGTTTTAGACATGTTTTTATGCCTTCACTATGTTTTCTTAGGAAAATTTTTTTCTACATATGTTCTTATCTTTTGCAAATGCGTAATAATCCTTGTATGATGAGTGATAGCAGGTTGAATGTAATTTTGGCCTAGTAGATGTACTTCATGTCTATCTAGGCATAATATGAAGCAAGAGCTAAATCAAGCCTTGAAGTGAAGGTATTTCCTTATACAATCACTTGTATCAACTTGTGGATTAGGTTCACAAAAGGGCTAATTTGAAAGCTCCCTCTAGAAAAGGTTTGGAGTAGAATCTTGTGTCCAATGTCCAATAGCACTATAATGGAGGCAACATGTAGTAGGTTGTAGAAAGATATACCAAGCTCACTACATGCAACCATCTCCACAAACGTTATTAAGATAGTTTTTTTCATAGCTCTCTCTATATATGTGAATATCTTTAGAGTATTTAATGTGAATATGATAAGGAAAATGGTTGCTTTGGGAATATGGAAAATGGTTTGTCCAAAAAGAATGTTTTGCAACAAGTCAGATGAGGAACACCTTGATCAGTTCTAGTGGCCAATATTGGATGCACTTATCTTTAAGTGATCAACCGCATATGCACTTGCAGAGCTATGAGCTTATCTATGCTAGATCTAGAAATATTCTCTGATTATATTAGCTGATGTTTGTTTTAAGAGATACGAGGAACCAATCATGGAAGATATCCTAAAGAGACTACAAAATGCAAAGATGAAATATAGAAGAAACTGAAAGAATAAGGGAAAATTGATGGTTACATACATTAGAGTGAATAAAGAACATAAAATTGTAGTAAAAATTTTCAAAAAAATGGCCAAACTCTATGAGCATTTCGTATATATGGAAACCTCTAGAGTCCTTAGATTAAGTGTTCATGATAGAAGACCTTAGATCAACATAGGCCTAGGATGGAAAGGCCTCAAACTATATCTACCCTCTCATTTACATAAGGGCATTCTTGAACACCATCAAGTGGTCCATAGTGAAACAAATGCAAGGACATATAGAGCCAATAGTGGCCTACATTATGCGGACTAGAGGTTCAAATATCAAGTGTGTATTCGAATTGAAATTACCTATGCACCTAGTTAAGACATGTATAAACATTAGTTTCCTAGAATTGAGGGATCAAGAGCTTATGGAAGGAGTCATTATAGGGTAGGATTGTCTATAGCATGGAAATAAACTTTGATTCCGTTTATTCTCATGAAACAAACCTTGTTCTCTCATCTAATCTCAATCTTACTAAGATAAATCCTTTCTATTCACTCTTCATCAAAACTTTTATAGTGATATTGACTCACATTCGTGAAATATGAGGATGACCACCTCTTGATGTTAAGGTTACAGATTAGTCCAACCTTGCTCATAAATTGATTTCTTATGCATAATAGATACTTAAAACTATATTCCACCATCCTCTAAGAGGAATTTAGCCAATTGTAATTAGGTTGAGACCACTCAACTTTAGAAGTTGCATATTCCAACCAAAATAATAAGTTCTTCTTGTAGTTTCTTATGTGCAAGTTATTTCTTTTGGATCATTTCTTTCTCAATGTTCTTCAAAAGAACTTAGGGTGTCTTATTGCATCAACTTGAAGCTGATAAGGTGTACTAAAGTCTTCAATAGAAAAAGGTCAGGTCTATGATGGTTATATAGACAAAACTTTAACATCTTCAATCATAGATTTCTACTAATCTTACTTCTCCAAGTACTTTCACATACTAGTTATGATTAAGGGAGTGATGAAAGTCCAAATTTCTCTTAATTCTACAAGTAAGATTTGTTTTATGGTCATTGTGTGACTATGGATCTTTGAAGAAGAGGTGCTTTTGTCCATTCAAGAGGTGGGACTTCCATTAATGCCATGTGTTAATTTTGTATTTGAATAGGCACTCAAATTCCATGAGAACTCCCTTGTTTAGATCAATATGCTTTAGTCTAATCCAATGTTTTTTATCTTGGTTCCAAAGGTGCTTCAACATATGGAAACCTTTGTTCAAAACCCTCTTAGCTCTCTAGATCTTCTCAATTTCTACTTGTGCCCAAGAATGTGGAACCAAATAGAGTTGTGTATTTGATGCCTAGCCTGCTTGGAATCATTATTAATGGTGCAAAAGGACTTCATATTTTCCTTCCTGTCCGCAAAGAGCACACAAGATCCTAAGCCTTAGGTGTAATGAGCGATAGTGGGACTAAGAGAGTAGCTAAATCAGAATTTTTCCAACTATGGATCCAAGTGAAAGAGAGGATGCCATTGCTTCTAAAAATAAGATTGGGCCGAGAATCTTGATCATTACGCCAAGATTTAATCATCCATTTGGACACCATCATGTTCGGGGAGTCTTCAACTTGAAACATACTCAATCCACTCACATCCTTGGGGGTGGAGCAGATTTCCTATTTGGTCCTTGGCATAACTCTTTAGTTGGGATCCCCCTAAAAAGGAAACTTGTACAAATATCGTCAAGATTTTGGTTCTCCTTCTCAAACAATCTCCAACATTCCAATAAGTATATGAAGAAGAGATAAGAAACATGTTGATCACCATTGCTCACCTTGCCACATTAAGTTGCATACCATTTGGGTAACAAAAATTATTGCAAAGCTTAGAAAGAACCCAATCACATCATTGATCCATCAAAAATCCCATTAGGATGCCCAAAAACCATAAGAGTTTCCTACGAGGAATCTCAGGACACCCTTGAGCGCACATAAATTTTAAAGGTACATCTAAAAGGGATGTGAGTGTAGTTTTTGAAAGGTTGATTCTAGATTGATAGACCTTAAACACAAAATCAAGGAAATACCAAAGGTGGGAAGCACACCTAATGTCATTCTAAAGAAACTCATTGGTGTCATCAACAAATAGTCTCAGAACCATTAGATTCTCACTTTGGAGAGATAAAGAGAGGGGGAGAGAGAGAGAGAGAGAATGCTAGGAAGAAATTTCCTCCACAATCATTATCGTAGTGCATTTAGAGGCCACAAGAACCTGAAATCAAAATCTAAGACTATGATTGGAGGGGTCTTGATGATGCCCTAGATGAAGAGATGAGATACTCTAAAAAGAATTATTGGAGATCAGGTTTACAAAAGCTTAAGAAGATCACAAGAAAGATGAAGAATAAGTTTGGAGCACAACAAAGTATTGAATGTAGTAAAAACTTAATGTACAAAGATAAGTGATTGATTAGGGTTAGTAACATATACACAAGCATGGGGAAGAAAAACCTCTTTACGAGGGCAAAAAGTGATTGAAAATCCTATGTGTGCTCACTCACATCACTGTTGAAATATATGAACATTTCTAAATGGTGATTTACTAGAAGAAAAATATGTATATCAACCTCATGGTTTTGTATAGAAAAGGAATGAAAGCAAAGTTTTTAGGTTGAAAAATTCATTTTATGGATTGAGGCAACCACCACATGCTTGGTATGAAAAAATACATGCCTACTTGCTAGCACATGATTTTTTGAGAAGCTTAACTAAGAGCACCTTATATGTTAAATGTGAAGATTATGTACTTTAATCATTGTTCGAAATCTTGATGATGTGTTGGTCACTAGGCCTAATGAGAGGCATATTATGAATTTATGATTGATTTGCATGCCTCTTTTGATATCTTAGGATTTTGGCACTTACATGAATATTTGCACATTTGATTTATACAAGTTAATTGGGTAATAGCTTTGTGGCCAACAAAATACATTGACATGTTATTATAGTGTTTTGGCCTTGAAGATTGAAAACCTATTGCCATTCCCATGGAAACAAGATCATAGATAAGTCTTGATGATGTTGGAGGTGCATTTTATGTTTTTCTCTATCAATAGGTTATCGGATGCTTTATTTAATTATGCATAACCTAGCTTAATCTTCAATTTGTTTACTCACAAATGAGCATGTTCATGTATTTCCTAGGTTTCAAGCATTAGCATCCAATTAAGTGCATCTTTTTCTACTAGATTGGTACCGGACTATTTGGATTTTTTTTATCACAAGGGGGAATGATTATTACTAGATTTATATGTCTCTTTTGAACTCATGTTGAATTGGTTGCTATGACACTCATGTGTCCATTCGTGGTTTTGGCTTCGTGTTTGGTAGCTTATGCATATCTTAGTTGAGAAAGAAGCATCCTACTATGGACAATTTGAGTTGTGAGGTTGAGTATAGGGAATCATTCACATTAACGTATGCTACACACATTTCAGAGAACATCCATTGAGCCATGAAAACATACATACATATATGCTTCAAAACATCCAGTTGAGCCATTGTATGTACATATAAAGCACATCACTAAAGTTGATAGATAAGGCTCAAGTCCTATTCACGATGCTTAGAATTATTAGTATTTATATGGTCTATGCTATCCTTGAACTATGAATGTTTGGGTGCACTTATCTACTTATACTTTTATGTAAAAAAAAGCACAAAGTTCTACGATAATTAGAACTTTCTCAACATTTACTTTAGCATTTTCATACTCTCAGAATAAGCTACATCATTTGATAAAATAGATAAATCATTTTCTCCCTTGTTAATGGTGTGGGTTCAAATCATACTCGCTGCACTCGCATACCATTTCATCATATGCGATGACAAGATGTTGAACTAGCTCCTTTTGGTCACTTTTTCACCTTCATGCACTCTTTGTGAACTACTTCGAAAGTGGAAAGGGTCATGCTTGCTAGGACATGGTAGACATCAATTCAAATAAGTTTCTTCATGTGATCTTATAGGGCCATCCCTACCTAGTTCCTACTCTTAGTAGGCCTTCAGGCTCTATTCACTCCTAGAAGGCACTAGGCATTCGACCTCTACTTATGTTGGATTAGAGAAATCTCATGGGTACTATACCCTTCACATTCTACTTTCAATTAATTCAAGCGATTACAAAATTTGTAAATTACAAGGTGGAATGTCCGTCATAAAAAAAAGAATCTTGATCCTCATGATAAAGAACCTTGGGGAGTCCATCAACATACATGTATTTGTTTGAGCTCATCTAGGAGCCATTGCAAGGGTAAAATAGGAAGGAGGCGAATAAAACTTTCATTTCTACTTACGTTTCATACCATTTCCTTTGAATTACAATTGAAAGCATGAACAAAGGGAGGGAGGGAGAGAGAGAGAGAGAGAGAGAGAGAGGGAGAGAGAGATAGAGAGAGATAGAGCGAGATGGAGAGAAACTATATGGCTCTTACTTATCATGCCTAACAAGGTCACCAACTATCTAGGGAAAGTTCAACTTCACTAATGAAGGGTTGCGGAACTTTTATGGGAATAGTAGACAAAAATATCTTTTAGTTTTTAAATTTTAAACACCTTTTGCACTAGAGAAAAGAAACATATTAAGATTTAACACTAAATTTGTTTCGAATGTAGTTTTAAAGAATCTACCATAGAAAGAAATGTGTTATGATTTCTATTAAAAGACCCAAAAGCTTTGCATATTGTCTCTAACTTTGCATATTGTCTCTAACTTTGAATTCTTCTCTACACAATGATAAGAGTTATAACACTGATCACAATCACAAGGAGGACAATATGGATTCTCCTATTGCTAAGAGGAGCTCAAAGAAGTAGTGGGCTGCTCTCCTCTTTATATAGTGTGTGGAGAATGGCTCTTCAATGAGCCAAAAAGGTAGAGTAGCTGAGAGAGACAGAATCTCTAAATCAAGATGCAATTTGCTCCTCATTCTCAGCTCTAATCAGCTCTAGCTTCATGCGCATCATTTCTCCTTGATTTGCTCACTGAAAATGCATGCGCAAGCACAATGATGGGCGTATGATTTTTCTCACGTGGCTTTTTGAGCTTACTTCATTGACTTTAGTTTTGTACATAAGCTATGCTTTGAGTTAAATGAAATAAGAGATGGTTCTTATGCTCTACTGAAGAGATAACTTATTCTAAGTGAAATGGATGATGCAAGAACCTAATGATATGCAAAAGCTGAAACTAAGCTTCACAATTGAAGCTTGCACATTTTCAATAGGAATGATGTCATCAATCTAGATTTATGTGTTAGTTTCATGATTCGAACGTTTTATTCATTTTGTTGAGCCTTTCTTAAGTTTGCTAGACAGACGCATGATCTTGAATAACTTATTATTGATGGTAAAGAGAGGGGAGTGGAGGGAAATAAGGAAAACATCACGCTTAACTCCAAGTACATTGCAAAGCGATAATACCTTTATTATTCATGATAAATTGATTCCACAAGTAATGGTGATTTAATCAATCTTTCATAACGCCTATTCTAGGTGTCTCTTCATCCATTATCACTGGTTTTAAGCATAAACTCCTCCTTTTATCTTTTGGTAGGCGCTACACATCTCATTGAATCTCTAAAGTCTCATGCTTGTTGAGATTTCCTAATGAAAGAAAGATTCTATAAGTTTTGAGTAACTTTTGAATCTAGTTATGTGGATTCTTGAGCAAGAGGGGAAATTCAGTGTAGAGGGAATGATGCATTGATGAGCATTGCTCTACTAACCCTATGACATTTAGATTCCCTCCACCTATTCATTCTTTTTTCACCTTTCTGATAATCAATTCCCATCTCTATATTGAGTTTCACAAGAGACTATAAGTAATTCTAGTTTGAATAACTTCATGATATTAATCAAGATTTTGAGAAGGCTCTTGATTAATGAGCATCATAATAAATATTTTTCTATGCCTGATAATTGATGATGACCGTATCTCTAGAAGATCCATCCTCATTGAAAAACAAGTTAGAAATTTCATCAATGAATAGTGTAAGATCAACATCTAGAAGAATAATTCCCTTCATATACCTTTTATAAACCTTCTTTTTAAAAATGTAAGTGAGGCAAAGAATTTTCAAAATCAAAGAGGAGCGAAGGAAACCCTCTCTAATTTGCAATTTAAGCATGAAGGAGTTCAAGAGTTTATGATTATGCTGTTTCTATTGGTTTCCCAATGAAGTGGAAATCATGCAAAGAAAAGATGTATTTCTCTTAAATCTAGAAGGGATTAGATAATGGTGTGCTTTTCTAACTTATCATAAGCACTTTCGGGATAAATCTCTTTAACATGAAGTCCTACTTAGATTCTTTACAAAAGTTGATTTCAAAACATTTCAAATGCCTTACACAATGGAGCTCTCCTTAAAAGTCTTTATTGATATTTCCCAATCCATTGGTTTATCCAAATTATAATGCTATAACTAGGGCTATATGAATATTCAATCCACGTTGACACCTTGAGTAGGAAATATGATGTAGAATGATCATCAATGAAATAAAACTTTGAAATCAAACTTTGCTTCGCCTGATTTTGATTTGTTTGCATGTTCTTGTGCACAAGATTTCTTCTTTTCATGGACACCATTCCCGAATGAAAACCATATCGTGTTAAAAATGCAACTCTTGTTTCAATTGGGTGTCGACTATACGCAATGTCACTCAAGATCAATTCGCTTGTCTTCCTCCATTTTCTTGCTCTCCTAAATTGATAGATTTGAGCCTGTCTTCTCTCTTTTCTCTCCTATAATTCTTGATATTTCATTCTTGCCTCTTCGTCAGATCTCTGTAGTGCCTTAAAAATTTGCGGCCAACTGTAAGCTGATGAAGCACTTGACCTGAAAGTTGGAAGCCACACGTACTGAAAGTTGAAATTTCCTAGTGAATAGACGGTCTGTATCAATTTCTGAACTTGCATTGAAGTTCATAAATTGGTGAAGACCCTTCCCCAAATCGGACCATTCGACGATACTTGCCCCTCTTCATCCAAGACGAAATCATCAATGTATGGGATATTTGGAGCTATGTGGAGGAAATCCAATAAAGGATATGGAAATCTCGCAGAGTCACAGAGGTCGAAAGCACTAATATACAGTCCAACATGCGAGTAACTGCAAAAAGCTCTTGTAAAGGTTAATCAATGTGAGCTGTAAAAGGATATCGCCTATAGCGATAAATGTTAACGGTAAGCAGTCGTCATGATCATGTAGAGTAGTCATTCTCTTCAATTTCCCTTTCTGTAGGGTCCCTAGCTTGCTAGAAAATGCAGGTTGAGATGGCTTGCTAGTACAAGACTGTGAGAGCTGGCTTCGGCAGAATTTCCTTAAAAAATTAAAAAAAAGCCTGAGTCTACCGTACACAGGTATGAATAAAGGGATGACAAGAAATCTCTTTGCTGTGACAATATGACGTCACAAAGTTTAGGCCGGTGGAACTTTCGATTAACAAAGTAGAACAATTAACAAAGCAATGTTCACACAAAAGAGTGGAGCTGTGTAAACTGTGATTTATACTGCCGCCCTACGTGAAGGGCATGGCACGAGTGTTGTATTTTGACTGTCTGCCATGCCCTTCAATTTTGAAGGTTATCTACACGTAATGCCCGTATTTCAGATTTTTAATATAACTTTTGAAGGTCAAAAAAAATTTGTGACCTTGTTTTACGGTCCAAAATGACTAAAACGGGCAATACGGCCGTCAATGTTGTTGATGATGATGGCACACTCAGAAAGTAGGATATCACTAAAATATTTATATTTTGAATGACTTGGCAGGTGGTACTTCAAAAGAACGAGGTATTGATGATGATTCCATCCAGAGAATGCAATCTGAATCTAATTCAGACATAGAGAATAATAACGCTACTGACATGAATATTAGCCCTCAGGCTAAGGAAAAAATCAAGTCCAAAAGGAAAGAAGGTGTCCGAACTTCGAACTCGGTGTTGAAACCATGAAAGAATCACAGGAAGTAATCTTGTCTTTTTTTTCTGTTTTCTAATGGATACTATCAAAATCATTTCTCTGAATACTAAAGGTCTCACTGATCCTATCAGGGGGAAAGTTATTAACAAGTGGTTGATGGATTCTTCCATTGATCCGGACCTGATTTGTTTACAGGAGTTAAAAGTTGGTGGTTTTTCTTTAAATTCTAATTTAAGAATTGTTTCTAGTGGTTACTCTTGGATCCATACGAGTCATCATGGAAAAGGTGGTGTAGCTATCGGAATCAGGAGCAATCTTGATCATCTTGTTGATGATGTCATTTACAGTATATTTGACCAATGGGTTGCTTTAAGTTGTAAGGGTCCTTTGAATCTCACAATTGTGTGTGTTTATGCTGCTAACAACTCTGTTGACAGGTGCAGGTGTTGGGAGGAGATCTCTCAACTAAAGGGAGACATTCTGCTTGTTGGTGATTTCAACATGGTAACTAATGTTGTTGATAGATATGGTAGCAAGGAGAATATTCTTTCTGGTAAGGAAAAGAATATTTGGTATAATATGTTAAGTCTCCACAACCTGTTGGACATGTATGTTCATACTGGGCACTCTTGGAATAATAGAAGCCTGACCAACAAGTTATTTGCCAGACTTGACAGAGTCTATCTGAATGTTTCCAGATTTCAGGAATTGTGGAATTATGATTGTAAGTTGGACCATTCTCTTCAGTTGTCTGACCATATCCCTCTTGTTGTTAAGATTTTTAGGAATAATCCTGCCTATAGAGCTTGTTGGATGCATCTTGATATTTCCCTGCTCAAAGTTCCTATTGTTAAAAATGAGGTGGTTAACTCTCTCAAGAGTCATTTTGAAAAGATCACTTCTCCCTTTTTAGCCTGCGAGTTGGCGATTAAGAACATCCAAAGGATTCTCACCTTTTACAAGAACAAAGCTAAGCTCATTAGAAATTCTAGAAGAATGATGATTATTAAAGAGATTGACAAGATTAAGTCTTCTCAAGATAATGTATCCACTATTAATCAGAAGGTCCTAGATCTCCAGGATAGACTTAGATATGAAGACTACATTCTTGCTAGTGGTGCCCTTGCCACATCAAGAGAATTTTGGGCAGGCAAAGTTGATAAACCTAGCAAGCACATGTTTGATATTATGAGGAAAAAGAAACGTAGAGATTTTATTTCCCTTCTCAAGAAGTCGTCTGGTGGGCATACTTTGAATATTCAAGAGAATTCTCAGGAGGCTTTGAGCTTCTTTACCAATGTTTTCTCTGGACCTCCCAAGGGGGGGGGAGCATATTTGGAGGGCCAGGGCTTCTATTGCTCTTAAAAGGAAAAAAATGATTCCTAAAAGCCTAGCCTCCCTCCTGGACCTCCCCCTCACTACTGGTGAGGTTAGAGAAACCATTAGTAAATTGAAGGCTGGAAAATCCCCTGGTCATGATGGTATCCCCAATGAATGTTTTCAATAGCTTAAGGCAACTTTTGTGCCCATTATTCTCTTGATTTGGGAAGAAGCCATTAGAAGAGGTACTCTTTCTACCTTCATCAACACTGGAGTGAGTAAACTTATTCACAAGAAAGGACCTAAGGATGATCTTAATAATTGGAGACCCATTTCTTGTCTGACTTCTTTATACAAAATTTTTGCTGCCTCTCTTGCTAAAAGACTGAGCCCTCTTATGGATAGTATCATTTTGCGTGAGCAAAAAGGTTTTATTAAAGGTAGATACATCCTTGATGCTATCATCACTTTGTGGGAAAGTATTGACCTTGCTAAAGAGTCCAACATGGATATTCATTTTTTTAAGGTGGATTTTGATAAATCTATGACCGTATTGAGTGGGATTTCATCCTTCAGTCCCTCCATGACATAGGTGTTGGGAAAAGATTTGTTAAGTATACTAGTCTCCTTTTTGGTAATGCTCATTCTAAAGTGGCTATGAATGGTCACCTGTCTGAGGCTTTTAAAATTTGTAGGTCTATTAGACAAGGTTGCCCTCTTGCTCCTCTGTTATTTGCTATCACCAGTGATGCCTTTGGGTGGCTTATCAAGGATTGTATTAATCAAGGTTATATAAAAGGTATTGATATTCCTGATTCCCCCTCTCCCCTCTGTCTCCAAATGTTTGCAGATGATACTAATGCTGTTATGAAAGCTGATGAGAGCTCTGCTAACTATTTTATCAAATGTCTTAATGAGCTTTGTATTGCAAGTGGTTCAGTTGTCAATCATACCAAAACTGGTTTTTTCTCTACTAACAAGCTGATCCCTCAATGTGTCAAGGAAGCTGGTTGTGAAATTATTAAAGAAGGTAATATCTTCAGACTTCTGGGAATTCCAATGGGATTTGAAGTGACCTTTGAACAAAGATAGAACTCGGTAATGGATAAATTTAGAGTTAAAATCTTTAAATGGATTGACATGCAGCAGAGTATTTCTCACAGGGTTTTTGTTCTTAATCATTACAATCTGCCTACTCTCACTTATTTTTTGGCCTGTTGGTACCCTAGCAAGAAACAAATTGCTCAAGCTATATCTCTGGCAAGAAGATTCTTATGGGGAGGAAGCAAGATTACTAAGGTCGCTTGGAACACCTGCTGTATGAAAAAATCTAAAGGAGGTTTGGGTATAATTTGTCCCTCCAGGATGGCTGTTAAGTTAGCTGCTAAATGGATTCTAAGAGCTACTAATTGTGAAGATTTCTGGGCCTGCCTAATCATGAGAAATACTGATAAGTTCCATTTGCTTAATAATAAAAGCTGGAATAATCTTCAGTTATGGGACATTGTAATTGCTCCTTTTAATGTTGTCCCTAAAGGTTCCAGACTTGTGTGCAACTTTTGGAAAGCCTGGATGAAGATAAAAAAGAAAATTATACGTTGCCTGTCTAGTTCTCCAATTACTCCTCTTTTATTATGCAAGAGTCCATGTGGTTTGGTTGGTCCACTGATTATAATAACAGTTCTCTGTCCATAAGAATGAACAAATGTAAGAAGCAGGGGTTTGATAACTGGAAGAGCCTTATCAGGAATGAAGTCCTGATGAATGATCAGGATATTATGAGTACTAATAACTTGTCTTTTCATTGTAAACAGATGATTAAAGAAAAGAAAAGGGAGCGAGAGAAAAAGCTGAAGGATAATATGTGGAAGGAGCAGGTTTATCTTCATGAAGTGGCCAAAGACATTTACTTCAGCTTTGGGAACTCTAAGGATGACATCAGGAAAATCTCCTTGAAGTTGAATAAGAAGTGGGACATCTCCTGGTCCCATCACCAATCGAAGTACAAGTTTCAATGTATCTGGTCCTTCCACTTGAATGCCAAACATTCCTTACTGTTGTGGATGATTATTCACAAGGGAGTTTGGACAGGAAGTAAAGCAAAAGATTTTAAAATTGATGCTGGAAATGTTGTCACTGTGGTGATACAGAGGATCTTGACCATTTGGTCTACAAATGTAAAACTACTCAAAAATTCTGGCAAGGGATCAGCTTGTATTGCACTTCAACAGGTTTAAAACCCCCTGGAAGGAGGGAGTTTCTCCTTGGAGAAGCTAACAGAATGGATATTGTTCTTTGGCAACTGATTAGAGCCCACACTTTGTGGACAATATGGAGACACAGAAACTCTAAACTTTTTTGTCTTAAACCCAAGAATCATTTTTACTCCTGTATGATGGGTATTAGGAGAATAATGAAGCTATGTCTCTCCTATGCCCCTGATTTATCTCATTCGGCAGCCAACCCTCATTATATTTTCAAGAATAACCCTTATACGTCATGGAGAGTCAAACTTCTGAAGAGTTACTCTGTTACTAGACTAGAAATGATCCATTTTCTAGATTTGTACACCTACTCTTCAGTTCTGTATTCTCTGAAGATGCACTGTTGATGAAGGTTTGGGACTTACTGGGGCACTCCTTATTCTCCCCCAGTACCTTCCCCCATTTTTGTTGTAATTTTCTTTTCCAGCATTAATTTTAACTTCTTCTATTTTACTCAAAAAAAAAATTATTTCAGCCACCACGTATTGTGAACTCAGCCATGAGGTGCACTTTCTCAAATGAAGATCATCAGTGCCATGAGTATATTATGTGATAGAAATCATATATACATGAATTCTTTAGTCAAAGAGTGATCCAAACAAAAACATGACCAGGGTGACAGTCCATTCAGGTCAGCCAATGCCTCACAGGACGCATCATGAGTTATACATGTACATGTTGTCGAAATGTGGTTCATTATAGAATTCCAAGTCATCAAAGCATCCTGTGCCCTCTCTAAGTATGCCTTACACATATCACAGAATTATGCATTACACATATCACAAGGAAAAGTCGTGGAGATGTATCTTCTAGAGTCTTTGGGAAAAGCCAAATTCATGTCTTTGAGAGAAGCCACATTCATGTTTCATTTTCTTATGTTTATGCAAAAAGCATTTCTTCTATGAGTGGAGCCTTCTTTTTCGCAAAGGACTCTTATGGAAGATTCCCTTCCTCCCATGCAATGAAAGATGCTCCCATGAAATGAAAGGAAGGTATCTCTTGTATCTAAGTAGCAAGCATCATAATAGCAAATAACTAAATAACTTGATTATGATATCTTAAATAACTTAATTATGAAGAGACTGAGAAACCTTTTGAGGTAAACCTTGTAAGTACATAAAACTACATATGTGTCTCCATCTTGTCGAAAGAAAATAGTAAAGGCAAAATAAAGCACAATGGCGAATTAATAGATGAAAAAAAACTAGAAAATGAAATTCTTAACGTTTTCGAACTATAAAACCTAGCCCGTTCTATTAATTTCCCAACCAAATATAGATTTAAGTTTTTGCCCTAACTTGAATGTGAATTAGCTTTCTGAGGTTTGAATTTGCAATCTTCAAAATGTATACATCAACCTCTACGGCTACTTTGGATCTATCCTATGAGAGTGTGCTTGCCGCTCACTAGAGAGAGATAGCATTTGTTTCCATATGGCATTTGGTGTATTTAACATCTATATCTTAATATCTTCCAGGTTGTTTCCATTTCTTCACTAAAGGTTGACAAACAAACCTTCTTGATTGTAGCCATTGTCTATGAGTGTATCAAGCTAATTTTCCCCTTTCTTCGCTAATTGTATTATCGATTCATGTATTTTGGCGTGGAGGTTTCTATTATTTAACCATGTTTCAAGTTCCTAAATGGCATATGGATGAAGACAATAAATGCTTATTGAGATTGACCCATTTCCCTTTCATTTTCTGTTATCTTTGTTCCCCATGCCTCCTTTTGCAATATGAATTCTACACTCATTCCCTAAGAAGTTATGGAATAGAATCACAAAAATTGGTTCAATGATGTGTGTTTTTCGACAAATGTCTATTCTTTCTTTCAATCAGCATAACTTTGGCTTTCGTTTGTAATTTAGAATCACTTCTTTCTCTTCTTTAGGCTTGCATCTAGTACAAAACTTTGTATATTCTCCTCTAATGAGTTTTGTAATGTTATTGTCAGAAGGCTTTAAGTAATGCTTGATTAATGTATGAAGGATCAATTATAGTGGATTTGCTTCTGCAATATCTTGCTTTGCATATTGTTATATTTAATAGAAATTTTGATGAAAATGGTTTTGTTGTTAGAAGTATCCTAATATGCACCATGTTATGTTTTGTAGGAGTTGTCAGGATAGTCTTTTGAAGCTGAATTCTCTTCCCACAATGCGAATAATCTTCATGATCAGTTTTTCCTTAAATTATAGGTAGTCTCCTCTTAAACTATATCTCTTATCAATATGTGTGTATTCACACACATAATGTGTTTCAAATATTTGTATTTCTGTGTTCTTTGTAGATGCACACAGAACTCCATCAACTTAGGTATGCTTGAATTTAAAATGGAAGTCAAGAAAAATACACGCATATACATGCACACGCATTTGTGTATCTGGGTACGTATGTGCATAACGTTGTCTATAACCATGTATGCCATTGATGAAAAAGTCCGAAACGCATGTATTCATATATCATCCCTATTTTTCCTTGGTATGTTGAGTTAAAGTTCATTTTTATTTATCATAGTTTGAGATCATTCTCAGAAAGATTTACATTTTGTAATACTGTATAAGATCTTGTATGCGAAATAAGATTTATTCACTAGATTCATGCAATAATTTTGTTCTTGTGAAGGTCACGTAGGGTGAAATAAAATCCAAAACCAAGCCTTTATGCATGCATGGATGTACATATACATGCATGTATGAATACATGTAGATGGGTATGTATTGTCACATTCACATATATACGCATACATCTATGTACTTAAGCATACCATTCATATGTAAATATGTATATATGCTAATTTTTTGTGTGTATGTTTGTGTATGCATTCATGTATGTGTGAAAGTAACTCGAAAATACATATATACATAGCTTTAGTTTGGGAGTGGAGATATATAAAATGCAGGTATAATGAAGCATGTCTTATTATCAGAGCTCTTCTTCCAAAAGCTAATGGAATACATCTTGTTTACGCGATAATAGGTATGACCATGCTCCTTAGATTATGGATGATTTTGATTATTGATCCACGTGCTCATTTGGCAAGCTGGGAATAATTCTGCCTTTGAGGATCATGATTTTCATGGGTGTTAAGTCCATAAATTATATTCAATCATGCGAATCACCTCAAGGATAAAGAAGGAAGCATGTATGTTATCTCGATGATATTATGATACACACCAAAACGTTTAGTCTACACATGTTGTTTGTTTTAATGATATTGATTTTCTATATGTATTTTTATATGAATGAGTGGATGAAAAAATATGTATTGCTTGATTATCCATGAATGGGTCAATTATAGAAGTTTTGGCCACAACGTTTTCATTGGAAATGTCTTTCATACTAGTGAAGTTCTAGTGATGGCCTATAGATTCTGAAGTACTGCATAATTTGATCGAGTAGGTGGAATTATAGGATGAAAATAATACTAGGATCCTAATATTAATGCTACTATTGTGAGATTTATCTTTATGTTTCCAAATCTACTGTTGGGAGATTCATTTTTGTGATATTATTCGGATTGGATTCTCCCCTTTCATACTAATTTCCTCAAGAAAAATCCTATCTGATGCATTTGTGCAAAAGATGTAGTGTCAAGTAGAGTACGATTTACCATGGTTTCTCAAAGAAAAATAGTGCAGCATATACATTCCATGCTACAATGGGCATAAAAACTCATTTATACTTGGACAGATAACTTGAGACACCTATTATTGAGTCTATATTCTTAAGACAAGATTCCATGAGTCTTGAATTATGTGCAACAAAAATATGAAGTTTTCTTATTATGAAAAAAATTCCATTGTGTTGTATGTAAATTTAGTCTCATTATTTCAGTTATGTAGATGTGGGTTGTCTTATCCAAGACCTAATCTAAAAGAGCTCCATGGGAGCCTAATAGGGATAGAGGATTGAATATAGTTTTCATGAATACTGTTATACTTGTTGAATGTTGGCATTTGTAGGGATGTGTAGATTCAAGAATGCTCAATCCAAGTGGGATTTTTGCTTATGTACCTAGTGATGTCCCTGCAACTACTCATGTGTGAGCCTTTGATGTGGATGAGGGTGTAGGCTGGTAAATCTGCTTTCAGAAGCTCCTTAGCAAGAATCATATCTTGGAATCTACAAGGGAGATGTATTTGAATAATGAGATTGATAAAAGATGGGTGCTTTTGGTGTATAATCTTTTTTTTTTGTTTCGCCTTTATCTTTGGGATATCTAGAAAGTTTTTTGAATAAAAGTAAGAAAGAACTTCATATCAATAATGTATGAATTTTTTATAATTATGTGTATGTTTCATCTACATTTGGTTCTAGGCTTCATTATGGCTGAGTTTGCCCATCACTTTCTGAAGTGATAGAAACTGAGTTCCTAGAGCTTGTTGTGAGTTCATGCTCATGTTGTGTGTGTGTGTGTGTGTGTGTGTGTGTGTTGTGGGGTGCATGTGTGAGCATGTATTTCATTCTTAATTCTATATCCACTATCG
>CM035435.1:119695954-119873454 GCA_020310875.1 Ceratopteris richardii | reverse complement strand
ATACATACATACATACATACATATATACATACACACATCCATACATACATACATATGTACCTAGTATTAGCTCTACTATTTTTTATGATAGGAAATCACTAGGCACTAAAAGATTGGTGATGAGATAAACAAAAAGCTAACGGATACCAGGGAGAAAAACTTCATTTATTGCTATGTTATGAGAGAAAGTATTGAAAAATATCATAGAGAGCTCTTTTTTATATTATTTTGGTGAACGAAGTTACTATTCAAAGTTATTCCGCATCTAATTGGTGGAAATTTTTGAAGAGGAAAATCTTGAATAGTACCACGATTCTTTTTTGAATGTTTTGGAGAACCAAACATCTAAGAAAAGGTTGGAAGCAATTAGAAATAGTTCCCTTGTGAAGAAAAATATCTCAAGGACTCCCAAATTTCATTACTATGCTCCAAGCTTACATTATACACCATAATTTTTGAAGTTAATAGCCTAGTGAAGAGTTCATGATCATGTTTTTTATGTAAATTTCTTTTGGATAAAAATAGTAGGTGATATTTTTTATTTTCCATGGAATATATGGATTAAAGTGGAGTTTTGTACAACTTCCTCAATCACAATTTTTTGTTCACTCAACAATAGTGAAAGAGAGAAAGATAGAACTTATACAAGATAAGAGAAAATCAGATGCACAAGAGTAGAAAAGATATGACTTGGAGAAAAAGAAGTTTTGGTATTATAGATTTGAATCAATCGATAGAATAGCTTTGGAAAATAGCTTCTTGATGAAACCTCAACCTCCCGGACCACCACCAAGCTATCACAATTTCATTCACACTCCCTCTCTCAATCACACTCTAATACTCACTCTCACTCTCAATCACAAGGTAATTCGCTAATTTTCGGCCTCTTTGTGCTTGACACAACAAAGCTCTCTTCAAAACAAACTTTATCGTCCCCATGGAATTGTGCAGTCCACCAAATATAGCAAAAGTTACCTCTACTTATGTTGCATGCAAGGCTTTTGCAAAAGCATGCATTTGTAGTAGTCAAGTGCTTTCTTTAGCGATACCTATCCAAATATAGTAGCAAATGAACACGAAGATATATCTGAAGGCATTCCTAAGTGTGCATCGCAACACATATCCTTCAAAGTCATGGATTCACATACAAATAGAGAAGTGAAAAAATTTCTAAGTACCTAAAAAATTGCACTTTTCCAAGCCCTTTAACTAAAACATAGTGAACACTTAGCTTAAGCTTCTGAGACCCAAAAATGTTTAAGTGTTCATTCAGCACAATGGTGTTAGAGATGAACGATGTGAGAAGTATCACTTTTTGAGCCCTACAAGTTAAGAAATTTTAGAGAGATAATAAAATCAAGGCATTTGCTTATAGTGAACTAAATTAGAGACTTAAACAAGGTACTTGAAACATGATTCACAATCAAGGCATTTTCTTATAGTGAACTAAATTAGAGACTTAAACGAGGTACTTTTATTCTCTTATGCATGCTCTATCGTTCTCTCATGAAATATTTCTCTTAATTCTTTCATGTTCACGTTCAACTTTCAACTAGAAAACATGATGTAGATAAATTTTAGAAAGAGAATATCAAACCTAACATCCCTAATTTTTTCCTACATGCATAAAATCGCCTAATTATTCATTTTAATCATTATCCCCACTATGTAATTCCAAAATTTTCAAAATGAATTATTCCACTATCGAAAGGCCTATTACAAGTTGGAATGATTTGTATAATATCTAAAACCAGCCAAATGCAACCATTCTATAAACCCACTCTAAATAATGATCTTAGTTGAATTCTTATATATCATGCTATCGTGTTTAACCCCATTAAATGTATCCTTTTTCTCCTTACAAGACCGTGCTCTAGTGATTATGTGAAAATAAATCAATTTTTATATAAATATGAAGGAAAACAGTTCATTCAAGATTATAACTTCTCTATAGATTATTGAAAGAATAAAACTTTTTATGATTTTCGTTTTTTTGTTGGTATTCACCATTATTCTTGGGGGTAGTCTATATTTCTTGAAAAACTAGGGATGAATTTCATCTCAATTTATAGCTAGTAAGTACAAGATCTTAAACCCTAACTTATATTAACTTGAAGCAAACGAATTAGTCGTATGTGGTTGTTATCTAACCATCTAGTCTATGATACAAGTGATAATTAGCTTATTTTCATTTGTATTAGACGAGGGTCGCAATTCATATTCTTGGGAAAGGTGATACGCAAATTACCACATTCTTGTATGGGTGCTCATTTTGATAATTGACATGAAATTTTCAAATTCATCTCCTTCTGTAAGGTTAGCCATGGCATGCTCTGTGGTCCTTAAGAAGGTAATAACGTTGGTCATGCCACTACATTCTCAATCAATCTTTTGATGAAAACAATCTATATGAAAAGGAGTTGAGAACACTTGATCATCATGCATTATGAAAATATGGACGCTCTACATTTGAAATTCATTCTTATCTTCATACGCTCACTATACTGATCACATATGTTGATATATTTAGGTAGTGATGTGTGTGAACACACTAGGACTACCAGGGCACTTTTGTCCCTCTTTAGGAGGTTCTTTTTCCCCCGGCTTGTATATATGCCTATTGCCCTAACAGGCTACTTATCTTTGTACATTCTCTAGTAATACATTCAGCATTGTGTGTTGCACTCTAAGCTTCTTCTTCTTCCTTGTGATGTTCGTGTGCTTCTGCAGATGTCTAACTCCAACAATTGGTAGCAAAGCAGGTCGTCGCTTCATCTAGGGCACCATCGACACTCCTCCATTTGCAGTCTCAGAATCGCACGAATTTTGGTGAGCATACTCAATGTGTTTTCGAGATCAAAACTGCTTCGCTTTGTCGTGCCAAAATCGTGATCTGAGCTCGTTTCGACCTCCGGATGCAGTATTGCAGCGCTTCTGTAAGCTATTTCATCTTTTTCTGCCAAAGGTATATACCAATTTCTGTTTGCCAGTATAAGCGTCTCAAAGTCTGCTATAGGTCTAGCAGAATTTTTCTGGGTAGTTCTGTTCAACTTTTTGAGACACAATCAATTTTCTGCATCAAGGTATTTTAGCCACCGGCCATGGCTGAAAGTAGTGATGTATTCCGTATGTTGGCCGTTTAGAATAAGTTGGATGGTACCAACTACCCATTATGGGCTTATATGATGCGACATGTGTTGGTTGCAAAAGGACTGTAGAATATTGTGCAAGGTGTCAAAAAACATCCTATCACACCTGCAATTGTTACGACTACAGGTACTGAAGCTGATGTAGCAGGTGTCGAAGATGGTGATATTCTGCATATTCCTGTTCGTACTATGGTTTCTGTGGCACCTACTGTAGAGCAGATTTGTTGGGATGGCAGAGATGCCTAGACACATGCATTGATAGCTTTGTCTGTCAAACGCGCCATTATTCCTTATATTCGCTCTTGCAGAATAACTAAGGATGCTTGGGATACACTTACCACATTGTATCAAGCTAGGAATGAGGCTCGTGTTGATTACCTTCAAAAACAGTTGGAGAGTGAGCACATGTATGAAGATGATTCTATGGACAGTTTCCTAATGAAGATCAAAGACTTGAAGGAACAGTTGATTTCTGCTAATGAGGTTATACCAGATAGCTCACTTGTGCAAACCGTTCTGAATTGTCTTCTTGATTCATATCAGAGTTTTGTTTCTACTCTTCGGTTGATGACCAAAGGCAATCCAAATGCCTTATCATTTGAGGAGTTAGTCTTTGTTCTGTTGCAGGAAGATCAGTCCAGGTAGAACAAGTCCATTATGCATGTTGCAGATCAAGCTTTCCTGGCTAGTCAGAAGGACAAAGGAAAATGGGGCTCTTCTATTAGTAAGCAAAAATCCGTAAGAGCTGCACATTCGAAGAACCAAGACAAAGATGAGAAAAAAATCAGAAAAGTAGAAATTGTTTTGTAAGTACTGTAAAGGGAATGACCATATCATAAAGAACTGTCCAAAACTGGCTACAAAGAAGGCAAAGAAGAAAGAGGTTGGAATGGTTGTTGCAGAAGACTCTACACCAAAAATGGAGTATGCTAATCTTGTGCAAGAAGAAGAATTGGCGTTTACTACTATTTGCAGTTTTGACCCATCTTCTCATGAGCAGTGCATGTCTGCAGTAGACTCGGATGTTTGGTACTTTGATAGTGGGCCGATCAACCATATTACCTCGCAGCATAGTTTCTAATCTTCACTCGAGCTTGCCCCTACAGGGAATACTGTTACATGCACCAACAACTGCTCTTATCCTATTATGGGAGCTGGTAAATAATTTTGACTACTGCTGATGGTAGTTCTTTCACTTTGTCAGATGCTTTATTTGTGCCAAGGATCAAGAAGAACCTGTTATCAATTTTTGCATTAGCCAAGATTAGCTTGTTTGTGAAATTTGTTGATGACAGGTGTAGAGTTCATGATCTGTCAAATGACGATGTGATTATTGCTTCTCGCATTTTATGTTGTGGGTTGTATAAGCTCATAGACTATGAAAGATCTGTGAATGATTTGGCATGTGCAGTATAGGATTCTTAGGCTATCTCAGATACAAAGCTTTGGCATGCACACTTTGGTCACCTGAATTTTGCTAGTTTGCTACGCCTACAAAAATCTGAAATGGTGTCCTCTTTGCCCAAACTTGAGGCACCTGGAAAACATGTTTGTGAAGGCTGTATCTTGGGCAAAATGCAACGTTCCTCATTTCCAAAAGATGGTTCAGTTCGGGCTACTCAGAAATTGTAGCTTGTACATAGTGATGTTTGCGCTCCTATGCAGACACCTTTGTTTGGAAATTATCTTTACTTCGTGACTTTCATTGATGATTTTTCCAGGCATGCATGGGTATTTCCATGGAAGGCAAAGTTTGAAGTGTTCATGTGCTTCAAAAAGTTTTTGGTTTTGGGTGAAAATCTATCAGCATGTTAAATGGGCGAGGGGGGGAATATATGTCTTCTGATTTTAATGCATTTCTGGCTGAACGTGGGATAAAACACCAGTGTACACTGCCGTATACACCTCAACAAAATGGAGTTTTTGAACAAAAGAATAGGTCACTCATGGAGATGGCGAGGTGTATGGTCAAGAGTCAGGCTCTACCACATAGTTTCTGGCTTGAGGCTGTCATGTGTGCAGCATATGTACTCAACAGGTGTCCCACTAAAGTGCTGCAGTCTATCACTCCATATGAGGCTTGGCATGATCGCAAGCCATCGGTTGCTCATCTGCTTGTTTTTGGTTGTTTGGCATATGCATTAGTGCCTGAACAACATCATAGAAAATTGGATGATAAAGGAGTAAAATGTATTTTTGTTGGGTACAGTTCTAAAAGTAAAGGCTATCATCTGTATCACCCATAGACTAAACGCATTCTAGTTAGCCGTGATGTTGTTTTTGTGGAGGATGCTATTCAGCCATTGCTTTCATGTACTAAGGAGACATCTGTTAGCTCCAAAGACATGTATGATACTTTGCTACCTCTTTTTAGAGGTGGACAGTCTAGTGCTGGTCCGAATGAGGCAACTTCTCAGCCTTTTTAGGTTTCATGTGATGATGCATATCATTCTGTTTTTGATGTAGATTTACATGATGCAATAGTTGATGAGAGAGCTAATATTGAGGAGGCAAAAATTATGCCAAAATGGCTGGTGGCGACTTTGCCTGTTAGCAAATTAGATGCACCTCTGTCATATCATACTTGTTCAGGCTCTCATAGTGCCTCTTTTGCATCAGATTGCTATGCTATGGCTGCATCTAGTCTCTATCATGAGAATGAGCCTTTTTCTTTGTTGAAGCACAAAATTTAGAAAAATTGGATGGCTGCTATGCAATCTGAATATGATGCTATAATGAAAAAGGGTACTTGGTCTAGGCAAGAAGGCCATTAGCACTAAGTGGGTATACAAGCTGAAGCGTAAACCAGATGGTACAGTTAACATGTATAAGGCTAGGCTTGTTGCAAAGGGTTATGCATAGGAAAGAGGCATTGATTTTGATGAGACCTTTGCACCTACATGTTGTATGACTACTGTTCGGAGCATCTATGCACTTGCACTCATCATGGTTGGAATGAACATCAATTGGACATTAAAACAACATTTCTGAATGGTGACTTGCATGAAGAAGTGTATGTTTTTCAGCCCCGTAGCTTTGTGCAAAAAGGGCATGAAAACCAGGTGTGTACGTTAAAGAAGGCATTATATGGTTTAAAGCAAGCACCACGTGCTTGGTATGAGAAGATACATGCCTATCTGATTGCACACGGTTTGGAGAACAGTCCAACTGAAAGCACCTTATATGTTGAGCGTGCTAATAATGTGCTTCTGATCATTGTTGTCTATGTTGACGACGTGCTGCTCATTGGTCCTATTGAGAAGCATATTGCTAATTTAAGGCTGATTTGCATGCCTCATTTGAGATGTCTGATTTGGGGCATTTGCATCACTATTTGGGCATTCAATTTATGCAATTTGATGGTGGAATGGCTTTGTCTCAAACAAAATATATTGATACATTATTGTAGTGTTTTGGCCTTGAAGACTCTAAGCCTATTGACACTTCTATGGAGACAGGTTTACGATTGAGTCTTCATGATGCTTGAGATGCATTTGATGTTGTTCTCTATCAGCAGGTTGTTGGATGCTTGATTTACTTATGCACTACTCGGCCAGATATTCAGTTTGTTGTCTCACAGATGAGCAGGTTTATGCATTGCCCAGGAGTCAAGCATTGGCAGGCAGTTAAGCGCATGTTTCGCTACTTGAGTGGTACTTGGCTAGTTGGGTTGTTTTATCCCAAGGGGGGATCACTACCACTAGGTTTGCATGCTTTTTCTGACTCTAAATGGGCTAGTTGCTATAACACTCGTGTGCCCACTAGTGGCTTTTGCTTCATGCTTGGTATCTCATGTATATCTTGGTTGAGCAAGAAGTAGCCTACTATGGCCACTTCCAGTTGTGAGGCTGAGTATAGGGCAGCTTTCACAGCTACTATTGAGTGTGTGTGGCTCAGATGCCTTATGGTTGATTTAGGTGTTGGTTAGACTTTTGCCACCACCATCTTCACTTACAGTCAGAGCATATTGTCAGTTGTGAGGAACCCTGTGTTCCATGCTCGCACTAAGCACATTGAGGTGCATTATCACTATGTCAGGGAGAGGTTCTCTGCTCCGGAGATCAGCTTGGAATATGTGCACATGCAGGAGAACATTGCAGACCTTTTCACAAAGGCTCTGCCTAGGGAGAAGTTTGAAGCTTTCCGCAAAGCTTTGGGCTTACTTCCTTTTGTGGAGTGATTTCCACATAGCTTGGCACTTCCTTATACATGAGTGCCAGCTCCTTGTTCATCGCATCACTCTCAGGTGGGATTTGTTGATATATTTAGGTAGTGATGTGTGTGAACACACTAGGACCATCGGGGCACTTTTTTCCCTCTTTAGGAGGTTTCTTTTCCCCCGGCTTGTATATATGCCTATTTCCCTACTAGGCTACTTATCTTTGTACATTCTCTAGTAATACATTTTGTATTGTGTGTTGTGCTCCAATCTTCTTCTTCTTCCTTTTGTTGTTCGCGTGCTTCTGCAGATGTCTAACTCCAACAACATATCGGACTTGAAAGGTATGGTTCTTATGAATTCTTTAATTGATTTCCTTCTTCATTTACCCTTTGCGGTTTGTCAACTAACAAATAGAAATAGATAGAAGTTATTCATGGAAGATTTTCATTGTAGAGACATTGATATAATTCCGATTCACTTCACCATGGATTGTAGCTAATTGCATGAAAACACTAGGTGATAATATGCTTATCCATACAAGTGCATATCCTCTCTTTTCGAGTTCTTTTATATGGTTTTTTAAAAGAATAAATTAGCATAACACTTTACGTCCATAGTGGGAAGGGTCCTCCTTCCTAGGATAGGGATGACTTAAGTTCAAACAAGGTTCATCTTCTAACTTTAAGGCCATCCCTACAAAGTTCCTACCCTTAGTAGACCCTCTAGATCTATTCATTAAAAACATGTGTTAGACATTTTAACTATACTTCTGTGCAATTCAAGGGATCACATGGGTGTTATGCCTTTTAGGTTGTAATTTAAATCAATTCAAACTATTAGAAAGAGTACATCCCAAGATGGAACTTCCTTGAAAAAAAAAAGACAAAAAATCTTGATCGTTGTGGTAACGACCTTATGAAAGATCAAGATATGAATCATGTAGGCTTGTAGAAAGTCCTGTATGATCTAGAGTGTCACATTCGTTAGCATATGTATTTACCAGGGGACTTCATAGATAGATTTTTATTGACTAAAGTTGAGAAAATTATTTCTCTACAAATTCCCCCAGCAAATACCTTAGATATATGCTCTTTTCTTTTACAAGTGTACTTTTATATGGAAGGAAATTTATAGGAGAAGTATTTCTCTATGAATACCCTTACTAAATAAGTAAGATACATGCACCATTATTTTTCTTAATGAACTATTTCTATGTGGAAGGAAAATTCCAAGGAAGGCAAGGGTGAAATGGGAAGGAGGCGAATAAAGCTCTCATCTTTACTTACGTTTTATCAGGTTTTCTTTGGCTACAAGTCAAAGCATGATAAAGGGAACGGTTGAAGAGAGAGAGAGAGAGAGAGAGAGAGAGATGAAATGGCTCTTATTTACCATGCCTAACAAGGTCACGAAACCATCTAAGGAAGGTTCAACTCCATCAATGAAGGATTGTCTCTATAATTCTTTCCATTTGTAAGAACTTCACGTTGGCAGCTTCAAGGGTGATATGAAAAATCTCATGGAAGGATTGTCTATAATTGTGTCCATTTGTAAGAACTTCACGTTGGCAGCTGCAAGGGTGATATGAAAAATCTCTCCTTGGTTTGAGCGCTCAAACGGAAGGCACGAAATGAAACCATTTGAACCATCTTAGATCTCGAAATGGAACTTCATGAAAAGATCATCAACGTAGCTGGTTTTATGTTTAGCAACATGGGTCACAGGACAAAGTTCATTATTATGTGTGAAAAATTTATTATTGGTTAGAGTGCTCGAACGGATGAAGCGAATTGTTGCCACAAGAGATGCATTATGTGCCTAATCTGTTAACAGCTTACTTAGCAGTGAACGAATTTGGTCACTAGCAATCGGGTTTGTCCTCTTGTGACTTCTAAAATCAGACGGCTGCCACTCCAGCCTAACTAAGCTAAGCGTACTGTTAACCTAGAAGATTGCAGTGATGCAATTTGTCTTTCAACAAACTAACCTAAAATTTGGGGGTCCTGTGAGAACTTGATAATTTGGTCAGTAGCAATCCAACTTCTCCTCTTGTGACTGTTAAAATAAGAGGGCCGCTAGTAGCTTCTATGTGTTTCTTAGCTTATGCATAACATCACGAGGAAAACAGCGAGCAATTCTCAACGGAATGGTCCAGCCTTTCTATCTACTTTTCATGCTAAGCACAGAAGTTCTTTATACAACGCTTAAAAATTTTGAAAGAAAGCAAAGTGGAATATTTGAAATAAGAAAAACGTTATATGTATTACATCATCTGTCAATCCTCAGGACTAGATTCGAGAAAAAAATTAATGAATGGTGGTTGGGTGTTTCGACTCTTGAGGTGGGGCGAGAGTTCAATGCCTCCTTACGGCAAGATATTGTAGGTCTAAGGGCAATGTAACCAGTTGAAACGAGTGTAACTCCATTCTTGTGGGATAAGGGGAGTCCCACTGGTGGTATGCCCAAACTTTCACTCTATATAGTTTTGATTTCAAAGTTAAATCTGGGGGGAGTAGACTTTGGCTGAACCTCTTTTTAAAAAGATTGAGTCTATCATACAGCCGGCAAATGTTTGTTTTCAGTTGTCACAGGCTCGCCGTAGAATTCCAATAAGAACGTCCTACGGAGAAATGGGATGCCACGATACGCCATTACCTGCTAGAATAATAACACATTATTCACCCAAACTTGATGATACGCTGGCCGCATGGTTGTCAGACCTGACAACAGGCTGCGCTGGCAGCTTCATGTCACCAAGGTTGTACATACAAAAGCTTCATGTCACCAAGGTTGCAGAGCGATGACATGTCTGTGCTCTTTTTGACGTCTGGACGGAATCCAGAATTCTGCTTCTTGGCACCTGCCCTCTAGGGTCTAAGAGTAGGGTGCGACTGTGAGTCATGGCTCGTGACTGTGTGAGCCAGAGTCTTCGTTATAGACAGCCAGTCACACCAACGCTGAATCCTGATTCCTGAGCCTTGCGGAGTGGAGGCACTGGAGGGCCATTGTACGCAAGTCAGGGGCCATCATGAAGTCGGCCCGCTCGTGTCACGCAAAGGCCATAGCGTACAAACGTCCATAAGAAAAAAAGTCTATTGTATGACCGGCAAATCTTTCTTTCCATTTTTCACAGGCACGCCGTAGTGTACGATAAGAACGTAGTATGGCGAAAAGGGATGCCACGTTACACCATTACCTGCCAGAATAATAATACGTTATTCGTCTAAACTTGACGCTAAGCCGACGGAATGGTTGTCAGAACTGAGAAAAGGCTGTAGTTGCAACTTCATGGCACAAAGATTGTACGTACAAGACCTTCATGCAGATCGCGGAAATCTGTCTCGAGTAATTATCCCTTATACATTGTTCTCTAAACGGTGGGACTTCCGAAAACTGTTGCAGTATCACATAAGAAATTAAATCGTGATCAGCCATGCAGCTTGGGCAACATGGAAAATAGAGAGCTCAGTACGTAGTGGTACAGGAGAGGCTTAACATACTAGGGTTTTTGCTCCCTGCGAGTCCCTCCCCTCAGTCGGGAGGGTGCTCGCCCACCTTCACTCGTCGCCCTCGTGGGGGGGGCTGCCCTGCCTGCCTCGGTTCTTCTGCCTCATCCTCTTGGTATGTATGGCTCTCTTCGAAGCTTTGCGCAATGGAATCTCAGTGCTGGATGCTCCGCTGAATGTGGGCTCTAAGGTGAATGCTCCAGCTCTTCCTAGCCCAGCTAATGGAGTCCCACAGGTAAGCTCTTTCAACCACATTGGGATAAATGAGTCAACCAAGGTTGGTGCCTCACGATGCGTTAAGACTCCTTGTAATGGCATTGATCGGGGGAAAGGCCGAATGCTCCGAGAACCCGCATACTCTACATGTTGATGATATCCCTAGTGAAGATGACGAAGACACCTTTATTATAGACAGGACGTCTTTGGATAGCTGGCAAGAGCATTTGATAGGAAGGGTTGTCATAGGGCTCTGTCACGGCCCTAGACCCCCTCATGAAGTCCTTAAAGCTTGGATAAAGACGCATTGGGAAGCTAGGGGGCTAATGGTAAAGCATATTCAGTATTGCCCTAACAACTTCTATCTTTTCTTTTTTGAAGAGGCGAATAGCGCTCTGCATGTCATCAACGAAGCTCAATGGCTTATTAGGAATACTCCCATTTCTTTTTTCAAATGGCATGTAGGTTTTAACCCCAAGGGCCCAAAGCCTACTAAGATCCCTGTGTGGGTAGAATTTCCAGAACTGCCCATAGACTTTTATCCTTGGATTGAGCATCTTGGAAATATGATTGGTAGAGTTTTGGGTCAAAAATCCAGAAATAGTATTATTAATACTAAATGGGATCCTCAGGTGCTAATAGAAGTCGATGTTTCCAAAGAAATCAAGACCCAAATAGTGATTAAAGACTCCCAAGGGAAGAAACTGCACACCCAAAAGCTTATGTACCGTAACCTTCCTAACGCATGTTATAACTGTTACAAACAGGGCCACCTAATTAGGGATTGTCCCCTCATCTTAACTCGAAATGAGAATAGTAACCAAGATAAACAGGAATTACCCTCAGCTCCTGGTAATAGCCCTAATGTGTCGGGGAAGAAACAGGTGCAAAAATTAAAAAAAAAAAACTTTTAAGTCGGATAACCCATACGACATACTGTTAGAGGACATCTCAAATCCGTTTGATGATAAAAACATTGCAGGTGATTCTTCTAATGATGATGAACAGGATGAAAATGCTAATCCCAATATTGATGCTGCAAATAGTACTAAGACCGTTCAGTTAGCTAAAGTCGATGTTGGCTCTCCAATAAGTTGGAAAAAAGTTGGCAAAAACAACAAGGTTCTTCATGAACCAGCTTGTCTTAAAGACAACCCTTGCTTCTCCCAACAGGCCAATGTTGTGCCCCCCCCCCATCCATGGAGCATTTCAGTCAAGAACTTGATGCTATGGATCAGGACTCAATTAACTGTATGGATGAGGAAGGGGAACACTGTGAAATTGTGCCCATGTCTCAAGATATGGACACATTCAATGATCACTCTAAAGCAAGTAAGCCTAAAAGGAAAGAAACTGTCCGGTTGTCAACCTCAGCTCCCAAGCCGACTAAAAATAGTCGTAAATAATTTATACTTGTTTGTTGATGATTGACTTAAAAATTCTCACTTTAAATGTTAAAGGGCTGACTGATGTAGTCAGGCCCAAAATGGTTAATTGTTGGCTTAAACTTTTACCCATCATGCCTGATATTCTTTGCTTGCAGGAAGTCAAAATCGGAGGGGATATTCTGCTTAGGCACCTCAACATTGTGGCCTCCAATTTCACTTGGTACCACACCAGCCACCCCAGTGGTAAAGGTGGTGCAGTGATTGGGTTGTCTAATTCTATTTCCAATGCCTTTAAGGATGTTTCTTATAGTAACTCCCACCAATGGTGTGCTGTCAAGTTGGGGGATCCGTTCAATTGTTCTATCATTTCGATTTATGCCTCTAACCTTTGTTCTGAAAGGAAAAACTGCTGGGAAGAGCTATGTAATTTTGACAGTCCTGTTATCCTTGCTGGGGATTTTAATATGGTCATTTCTATGCAGGATAGATGGGAAAGAAAAGGTAACTATATTTTTGGCACTGAAAAGCAGTCTTGGTTCAACTTATGCAATCGTCTTGACCTCTCTGACGTTTCTTGGAATTCGGGGTTTTCCTGGTCTAATAAACAAGGGGGGGACAGTTACACATCGGCCATATTAGATAGATGCTATGCTAGCACAGAGTTTACTCAGGGGTGTTGGGATATTAGCAGCAAGATCGACCATTCCCTGCTTGTTTCGGATCACAAACCCCTTTATCTGACCTTTAGGAAAGGCAATCCTAATTATAGCTATGGTCGGCCTCACATTGACTACAGTTTGCTTAAGATCCCTAGTATCATGTCTCGTACTAAGGAAATTATCACCTATCATTTCAAGGCTGATAGTTCCCCTACTTTAGCTTGGAATCATGTTGTGTCTGATATTCAAAAGCTTTTCACCACCTATAGGAAGCATGCCTTGGAGTTGAGGACTCAGAGGAGGCTCTCGCTTATGAATCAGTTGAATTCTCTAGATGTTAACTCTCAAGAGTATATTGAATGCTCTGTGAGGTTATGTAAAGAGAGGTATCTGGAAGCTAGGAACTCCCTTGCTATTTCAAGAGAGTTTTGGAGTGAGAACATGGATCGGAACAATAAACATATGTTTTCTCTTATGGAAAAAAGGAAAGTGAGGGACTTTGTCCCCCCTATTAAGAAAAAAGATGGAGGTGTCACCTCCAATATTGAGGAGACTTTACAGGAGGCCAAGTGCTTCTTTATGGATGTTTTCTCTGTTTCTCCCAAGTGGGGGGAGGACATTCAGAGGGCCAGGGCTTCTATTGCCATGAAAAGGAAAAAAATGATTCCTGAGAGCCTGGTTCCCATTCTGGACCTGCCCCTCACTGCTGGTGAGATCAAAGAAACCATCAATAAATTGAATCCCTGTAAATCTCCTGGGTTGGATGGCTTGCCTAATGAATTCTTTATCATTCTTAAGGATTTTCTCACTCCATACATTCTCTTGATATGGGAAGAGGTTTCTAGTAAAGGATTTCTCCCTTGTTCCATTAATATTGGGGTGGTCAAGCTTATTCATAAGAGAGGTCCCAAAGATGACCTTAACAACTGGAGGCCCATCACCTGCTTAAACACCATTTACAAAATTTTTGCTTCTACTCTGGCTAGGAGACTTAGCCCCTTGATGAACCATCTCATTCTCCCTAAACAAAAAGGGTTTATAAAAGGTAGCTTCATCCTTGATGCTATCATCTCCCTTTGGGAAGGCATGGACTTTGCTAGAGAGTCTGTTCAACACTACTACTTCTTTAAAATTAATTTTGACAAAGCTTATGACAGAATTGAGTGGGACTTCATTTTGCAGTCTCTTCATGACTTAGGCTTAGGGAGGAGGTTTATTAAGTATGTGAGTACTCTGTTTGGAAATGCCTTTTCTAGAGTCTCTATTAATGGGCATATGTCTGAACCCTTCAAGTTGGCTAGATCTATAAGACAAGGCTTCCCTTTGGCCCCCCTTCTTTTTGTCATTGCTAGTGATGCTTTCGGTTGGCTTGTGGAGGATGCTTTGTCTGCTGGTAATATTAAAGGTGTTAGCATTCCTAACTCCCCTGCCCCTCTTTGTCTTCAGATGTTTGCTGACGATACCAATGTTGTCTTAAAAAATGATCCCCATTCCCTTACCAAGTTCTTGGAGTGTCTTGATGTTTTTTGTTTGGCCACTGGCTCTAGAGTCAACCACAACAAAACTGGTTTTAAAGCCTCCAACAATGCTATACCTGACACTATTACTCAGCTTGGCTGTAATATTATAAAAGAAGGGGAGATCTTTAGGCTTCTTAGGATCCCCATGGGTTTTAATGTCTCTTTTGATCAAAGGTGGGATTGGGTGTGTGACAAGTTCAAAAAAGGGCTGGCTCTTTGGTATGATGCTAGCTGCTCCCTTCCCCATCGTACTTTTATTCTTAACCAATATTTATTGCCTAAACTTGTCTACTTTCTTTCTTGTGGGACTCCTTCCAAAAAACAGCTTAATCAGGTGATCTCTCTGGCCAAAAGGTTCTTATGGGGAGGCTCGGCCAACAGAAAGAAAATTGCTAAAGTTTCTTGGGATATTTGTTGCCTGCATAAAGAAAAAGGGGGCTTGGGTTTGAGGTGCCCTCAAAAAATGGCGGACACTCTGGCTGCTAAATGGATTCTCAGAAGTATTGGTAATACTGAGATATGGTCTATTCTTATTCAAAGGTCTGTCAACAAATTTTGTTTGACTAATTACAGGGCTTGGAATAACCTTAACTTGTGGGACATTATTACTTGCCCTCACCCCATCTCCCCTATTGGGAGCCCTCTGATCTGCAGGTTCTGGAACGCCTGGTTCAAAGCTAAAAGTGCTTTCTTCCCTACTGACAAATTGTCTGTGATGGCTAAATTTTACATGCAGGAATCGCCCTGGCTGGGATGGTTGTCTCATTGGAACAATCGGAACATTACTATTAAGGAACATAAATGTCATAGAAAATATGGCTTCAAATCTTGGAAGAATTTTTTGTCAAATGGGAAGGTAATGGCTGATAATGATCTGGCCAATATGACTAATGCCTCTGTTGCCTGTCTGCAGGTCTTACTGTCCCACAAGGAGCTGTTGGCTGAGCAATCAACCTGGTGCAATTGGAAGCAACTAAAACTTTCTGATGTAGCTGAATCCATTTACAAGAACTTCAAGAAGAAGAAAGCTTCGATGGAGTATATCACTCCTAAATTGAACAAGTTGTGGAATCTGAACTGGTCCTCTGCTCAGTGGTCTTATAGGTTTAAATCTCTGTGGGCTTACCCAGACACCAGCAGGCAGTCTTTTCTTCACTGGTTGATCATACATCAAGGTCTTTGGGTGGGCCCCAGAGTCACGAAAATATTTATTGATGGTGGTAAATGTGCATTTTGTGGCAGGGAGGAGGATGTTTATCACCTCTTCTTTGATTGTGCTCATGCAAAGCCTTACTGGAAATTTGTTGACAACTTTCTTCATACTTCTAAAGCCCCCAAGCTGTAGAGAATGGATGCCTTGATTGGCTGCTGTAAAAACATGGATATCCTCCTGTGGAATACCTGGAGGGGGCACATTCTGTGGGCCATCTGGTTAAGTAGAAATAATCAGGTTTTTGGCAATGTGAGAAAGAACTTCCTGGTTCCCCTACATCACACTCTGAGAAGAGTATCTGATAATTGTATTAAGTGTATTTCCAAACCCTCTCTACCCTCTCATGAACTCCACTGTATCCTAGCAGCTTACCATTACACAAGATGGAAGGCTATGTTGAGCCAGATATATTCCCATAGCAGGTTTGCCATGTTGGCATCTCTGTGATTCTCTGAGTCTATGGTGCTCCTGCTCCCTGCACAAATGTAATTTACCTTGTTAATTTATATTTTCTTGTTTTTTTCAAAAAAAAACTGTTGCAGTATGCCTTGAAGTATGTGTGGAGATTTTAAGTGCCTTGTTCATATAGTGATCATTATGGTGGTTTTTGTAGTGAAGTAAGACTATTAGGACCACCACGTGCTATAGAGATGACTCACCTCCCAATTCTACATCTTTATGCATAGCTACTCAAATCAATGAGGACCACAAATGTAACTATATTTCACAAGTGCATGTGTGATCTTCACCACTACTCTACCACCTTCTACTAGAGTCCGCTAGTGGTTTGTGTACTCGACACATGAGCTAAATCTCTCTAGACTCAAGTTAACTCATATTAAATGGATTTAGAATGCTCTAGAGCTCTTTGGGCAATCTCCCCCCATGCTTTCGATGGGGGTTGAGCCCAAGACCTTCTCCTTCCCAACCGTGTATCTTAACCACTAGGCCAAATGGATTACTTTTCTTAGAGAGCATGAACCTATCCTTGAGTTTATTCTTGAGATCTATGTGATACATACAAGTGACCTAACGATGTCTAGTTTGAGATTCTCTGAACCAGCCGGACAATTAAATCATAAAACTTACTTTATCGTATTCTTCCCCCCTCGGAAATATTTTCATCCTCTAAAACTAAGTTGTATATAATAAACTATAGGCATATCCTTGAGAATCATGTTCTAACCTAGAAAAACATGTTTTCATCTTTATGGTGGGATTCAACTCATACTCTAGATGAATAGAGGAGAATCTACTAGTCGATGCTTGCGCAAATAATCCAAAACAATATTTTAGCTTTACACTTGATAACATGTTTGTAGTGCAAAGTAGGGAATGAATAATAAGGATGGATCATAAAACATCCATGAACATTTGATTGTATACTCCCTTGTGCTATTCTAGGCACTAACATGTGAAATGGGAGGATTTAGAATTATTTTCCATTTCTTGACAACACTAGTGCATTGATCTAATCTATGGTCGGATTTCTATCCTTTCTATAACTTTGAGACCTCCCTTTTCACTTGAATTTGATTTGGAAATCAAGTTGGAATTCTAATTGATCCAAAAATCTAATTTAGATGTCCGTACTATCACTTACTTCCAACCAACATTTACTTGATTTATTACCCAACTCAAAGACTATTTTATCCTATTGGGCTTCAAATACCTTTGTAGAATGTAGGACAAAGTGTGCCATTTACTTTTTTTCAACCTCAAATTTAACTTGAGCAATTCAAATCCCAAATCAAATTTATCCAACTTAGGATACTTCTCTGAAAGACCTTAGCTTTAAGTTCTTGAAAATTGTCAATCTTATGAATTTCTAGCTCTTCTCTTAAGAAATTTATTAGATTTATTCCATTTAACATAAAGAAAATCCAAGTGAGTAAGTCAACTTAAAGTTAAAATCTTTTTAAGATTTAATGGGTTCTTGTAATAGTAGAATCTATTTAGGATGATTTATTTAATTACCTTTTTACTATCGGCTATCCTTGGTCTTTCCTTGAAGGGATCACATACTCTATCTCAATCAAATCCAAAAGATTTGGAATGAGGAAAGAAAGAACTAAAACTCTATGCAACGAATTCAAGTGTCTAAGATCCTTGAAACTAATTAGATGCAAACTCTATGTGACTCAAGACTTTCACTTTTGAAAGATCTTTGCCAACAAGGCATTGAAGCAGTTTATCCATCCTTAAGAGAAGAAAACATGATTTCCAAAAAGATTCTTGGAGTAAAGCTAAACATCATTCATCGACTAGAGACTTGTGTGGTATTCAAGATCACTATATCATCCTACTCAGTATATTTTGATACTTTATCGAGTTACACTAGGATCTTGAAGCTTAGCTTAGTCCATCTAACCTTAGTTGAAAGGTCCCATAGACTTTGAACCTTAACTTGATTGAGAACTTTGATTTGGTAAAGCTTTATAGAATTCAATGTTGATCTAAATGTGAGAGTAAATACTCTCGTTTATCTTTCTATCCTTTCTTCAAGTGGTTTAAGTACATAAACTCTACGTTATGTTCGAAGAAAATGATAACATGATTGATAGTTTCTATGAATCACGAGTTCTTTTCTTTCTCGTCATCAAAGGAAAAAAAAATCTCAAATTAGGTTGGAATCTCAGTATCGCATATGAATTGATATTTTCTCTAATCCAAAAAATATATATTTTTTCTTCCTTATTTTCTCAATCGTTTTAATGTTTTCATGTTTGTGGCAATTTAAAGGACTAAGAGTAAGGTGCCTTGTTCTTTTTCTACAACTACTAGTCCTTGCAAACAACTTTTGAGCACCACATATCTAGGGTGTGTCTAGACCCTTGTATCTTTTTATGGCTTTGGTTTGAAAAGTTTTGATTCCAAATTTTGATTTAACAAATAATTTAATTCTTGAGCAAAATCTTTAGTACTTCCAATCCCAACTTTGTTGACAAACCTTGCTAATCTTGATCAATTCTTATTTACCATGGGACTATGATAAAAATTAAATCTTTATCCTTAAGATCAATTTATTTTTCTAATGATCATTGGCTAATCCTAGGGTTTTTTTGGAGCTTCCGTCCCCTGAAATAAATTCTAACCATCACTACAACATATGAGGGGCATATCGACGCCGCTTATACTGACGGTCACTCGCGGCGCTGGTATAAACATCAAAAAACATGACTTAAAGATACCGACGGTCAAGTGACCATCGGTATGACCGTTTTAAACGGATTGTCGTTGTGCTCCGCAGACGTCGGTATAAGTGTCGGTATAAGCATTGGTAATTTACTGGAAGTTACCGACGCCTATACCAATGCCCATACTAGCGTCCATACTGAGCCTGACTTTTAAACATACTGGGAACCTGAGAGCAAAACTTCACTTTTTTGCGCGTGTTTGAGCACTGTTTGTCTTTTGTTGAACTTGCGCGCGCGAAGCGAATTGAGAACTGCATTGACTTGAGCACACACACACACAGAGATCTCTCTCTCTACACACACACACTCTCCCTTGGTTTGGATCTGAGATCTTGGTGACTAGTGCGCATACTATTAGACTTTGTCTTTCTCTATGCTTTAGGTCTTATAATTTCACTTCTCTTTGATTTTGCAGAAGTTCTTTGGCGTGGATTGTTTGGAATTAAATGATAGACGACATACATTACGTTTTGACAACAACGATCCAAAAGAGGGACATACTTGTAAGCTATTGTTTTATTGTCTATTGATAGAGAGAGAAAGAGAGAGAGAAAGAGAGAGAGAGATGAGAGAGAGAGAGAGGGAAAGAGAGACAGAGAGAGAGAGAGAGCGAGACAAATAGAGAGAGAGAGAGAGACAGAGAGAGAGAAAGAGAGAGAGAGAGAGAGAGAGAGAGAGAAAGAGAGAGAGAGAGAAAGAGAGAGAGAGAGAAAGAGAGAGAGAGAGAGAGAGAGAGAGAGAGTGAGAGATAAAGAATGATGAAAAGAAAGGAAGATAGAGATAGGAAAATAGAGCATACACACACACATACATACACACACACATCTACACATTTACACATGCATACATACACACACATACACATATACACACATGCATATATACACATAGGAAAATAGAGCATACATACACACACACACACAAATCTACACATTTACACATGCATACATACACACATACATGGACACACATGCATGGTTACATACACACACATATACACACATGCATGCTTACATACACACATATACACACATGCATGCATACACAGACATACAAATATACATACATGCATACATACACACACACATGCATACACACATACATACACACACATATATACACATATGCATACATACACATACATAGACACACATACACATATACACACATGCATGCATACATACACACACATACACATATACACACATGCATACATACACATAGCAAAATAGAGCATACATACACACACACATACACACACACGTCTACACATTTACACATGCATACATACACACATACATGTACACACATGCATGTTTACATACACACACATATACACACATACATGCTTACATACACACATATACACATATGCATGCATACACACACATACAAATATACATACATGCATACATACACACACACATGCATACACACATACATACAGACATACATACACACACATATATACACATATGCATACATACACATACACACACACATACACACATACATGCACACACATACATACACATATACACACATGCATGCATACATACACACACATACACATATACACACATGCATACATACACATAGCAAAATAGAGCATACATACACACACACATACACATACACATACATATCTACACATTTACACATTTAGATTTTTATAGGTGTTTAAGTATTTACATTTTAGTATTTTAGGTTTAATTCTAAGTCTTTCTGATTAGGGTTTTAGGGTTTTAACACCTACATAACATATATACACACATACACATACAGATGCATAATATATATATATATATATAAAGTACTAGTGTTTTAAATAATTTAATTAAATATATATAATTAAATATATAAAAATAGGATTAATTAAGAAAAAATCTGAATATATAAATAAATATATATATATAAAATAGGGTTTTAGGTTTTTAGGATTAGGATTAGGGTTTTAGGTTTTTAAGATTAGGGTTAAGGTTATAGGGTTTTAGGGTTTAAGGAAAAAATTTGAATAAATAAATAAATATATATATATAATAGGGTTTTAGGTTTTTAGGATTAGGATTCGGGTTTTACGGTTTTAAGAGTTAAGGAAAAATCTGAATAAATAAATAAATATATATAAAAAATAAGATAATTATATAGATAAATAAATATAAAAATTATTAGTGTTTTAAATAATTTAATTAAATATATATAATTAAATATATAAAAATAGGATTAATTAAGAAAAAATTTGAATATACAAATAAATAAATATATATATATAATAGGGTTTTAGGTTTTTAGGATTAGGATTAAGGTTTTAGGATTAGGGTTTTAGGTTTTTAGGACTAGGGTTAGGGTTTTAGGATTTTCGGATTTAAGGAATATATATATATATATATATATATATAAAATAGGGTTTTTAGGATTTTAAGATTTAAGAAAAAAAATCTGAATTAATATATATATATATATATATATATATATATATATATATATATATATATATATATATATATATATATATATATATATATATATATATATATATATATATATATATATATATATATATATATATATATATATTTATATATATATATATATATATATATAATAGGATAATTATATAGATAAATAAATATAAAAAGTATTAGTGTTTTGAATAATTTAATTAAATATATATTATTAAATATATATAATTAAATATATGAAAATAGGATTAATTAAGAAAAAATCTGAATGTATAAATAAATATATATAAAAAATAGGGTTTTAAGTTTTTAGGGTTTTAGGGTTTAAGGAAAAAATATGAATAAATAAATAAATATATATATAAAATAGGGTTTTAAGTTTTTAGGCTTAGGATTAGGGTTTTAAGGTTTTAAGATTTAAGGAAAAAAACTGAATAAATAAGGCAATGAAGTTTTGCATAGTTAACTCTAAGCCTATGCAGAAGTGGTTAGAAAGGTCTGAGCTTGCCAAGGAAACCAACACAAAGGAAAGAGCTCAGTTTCGGAAGAATCATTCCACTCGATTTTTGCCTCTTCCAGAAAGTCTTCGACCTCTTCCACCTTTTCCAACGAGCAGATGGCTAGATACAGCGGTTTCACAAGCAAAGGCAGCGGGTGAAGATATCTCTAAAGAAGAAGAATAACTCGCAAAGGGATGCGATTGGGAGTATACTAAATACGGTGCACTATGGTCTCATGGATGACACTTTCGGATCACACGAATCGATAGAAATAGTTCTACTTTTGATAGTGGGGTGATGGTGAACTTTTTGTAGAAAAGTAGAGCGAGTGCAAGAGATGATAATGCTCAAGAAGGCCAGCTAGATTATTGTGGTGTGATTCAAGATATCTTGAACATCTTTTAGGAAGTTTGATTATTTTGTTTTTGATGTGAAATGGTCCAAAGTAGTCACCTATGGAAGAAACGCAACAGTGAGGCGGGATAAACGCGGTTTGCTTCAAGTCGACTCCACAAAATTATGGACGGATGAAAGGGATACATTTGTACTTCCTGAACATTGTGAGCAAGTTGTTTTTATACCAGATTCAAAAGAACCAGAGTGGTTATTTGTTTTACAAGTCACCCCACGTAGTAGACAAATTTGTGAGAATATAGATGTACAAGATAGTCCATCTATAGTGGACTCAAAGATCATTGTTCGAGAAGAAGAGGTCATTGAAGAAGAGGTCATTGTTTGAGAAGAAGAGGTCATTGAAGAAGAGGTCATTGTTCGAGAAGACGAAGCAATAGACAATGATCAGGAAGAAACCAGCATAGCAAGCGATTTAGAAGCCATCTATATAGAGATAGATATTCTTGGTGCATCGGATCTTCAAGAGGATGCTTGATTAGAGGATTTTTGAATAAAACACTTGTACGTACTAATTTTTGTTTTTTCTTTTCTATTTATTCTCTATATTACCTTTATTATCACATACTAATTATTTGAGTTCTTTTGTTACAGAGCACAATGGGAGACGCTCCTCAAGTCACTCCTCATTCCATGAGAGAGGAGCAGTTTTTAGAGTTTATCTCTCTGGTACCTCCAGCGTATATGGCCGCTGCATCACAGTATTGGATCGCTCGTGGTAGCACTCCTCCCAGCCTCACTCCTGGCGGCCTCACTCCTGCCGGCCTTACTCCTGCCGGCTTCACTCCACCGGTGTCACTCTCACAGTTGTCACTCCTGCGCGTGGTGCAACTCCCGCAGGAGGTATGTCTCCTAGCTTTGTGACTCCACCACGACCATCTTTTCAGCCATCTCCTACTCGGTGTAGTAGTAGACATGTGCATTCGACACCTCAACGCAATACAGGTTCTAGCCCGTCTCGTAGATCGAGGTCATGCTCTAGAGTAGGAGGTTCTAGGAGTGGATCTACAGGTAGGTCTGGAAGAGGTGGCTATTGTGGAGGTAGTGCGACAGACGTTGTCTCGCCCGCTTCTACTCCTAGGACGAGTACCTCAGATGTAGGTATGCCATGTAGTACACCACGTGGAACACCACGTACACCTTGGGGTGCTCATGACCATGATGAATCCAAGGTGTATAGTATCCGAGATGGAGCTCCGGTGATGGATGCGACTCGCAACGCAATGCGTGCACGTATATGACAGCTTTTCTCCATACAGTTTCGACACTCCATGATGTTGAAATGGAGTGAACAAGATAAAGATCGGAAGAATTATATCACACAAATGATTTATCAGGAGTTTCGATCAGCCGATGGACAGTCTCTTGTCAGTTCAGAGTGGATTCTGCACACGGCACGTGAGGTGATGTCCCATCGATGATCAGAGGCTCGTGATGCTTTAAACATTGGCTTCCCAAAGCCTGTATGGTTAAATGCTGAGGAGTGGGATCTAATTCACGACGTGCAATAGCAGAATCCTGGCCGATATTGCCAGCAGTGAGATGCCACAGCCACACATTTAGATACGATTGGAACGTCACATTTGGGCAGCGGCGGATATGACACGATGCGTCATGAGTTTGTAAGTACCATTTCATTTATTGAATTTATTTGTGTTAAGTTTCTCATGTATGTTCCTCTAATGTTTTGTATATTTGTTGCAGGAGCTGGCAATGGGTCGTCCTTCAACACGAACGGAAGAGTCTTACGGATATCAGCACGGATTGACTGCACTATTGGAGGACTTGGAGGGACGTGGTGCGGTCGTTTCATGGGAGCGTTTGCGATGAGGTGATTAATTTAAAAATTTGGTTTTTACTTGTTGTTTGTAATTTCATGTGAATTTATCTCCTTCCATTAATGTTCTTTGTTGCAGGACTCTTGATATGGAACGTTCTTTGCATGTGTATGGCAGTGGCACACCAAAATTTTGTATTTGATTTTTATATGGCAATGCATTGCTTTGCCACATTTTGTAAAAGCGTCATATATGATAGTGGTTTGCCACACTCTTGTACATGCTTCATTTATGAAATATATCACTTTCTTTGTACATGGTTCATGGTTCATTCTGATTATCTCTTTTGTGTCCAATAATATTCTGTTTTATGAAATCATATTTTGGTTGACATTAGAGTACACATCACATGTACTCGGTTTTTTTTGGGCAGAGTGTATATGAATACATTTTAGCTTGCTAGTAGAAGTGACTCAAAGTTGCTACAGGTCTATCGTACTGGATAGGGTATTTTTGTTCAAATTTTTTACATATAGTAAAAAATTTCTATCAAGGTATTTAGTCACTAGCCAAGGTAGGAAGCAATGATTTATTTTGTATGTTGGTTTTTAAAGTTAAGTTGGATGGTACTAACTACCCATTATGGGCATATACCATCTGTCATGTATTGGTACCAAAAGGGTTATGGAATATTGTGCCTAAAGGTGATCTAGATACTACGGAACATAATGATCATCATTTTCCTAGTTTCAATCCATCTATTGCTCTTGTGCATGTGTTTGGTTGTCTAGAATATGCATTAGTGTTTAATACCAATACAAAAAACACAATGATAATGCAATGATTTTTTTTTTGGTATTCTTTGGAAACTAAAGGATATCATCTATCATCCACATATCTAATGTATCCTAGTTATCCATGATGTTTTCATTGTGGAAGATGCAATTTAGCCCTTACTTTCATGTACAAAGAAGACATTTGTAACCTCAAAGGATATGTATGACACTTTGCTTCCTCTTTTTTTAGGTGGTATTCAAGTTCTGGTCCAAATGGGGCAAGGTCTCAGCCTTTAGAGGTTCTAAATGATGATGTAGATCAATCCTTTGCTGATCATTTTTTACATGATGCACTTATTCATGAGAGGGTTGACATAGAAGAGGTGAAAACTATTCATCAATAGCTAGTTGACACTTTCAGAGATAAAAAAGTAGATGCAGCTTTGCCATATATCACTCCTTCAAGATCTCATATTGCTTTCTTTGCATTGGATTATTATGCAACGGTTCTTTATAATATTATGCGCAGTGCTTTCTTTGCATTAGATTATTTTGCAAATAATTCAAAAAATTAAAAGGCTTCTATGTAATCAAAATATGATGCTATTATGAAAAATGATACTTAATCTTCCTGTGATTTGCCTCCAAGTAAGAAGGCGATTGGCACTCAATGAGTATATAAGCTGAAACATAAGCTTGATGTGTCGCTTGACAAGTATACAACTAGATGTGTTGCCAAAGGCTATGCTCAAGAGAGGAGGGCATTGATTTCCATTAGGGTAAAAAATGAGCCATGCATGGGCCTTTTAGATTAAGGAGTTATTAGTGATGGACCAATAGGAAGAGGGTGGTACGCATAGTCTAGTCCCTTAATCACATAAGCTAGGCATAGGCTTCCCTTCTTTTTGTGTGGTCAGAGCGAGAAGGACAAGCTAGAACTCATGGTTTTGGCCATTTGAATGGTTTTGAGTAAGAGCCCTTGCAATGATTTAGTGATCCAATGGTTGAGGTTGAGTGGCAAAACTCAAGGCATCTTGGAACATGGACCCTTGGATTTGTATTACTTTCAATGGCTTAAATCTATTGTTTCCTCAAAAGTGCACCATTTTATATGCACCCTTGGATTTGCACTCTGATTAGATGGTATGCATTGAGAGGAGCTCATTTTGTGCGCTTCAAATATGGACCATAAGATCTTGGGATGATCTAAAGGCTTAGGTTCATCTCCAAAATAAAAAAGGTGCCTTCATCCCTCCAACGTTGGATTCCTGTGTGATCGGACAGGTCCAATTGCCTGAGCAAGTGTGCTCAACCGCAAATCCACTACACCATTGGATTTTGACAGATCTAACACTCAATAATTATGCAAAGGTTCTACAAATAAATTCCAAAGATTCTCCTTAATCTAACAAATGTAAGACATTATCTCTCTACAACTTTTTCACTTCAGATCTTGACCATTAAAATGAAGCATCCAAAGGTGAAGAAAACTTCTTCTTTTGACTTTAAACTCCAAAATCTTTCAAGTATTATTTTATTTGGAATACCACTAGTGGTTTATCATGCCCCTTTAATCTCTTAGATTAAGGTTTTTAATCCCTAAAAAATTAGAAATACTTACAAGGCCCATGCAAGGTTCATTTTTCCCGTAATGTCTATGATTTTGCTGGTCCACATGCCAAATTACCACAGTCCATTGCATTTGGGAACTTGGAGCTCATCATGGTTGAGATTTACATCAGTTGGATATTAAAACCACAATTTTATATGGTTATTTACATCAAGAAGCATATGTATTTCATGTTCATATATTTTGGTAGTGATGTGCATGAACACACTAGGACTGTTGGGGCACTTTTTTCCTTCTTTAGGAGGTTTTTTTCTGCAAACTTGTGCATACACCTATAACCCTAACAGGTCACTTATGGTTGTACATTCTCTTTGTAATACATTCATTATTGCATGTTGTGATCCAAGCTTCTTCTTCTTTGTTGTGATCTACGCATGCTTCTGCAAACCTCAAACTCCAACAAGTGGTATTAGAGCAACCGTTTCATCTATGCTATCGTCGATACTCCATTGGTCATAGTCTCAGAACTGCACAAAAATTGGTGAGCATACTCATGGTGATTAGGAGTTCAAAATGTCTTAGCTCTCTCATATGAAAATCATGATGGGAGCTCGTTTCTACCTCCGCTCACACTATCATAGTGCCTATGCTAGAAGTTTTGTCTTTTTGTGCCAAAGATATATACATGTTTTGGTTTCCTAGAGTAAGTGTCTTGAATTTTGCTACAAGTTTAGTAGAACTCGATAGGGTAGTTCTATTCAAATTTTTTGAGATACAGTCATTTTTCTTTATGGGCGTATTTTAATCAATGTCCATGGTTGAAAGCAATGATGTATTCCGTAGATTGGTTGTTGAGGATAAGTTGGACAGTATCGATCACCCATTAACGGTCTTATATGAGGTGTCATGTATTGGTTGCAAAAGGTTATTCAGGGTGTTGAAAATTTTCCTATTACACTTGCAAATATTGTTACTAAAGCTAATATAGATGGCATTGAGGATGGTGATATTCTTCAGCTTCTTGTTCGTGTTGCGGTTCTTGCTGCACCTACTGCAAAGTAACTTTGTTGGGATGGCATAGATGCTCAGGCACATGCATGGATAGCCTTATCTATCAAGCGTGCCATGATTAGGCATGCATGGGTATATCCATTGAAAGAAAAGTCCGAAGTGTTTATGTTCAAATAGTTTATGATTATGGCTAAAACTCTATGAGCATGTAAAATGGGCACCCTCAATTCTTATCTAGGGGGCAATATATGTCTTCTAATTTTAATGCATTTCTATCCGAACATGGGACAAAACATCAGTGTGCAATTCTTTATACACCTCAAAAAAATGGATTTTTCGAAAGGAAGAAGTGTTCACTCATGGAGATGGTGAGGTGTATGGTCAAGAATCACGTTTTATCACATAGTCTTTTGCTTGAGGTTGTTATGGTTGCAACATATGTACTTAACAAGTGTCCCACTAAAGCATTGTAGTGTATCACTCCATTTGAGTCATGGCATGGTTGCACGCCATTTGTGGCTCACCTATGTGTCTTTAGTTGTTTGACATATGCATTAGTGCGTGAACAACGTAGGAAATTGGATGATAAAGCAGTGAAATGTATTTTTGTTCGGTATAGTTCTGAAAGCAAAAGTTATCATCTATATCATCCATAGAATAAACACATTTTTGTTATCCATGATGTTATTTTGTGAAAGATGATATCCAACCATTACTTTCATGTACTAAGGTGACATCACTTAGCTCCAAAGATATGTATAATACTTTGCTCCCTCTTTTTACACATGGATAATCTAGTGTTGGTCTAAATTAGGCGATTTCTCAACCTTTACAGGTTTCACATGATGATGCAGATCATTCCATCTTTTATGCAGATTTACATGATGCACTTGTTAATGAGAGAACCGATATAAAGGAGGCAAAGACTATGCCTAAATGTCTAAAGCAGACTTTGTGAGATAGAAAATTAGATGCACCTCTATCATATCATACTCGTTTAGGCTCTCATAATGCTTTTTTGCAATCTTATGGAGTCGAGATAACACGTGGGTCTTTTATATCCTCCTTTTATAGTTGAGTTTGGAGCTAGCCTTTTGAGTTCAAATTCAAAATCTCACCTAAAAGTGAATCCTAAAGTATAGGATATATTCTCTCATTACTCAACTACCAAATGAATTGAGATTTGATGCTTTCTAACTCCATGTGAAAGTAGTGCATGCTTACAAAAGTAAATATACTTGATTTTACAAGGGATTGATCACATAAGACTTCATGACCAATATGCTAATCATCCAAGTATGTGGGCTTGGATTCTCTTGCACCAACAATAAAAAGGAATCACCTAATGCTTAATTCTCAAGGATGGGAGGGAGGAGGTTTTTTCTTCAGCCCAAAGAGCTCTAAGTCTTTTAAAGGCATCCACTTAGCTTAACGACAATTAACATGATTTCTATGGGACTCATCTTAAGTAACGAGTACAACCTACCACCATTGGACTCGAGTGGAAGGTGTAAAAGTTGTGGTAGAGATTACACATGCATATATGATTCCATGTAATGCAAAGGTTATGGTTAATCTGAGGGGCTATATATAGAGGCATAAGGTTAGGAGGAGAGTCATCTCTTTAGCACATGGTGGTTCTAATCCTCTAGTTCTTTGAATTTCTATCAAAGTTCTAAGAAAGGTTTGATAGAGACCTTGGATTCCCATCACCATCATCTCCATCAGATCTTGGATAGACATCCTTCCTTAGATTTGTGTGCATTCATCATTTATTTTCCATATGTAGATGTCTTTGATGCGAGATTTCTTCTTTCCGAAGAACCTTTTGCATGTCGTTTTCTCTTCTTCATGAGAATCTTTTGAGTGTTATATCTCCCTCATGAGTCGATGATTTCTATAGCAAAAAGAACTTTGAATTTTTTTCCACAACCACAAAAGATAGGGATTGAACTCATGATCCACCTCCCTCAAAATTGAAGATCATGGTCTATCCATTACTAACATTGTCACAAGCTTTTATGCATGCACTATTTCTTAATTTTATCTTTTGGCACATAACAGATCCTTTTATGAAGCATAATTGTTGAACCTTTTTGGACGTCGCACTCAATCTATTGAGATTTTGAATTTGTGGTTGTATGGGATGGAGGACGATGGTCTATCCAAATATTGAAGAAGTCTTGTGCTTGTAATTATCCAGAGGTTCTTATTTTTTATTTATTCATGCATAGTTGTAAAGAACCAAAAGCATATGTTTTTGGTTCATGAATGATTGTACGGGATATTCAGACTCAAAGCATCTTCAATAACATATTGTTATGCTAATTGCTTCATCAGAAGCTTCTCACTTGTGATCATCAACGCATGAAGTAAACTATTCATAAGCCATATCATTGGTGCTCCAATAAGAGTAGAAGTCTAATAAAGATGCACGATACGAACATGTCTCATAGGCGGAAGTGATACATCTTATATAACTATCGTCATTGTTGTTCTTGGTACATCGTAAGGTAGTTCTAAAGTAGAAATAGAAAGCTTGCATATGAACCATAGAGGGTGGAATTTGAATCCGTTGCATTTCAAAAAAGAACCTCCAAGCTATTTAACATGATGAGTGATGGAAGATAAAGAAGATTTTTGCAAATATTTTTCTATGTTCAATTGGTTTAGGCTTCTTACTGAAGGAAGGAGCAAGATCTCTCTCTCTCTCTCTCTCTCTCTCTCTCTCTCTCTCTGAATTGCACTATATGGATTAAAGCCATGGAATACTACCTCTTTGCCAAGGAATTTTAATGCTCTACAGAAATCTACTTTCAAAAGGAGTGTACGCTAAGATTTGCAAGTGAAATCTTCAAGGATGGAAAATGGTTCTTCTGAGGAAAAAAAATGAGGTAGCTATTACTCAAAACTAAGTACTATCTAGTTGATGTTTGATTTCAAAGCTTTTTTACTTTCACTATATACTTTCAAAATAGAATCATTATCAAGTTTTAGTATAAGGCTCCAATCTTGATAAGAGCATTGATAAGTTAATGAAAGATAAAGTTAAATGGAAAAACATGCGTGTAATGAAAGCCGATCAAGCACCATCCCTATGCGTTTTTTCCCTTCATGCATGGAAAAGGTTGCATGTATGTGCACTCCTCTTTCCAAGAGAATGTTTTCACGCACAACTTTAAGTGTAAAGATTTTTCTATGAACGACTAAAGCTTCTCTTCCATCTTATTCTTCTAGTGAGCTCCTCTTTTATCAGAGGAAAACCACACAAATTGAAGAAAAAGGGATTCTTGCATTGTCAATTGAAACTAAATTCTTGAACCATGGTGAATTAGTCCTTGAACTTGCCTCGTAGAGAAGTACCTTATTTCAATTATCTTTCATCTTCTTTCTATAGAATTGGGAACCAAAATGCTTCATCACATGAGTGCCACTTGGCATTCATGTGAGAGACAATGTGTTTAACCAACTTAGGGATGGTTAACACTGCCCTCATCATGATAATCTCACATAACACTCCCTTTCTCTTGAATCACTACAAGGAGAAAAAAATCACAAATGAACAGAGATTGAACCAAAAACAAAGGGCTTTGATATATGCATTGAAAAAATAACTTTTGATGTGTAGAACTATTTTTTTATGAATATATGTTTCCATAGATATATAGGTAGGTATGGAAACTCGGCACAATATTTTTCTTCAAGTTTGTTTCTCTATGTATTGAAATGTATATTGAAACCTATACCCATGCCTATATTATCACATATACCAATGTATATACCCATATACCCATAAATGAACATGTGCTTATATAAACATGTATACCCACTTTTAATTTTTTTTTTATGTTGTTGAAGATGGAGTACATTTTATCGTAAATATACTGCATGGTATATCAATGGAAAAAAAATAATTCTTAACTCATACATACATGGCCATGGTGATGGATATAGCAGCAAAAACATCTATCTAAAACAAAACCTATAAGAATGCATGAAGAATTTCTCGAATATGGAATTCGAGAGAGCATGTAGTGTTACAGAGGTATGTGAGCTTCATTTTCTTCATTTTCTCAATCTCTCGCTCATTTCCTCTTGCTCTTTTGCACACAAAGATTCTTGATCTCAATAATCTACACATGCAAAGCTTCATATCTATGCACTCTAAAAAAACAACAGCATAGCAGAATAAACTAGTAGATAGAGTTGAGAGGAAAATGCAGACAAAGATATATGTAGACTAAGAGATAGAGAACTCAAATTATCAAATTGCTAAGTATAATGCAGTTACAACAATGATGTTGTCCACTTGTGCACTCTGAATGTAGATCTTAAATGGGGATGTAGAAAAACTCTAGATGAAGGGTTACTAGTGTGCAATGCTATGTAAAGCTCAAAGTGGGCCATTCTTATATAGCTTTTACAAGGGGAGTTCGTGTAGATAAATGTACTCAAGAGATACACAATAGTCATAAAAATAGACAATTCAACAATATATCAATGACCAGAAGTCCTATCGTCTAAGCCCTATGGGCCGAGGGGATAGGCCCTCGGACCTTGGAGAAGGGGTCAATCCCAATCTCCACTCCCCTCATTTAGGTCCTTCTTTTTGCCTTGAATGGAAACCAGCCCAAAAATTTATGCCCTACCTAAACTAGTAGCTAAGCTCACAAAGATCATCTAAAATCATCAATGGTCACACATAGACCTCATCTAACTTAGAAGTTAGGGTCCCACAAATGTTAGGCTCTCAGAATGGCTTCTCCTCATAATGGGATCCTTACAACGTAGAGCACCATGGATCATTTATGGCCAACTAAGGGTGGAGTATACACTAGCCTCATGTCCTTATATTCCTATGTGCCAAAGGATCCTCCTCAACTATACTACTTCACATGCTACAACACATGTAGCTTTGTGCTCAGCTTTGGTAGAAGATAATCCTACAACCGCTTGCTTCTTATTGATCCAAGTGAAAATCCATCATCCTAAAGAAAAGCAATACCTAGATATTGATTTTCAAGGATCAATTTTCCGTGCGAAATCTAAGTCACAATCTCTAACCATAGATGATCCTTCTTCATAAGGAGTATCATAATGAGTGGTTCCTTTCACATACTTGAAAATTTGCATGCTTGCCTTCCAATGAGTTTTGGAGGGCTTATAAGAGAACCTACTTATTACTCCTTTCCTTGCAATCCTCCATGTCGAATGCTTTCAATGTCTTTCTTGCATAATTTTGTTGAGAAATGAAAATATTTCCTGGTTCTTGCCAAAGCTCAAGGCCTAAGAAATAATGCATTTAGCCCAAGTGTGTCATTTCAAATTTTGAACTTAGGGCACCTTTTCTTTGTTAAAGAATAGCATCATCATTTCCTGTAATGACAAGGTTGGATACATGGAGTACAAGCACAATTTTCTTCCCTCATCCCTTTAGAACATACAAGCTAGCATCAAAAGCTGATCTTTTGAGCCTAGATCCAATAGATACTTATGTATCCATTGGTACTATAGTAAAGGGTCTTGTTTTAGCCCATATAATGCCATCTTCAACTTATATGCCTTGTTTTGTAAAAGGGGAGCCTCAAACCCTAGTGGCTGAGACACATATACCTCCTCTTTGAGGTCTCCATTCAGGAATGCTAATTTGACATCCATGTGATAGACTCATCAATGCTTATGTGCAGCCACAACTAGTAGTACTTGGTTAGTAGTCATCCTTAGAGGCAGGGAAAATGATTCAAAAAATTTATTGCGTTCAACTTGGCTACGTTTACAATATGGGTGCTTGAGTATCTCTATTCCTCTATCCTCTCTAATTGCCTTTTTCCATCTACAAGGTGTTCTAGTGACTATGGAATGGGATCTGTAAAATCATAGAGTTGCCTCAACCTATGTGGCAATGGCTTTTCTAGTTAGGTGATGATAGGTTGGTGACTTTCAAAATCATCATCTCAAGATGATGCTTCCTTCTTTTGTGTAGAAGGGATAGCTCTTGGACCAAGTTCATATTGGATTTCCTATTCATCTAATGGTAAAGTCGAAGCTATCTTTTCCTTCTCCACTACATGTGGTTGTTCCTCCTTAAACACCACATCTCGACTCTTCATCATCTTCTTAGCCTTAGGGTCATAAAGCTTATAAGCCGTATTATCTTCATTGTACCCTAGGAAGATAAATTTGGTGCTTTTTGGTTGAAACTTCTTTCTCTCCCTATTTGGAACATGTACATAACATTCACTTCCAAATAGTTTCAAATGCAAAATAGAAAGCGTTTTGCCACTGTAAGCTTCCTTTGGATTCTGGCCATCCTTCAACATGCACCTTTCCATCTCCATGATGGTTTGATTATGAGGTTTTGAAACACCGTTATGTTGAGGGCTATGTGCCACTATGAGTTGATGCTTCCGTCCTTTACTCTCGTAGAAAGCTTCAAGCTCTATTGATATGAACTCACCACCACAATCTGTGTTGAATTTCTTCAACTTCTTCCTTGTTTCAATTTCAACAAGTTGAAGCCATTCTTTTAACTTACCAAAATTTTGATCCATATCACAAAGGAAGTACACCCACATCTTCTTTCTATAGTCCTCAACAAGTAACATGAAGTAGGAAGATCCATCCAAGGCTTGTGTAGGCATTTCTCGACAAAAAGTTAGCATGCACCATCTCTAGAGGATAGATTGCCCTGTTCTTCGTTACTTGTCGAAACAGCTTCCTCTGTTGCAAGCTTCACATGGTTCTTTTATTTCCACAATTCATGGTAGTTGTGCCACCATACCCCTATGATGCATCTCCTTGAGTACATGGTATATAATGTGGCCAAATCCCTCATGCCATAGCTTACTTGTGCCCACAATTGTAGTGGCTATAAGAGTGCACAACTCATACAAGTCATTCCTCCTTATGCGAGTCCCAACAATGTTGTTGTTACTATCCATAATCTTAGCTTGTGTCTTACTAAAAGATACTTGATGACCTTGATTAGTTATAGAACCTATTGAAAGTAGATTTTGTTTGATTTGTGGACCGTAGAACATAGGTGGTTCATCAACTAGAGTAGATGGAGCACAGATAGGAGCAACAACGATGTTTCCCCAACATTGCAGGTACGACCACCAGCCTTCATGGAAGGTAAACTTGACGGTATGAGCTACACCCTATGGAAGTTTAAAATCATTTCTATCCTTGATTCATATGAGCTTTTGGAGACTATTCTTGGGATTGATCATGAGGCCAAAGAAACACATGATCCAAATAATCCTGGCCAAATGATTCCTCCTTATGGTGATCTTCTATGTGCTTGGAAACATAGAACCGTAGATGCACTCTATGCTCTAGTTAGAAATACTACGCATAGTGTTGGGAATCTCATTCAGCATACTACCAAGGCATGTGAAGCATGGAACATATTGAGAAATCAATATGAAACTCCTAATTAGACACGGATCAAATGGTACGAGCTTGTGTACAAATGTCAAGTGAGGAGCTAGCTTGACATTGTCTTTCAATCTATCCACCAAAGTTTGATGGTTCGGTAACTACTTTTAATACTCAAATTAGACCTCAACCACTAACTTTGGAGGAATTCAGTGCCTTACTTATGGAGAAGGAATTGTGCTTCAAGGCAAGGAGTGGTGCAGCAAAGGAGATATTACATTCATAGCTAATGCCAAAGGAGGCAAAGTGGACTCTTCAAAATATGGAGACAAAAAGAAAAACAACAAAAAGAAGTTCAAGGGAGAGTGTTTCCACTGGAAGAAGAAAGGACACAGAATCGAAGATTGAAGCATGGAGAAGGCAGAAGAGAAGAATGACTCTTCAAAAGGTGGCAAGGAAAATGATTCTACCAACATAGTAGAAATAGAGCTTGAGATATTTGTTACGATAGAGGAGGTATGCTTCTCAACTAAAGATTCAAGAATGGATAACTGATGGTTGTTGGATAGTGGTGCATCTTGTCACATGACGAGCAGAAAAGACCTTTACAGTTCCTTATAGTTAGCCTCTAAAGGAACCCATCAGAGTGAAGGTAGGCAACAATACAGGATGTCTTGTAGAGGGTGAAGGTATAGTTTGTTTCACTAATTCTAATGGGAATGTCTAACATACTAATTGACATCTTTTCTCTTTTCACATTGAAGCCTCTATGTTTTTGCTTCTGCACTAGTCACCGTCTCATGAGCTTTGATACCATGTTAGAAAATAACACCACAACAAAATAGACTAATAGATAGAGTTGAGAGAAAAAACACAAAACAAAGATAGATTTAGACAAAGATGTAGAGAACTCAAATTCTTAGATTGTCAATCAGAATGCAATTACAATATTGGCATTGTCCACCTGTGTACTCCCAACATGGAGCTTAGATGGCAATTTAGACAAACTCTAAGTGAAGGGCTTACTAGTGTGCAAAGTTATGTAAAGGTCAACGTGGGTCATACTTATATATCTTTTACAAGGGGAGTGGGTATAGATAAACATAGTCAACAGATACACAATAGACAGCAAAATAAACAATCTAACAATATCTCCATGACCAAAAGTCCTACCATCTCAGCCTTATGGGTTGGGGATATAGGCCCACTGAACCCCACAGAAAGGAGCAAACCCCCTTCTACACTCCCCCCATTAAGGTTCTATGGGGAGCTCTAGGACACCAAAAGGCCTTTACTTTTTCTTTGAATGACTATCCAATAGCCCAAAAGTTTATGCCCTACCTAACCTAATGGTTAGGCTCACAAAGATCATGTATAATCATCAATGCTCACACATAGACCTCATCTAACTTAGAAGTTAGGGTTCCAAAAAGTTTTAGGCTCTCACAACCACTTCTCCTCATAATGGGGGCCTTACAACTTTCAAAACCATGGATCATTTGTGGTCGATTGAAGGTGGAGGATTGAGCATAACTAACATGAAAACCATCCAAAAACCATGAATTTTCTGTTTATTTATTCATTTTATTTAGGAACTTTTCAATATGTATTTTATTTAAAACAATATTAAAACTCAAATAAATGCATATATACATACATTCATACATACATACATACATACATACATACATACATACATACATACATACATACATACATACATACATACATACACACACACATACATACATACATACATGCATACATACATACATACATACATTTATACATACATACATACATACATATATAAATACATTACATATATACAAACTTACATACCTACATGATGCACGTACCTAAACATCATATATACCTATATACATACAATCATACATGCATATATAAGTACATAAATACATATATAAATACATACTCCACATAAATACATATAGGTGGATTGTTTCTTGAAGGTGGAATTCTTTTTGCAAGCGGAATGTTTTTTGCAAGTGGAATGTTTGGTGTAGTTTCTTTTTGCAAGTTTTTTTACGGACCATGAGCCCTTTTGATTTATGCCTTTAGTGCCTTTTGATTTATAGACTTTGTGCCCTTATTTGTTATGTTGCGTATGGCTTACGGTTGTTTTTTTATAATTTTCATAGTTTAGGGAAAATATTTCGGATTTTTCTCCTGCCATATAAAATTATATATGACACATACAGTTAAGTATATGCATATCTTACATCAATACAAACATACATTCATACATACATACATACATGCATACATTCATTCATGCATACATACATATGTACATATATACATACATATATACATACATATATACATACATATATACATACATACATTCATATACACACATACATACATGCATACATACATCCATACAAACATACATAGATACATACATGCATACATATAAACATACATACATATATGCATACATATACACAAATATATATGCATACTTTGCATACACGAATATATAGAGACATACATAAATACATACTTACATACACATATACATACCTACTCTACATGCATACATATATACATACCTACTCTACAGGCATACATATATACATATATGTAAGTATGCATACATACATACACACAGATGTACATACATACATACACATTTATATAAGTTATAGATGTAGATATATACATACATGTGTATATACATGTATGTATATATGTACATACATACATACATACATATTTATATAAGTTATAGATGTACATATATACATACATGTGTATATACATACTTACATATGTACATACATACATAAGCTAGCATTGCACTAGTAGCATATACGTTATGAAGAAAGGGATCGTACATGTGAGTTTCTCTTACATTAGCTAGCATTAAACTAGTAGCATATACGTTATGAAGAAAGGGATCGTACATGTGAGTTTCTCTTACTTTATTTGAGATGGTATCTCATTTCATTGAAGCTATGGTTATGCTATTATGTTTTATATGATTATGGTTATGTAAGTTCATGTTTTGTAGACTTGTGCTTTTAAAGGCCTCCATATGCGTGCAAAGGCCTAAGAGTTACTTTTATTTAATATTAGTTTTTCTGCATATCTATGCATATTATGATAGTTCGAGCTTGTTTTTTAGAAAAACTTTAAATGAATTCAAAGAAAGTTCTCGAATTCCTTATATGACTAGATGTCCCATCCCAATTGCTAGGTCCATGCACTGACACTACTTAGATATGGAACAATATTGAATTTTTGGCTTCTTGTATTCACCCATTTCACATGCTATTGCATACATAACACATAATGTAAAACAAGGAAATGGATAGAAATGTTTGTCTCATCCAAAATGTCATCATTTCCATATTTTGCACTAGAATCAGCTCATCAATTGCAAAGTTGGATGGTGTTTTGAACCATTTAGCTAGGGATCAGATAGTAAATTCCCCTCTATTCATTTTGAGTATGAGGTGAATCTCACCACGGATATGAAACATGAATGATGGAGATGTGGATGGAGAGTAAGGCTATACTAGAAGATGTGGATGGAGAGTAAGGCTATACTTATTTATATATAGCTCTATTTTTTTGAATGAAAATTTTTCTCACGGGAGAAATGTTATAATGTAATGATGTGAGCATATGATTGGTTCATATAGATTTAAAATTGGACATCATTTTTCCATTCTTAGGTAGGCCCAAAAATCTCAAGATTAGAGATATTCATAGAAAGTTCTAGAGAACTAACAAAGATGTGCACTTAGCCTAGACATTATGTATCAAGGATTGGAAGGAGGAGCTCTTGGGTTTGATTCCCATGGGAAACATGGGAAGCAAGGTTTGCCCAAAGAGCTCTAGAGTTTTCTAGAAGCATCCCCTTAAGTTAACAAAGTTAAATTAAGCTCTTTGGAACTTAACTCAAGTGTTTTGTATACCTACCACTAGTGGCTTCTAATGAAGGTGTGAAAGTAGTGGTTGAGATTACACATGCAATGCCTTTAGTTAATGCACATGTAACAATTAATCTCAGGAGCTATATATAGAGGCATAAGGTTGGGAGGAAAGTCATCTCTATAGCATCAGGTGGTTCTAATACTCTAGTTCTTACAATAGGTCCAATTCATGATCCAAAAAGAGTGAGATTAGTAGGCTAAGATTATGTTGAAATAATGAATGAAAACAGGAAGTTAAGGAATGGATGACAACATTGATCGAATTTTATGATAGCAATATTTTAGATGAACATATTTTTAAGCATACTAATCATGAATGTACCACTGATACTAGAACATGAGAAGATGTATTCTACAATTATTATATGTTGTGTCCTTGTAGACTCTAGGATGTGAAGATATATTGAGGAACAATGAATTTAGTTTAGAATTGAGCCTCAAAATGTATGACTGGGCTTGGTTGGATGGAGTAAATCCTTATGGCTTAAAAACTCAAAATGAATTTAGTTTAGAATTGAGCCTCAAAATGTATGACTGGGCTTGGTTGGATGGAGTAAATCCTTATGGCTTAAATCCTTATGGCAGACGAGTCACGGTTGAAGGCTAGACTACCTATGAACTCCCTACTCCCGCATGGATGAAGATTGTCAAAGAACTTGGCCGAACCCACTCAACATGTGTGGAAGTGCAGTTACACGCAATGGCCATGATAGAGGAATGAATATTACAATCACCTTACTTTACTCACTTGGCCCCTCGCAGGTATATATCTGGGCATGAGATACAATATAAGCCATATTTTATGTTAATGGCAGAATACCAACTCGCCATCGAAAAAGAGATGGGCAAGAAACCTTCACATGCAACTCAGTTTGAGCCTGAAGACTTGCCACCAGAAGTGCAGAGAGGAGAAATATTTCAGCCAAATTGGCGCCAGGATTTATTACAGGAATATCCAGAAATGATGAGCACATGGGTCAAGGCACCACTCCATTTAAATTATAACCCATGTTGGGGACCCATGCCAAGACGCCGCTCCTGGAAGGCCTTTGCAATGAAAGTACAAAATAACAAGCAGTGCCAAGACTGTCTCAATTACCCATATTTCATGCCACCCCGCGGACCACCAACAGTAGGCTATATGATGGCAAGGATTCACCACTGGCTCCCTTGCTTATGAGGAATGGATGATGTAGCAGCGCATATGACTATCAAAATCTTTGACATGATGCAGATAGTATTCAAAGTCTTCCATCGCGTCAAAGCACCACATGTTAACACCCCGAGATTCGAGCATGGCAATCAAGATTTAGCATATGATATGAGTACGACACCATCGCTCCGAGTGTGTTATGCCTGGCACTCTCGCATCAAATATCTAGCGGCGTGCTATAAAATGACCTTCGAAGAAATGTTTACTACAGGATTTTGGGAATACCATTCAGAGGTGTTCATCAACAGGCCCACACATCTACTCCAATTATTTGCCTGTGAACAACTAGTATACTCCACGCACTACAGACTCCCGCCACCAGAGGAACCTCAACCCATAGATTGGGAAAAACTCAAAGCAGATCTTGCAAGAGGTATCCGCATTTCAAAACACACCCTCGCTCAGGACCTCCTACAAAATTATATCCGACAGACCCCGCAACAAGGATCTATCGAGGACGACGGAAGCGAGAGGGAGGGGATGTTGGTAGTATCCAGAGGCACAGACATTGAGGAAGTATGTGAAGATAGAGCACAACAAAGTAGTGGAGAGCCAGTCAAATTATTTTCAAAGAAATATGTTTTATAAATACTTTTCAAAACTCCCAACAGTGATTTTCATCACTTTTGTACCATATGTAACATAGAACAACCACTTTTGTAATTCGTAGCTCCATTTTAATGCAAGTCGAGGAGTCCTTGAGCTTGAGGAGCTTAGGTAGAACAAGCCTACCAATTTTGGTTATTTTTGGATCCCGTTTTTCAAATAGCACCTAGAACCTATTTTTATACTATGCCGGTCACTAGATGTGAAACCGGTCAAAACTAGTCTAGAACCTATAAAAAGTGCTAGAGAGCTCATTTTTGAGGTTAGTTTTTGTGAGTAGAGAAGAGCCTATAGCTATTTTGAGTTGTAATTGAGATCTTGAGTAATAGAGTCTATTTTCCTACCTTCCATTGTGTCTTGCTTGTCTCCTACATGTGTGTGTATGTGTGTGTGCATCTCTATGCTTCTCACCTTCACTCTCACTTCATCTTACATTCACGATCTTCATATCACTCCTATCTCTTCCGCGGATTGACATTAAGGAGGTGGAGCTTCTTAACGTGGTTCTCACCATTGTGCTAGAGGAACACCCCTCCATCCTACCTTAGTCTCTTTAGGGTTTTACTTATCTGGTTCTCCACAAGAGCTAAATACTTTTTGAAGCATGAAAATAGTACATCTTTATGCTTCATAAAATACATGATAGTCCATCTACTACAATCTATGAATGAAACATAGTAGCTTGATCAAAATATTGAAGGCTCCTTGCTTGGTCCCCAAATGTATGTGCGGACCAAATCCAATAGGTCTCCATGTATGTAGCCTTTATTCCTACAAGGTTGCCTATGCAATTTACCAAATTGACAAGCACTACATTTGTAAATCATATCTTGCTTGGGTATATTTGGTAGATGAAGTACACTCTAATCCCTAATAATTTGTTTGAGAGCTCTTTCTTCTATGTGAGCTAACCTCTTGTGCCAAAGCTCTAACTCTGATAGAGTTTGGGTGCCATGAATAAAAAATGAAATCTTCTTGGTGTCTTGAAGTTTCAAGGTGAACAATCTACTTGATTTTTTTCCTCTTGCTATCTTCTTGAATCCTTGATTTGGGTCTTTGAAAATATCTCCATGCTTGGTGAATCTAACCTGCAATCCCTTCTCAACAATTTGACCCACACTGGTGAGGTTTTTGGTAATAGTAGGCACATAGTGTACTCTACTTAATAAGATCACATTACCATTTGGAGTCTTCACATTACTTATCTTCTCAATTAGATCCCTCGTGTCACCTCCATTTTGGAAGTCATTTCTATTCCTTGGATCTTTCAAGTATGAGAGTAGAGCTACATTTCCCACCACATGATTTGAGCATCCTGATTCTATATAAAACATATGCTCATTTGCCTTACCTTCCTTCATAGTCATGTTCATGAGGAGAAGTGATTCTTCTTGAGCTTGATTATCTATGTAATTGTTGTAGTGTCTCCTTCTTCTATAGCCACCATGGTTGTTTTTGTATGAATTATTCTATCCATAGGAGTTTTTTTATTAATCTTCCTCTAGAGTTCCCATAGCCTCCTTTATAGTATCGTCTTTCTCTTTGGTTCCTTAAGAAACTCTCTATAATGTGGTTATTTAGACCATAGATGGCACATGGTGATGAGCTTTGAGATATCCCCTTGCCTTTTGTGCCTCTTGTACCTCTTCCTCTCAAGCCTCCATGAGGATCAACAACATTTAGCACAAGTGAGCTATTTGGTAAGATTTAATCAATAGAAAGAAACTCTTTCAAATGCTTGATTTTTGTTAGAAAGATGCCTATTTAATCACCTTCATTCATATGCTCACTCTTCAGTTGATTTCAGAGGTAAGCAACATGAACCTCATTTCTTACTTGGTATAATACTGTAAGAGTATCCCAGAGATATTTTGATTTTTTTTCAAGAGCAAATGTGAGGGATAATAGAAAATTTGAGAGAAAAATCTATCAATGCATATGCATATGCATATGCATCTCTACCATCCCAAAGAGGTTGATTTGTTGTAGGTGCAATGGGAACTACAACCAAAATATGAAATTTAAGATCATCATCTTCACCACCATCTCTATCACCTACAATCACTATATTTGCAAGTGTAGGAGGATGCATTCAAACAACTTGCACAATATTCCACAACGCTTTCTTCTACCAATACATGATGTATCATGTATGCCCATAATGGGCAATTAGTGCCATCAAACATGTCCTCAAAAACAAATATATGCAATACATCATTGCTTTCAACCATAGGTAAAGACAAAATACCTTGATGCAGAATTCAGTGGATGTTAAGAAAACCGCTAGAGCTACAGAAGAATTATGGATGCTTTAATATTCAATGGAAAATTGTATATATGTTGGGCACAAAAGGATGAAATTCTCAAAGTGATCACTATGATAGTGTTTTTGGAGGTGGAAATAGGCTTAAATCCAAATCTTTACACTAGAGAGCAAAGCGATTTTGAACTAATAGTCAATGCAATTACGTTCACCAATTTTCATGTGATTCTGAGATTGTGATCAAAAGGATTTCAATGATGCCCTAAAAGATTAGAAACCTCATCTCACACCCATTGTTGGAGTTTGAGAATTGTAGAAACATGTAGAAAACACAAGGAAAAAGAAGAGGATTTAAAAAAGAACACAACACTACTATATTACCAAGTCAATGTACAAAGATAATTGACTTTTTATTTTTATACGAGTATATCCAAGTTGGGGGAAAATAACCTTTTAAAGAGGAAAACAAACTACCATAGAAATCCTAAGTGTGTTCACACATCATTACTAAAATATCTCAAGCAATAGCACTCGATGGTATATATTTCTTATTTATTCCTTTTTTGTTTTTTTATTTACATAAATTTCACTCATACAATTTTATTTTTATTGTAGGATACTCTCTCATAGTTGCATTATTCTCAACCTCATGACAGATATATCATATTGTGTCTTATCAGCATCATCTTCAACCTTGTGATAGACATACAATATTCTATCTCATTTGCATCATTCACTTTCATTTTTACCACTTAATTTGCATATGATCTTTATATACGAAGAGACATACTTTTTTTCTGGCATCATATGGATGCTATGTATTTATATTCATTACTTTATATATTAGGTTTTATTTTGCATGTCCATTATTCTCAAGTTGAATCAAATTTATAATTTATTTTGTTTGGTTAAGGTTTTCATTATGAGGTTTAGGTACATATTTATAATTATGGTGTTTTTTATTATGATGTTCAATTTAAGACTTATGATTATGATGTGACTATAGTGAGAGTAAAATCCAAAGAGTCACACAATCACAATAGTCCCTTTATAGCCACTATACTATTGAGAGACTAGGAATCATGGCAATGATTCAAAAAATCTAAATAGATCTAGTTCTCATATCCCTATACTACTATGAGAGTAAGAATCAATGTAGCAAGTTAGAGCATCATGGTAGCTGATTCTTTTAAAATTTAATTAATCAAATTCTACAAGTAATTAATGCTTTTGTGATCTTAAACATGTATACTTAGGATGATTAAAAGACATAAATAACAATTACATGAACACAAATCACACATATGTAAGAGATGCGTATGTGAATCATAACAGACATAACCAAAAATACTTTCATGTATTCACAAATCACACATATGTAAGAGATGCATATGTGAATCATAACATACATAACCAAAAACACTTTCATGTATTCATAACCTATTTTCCACTTCATGCATGGAAAAGAATGTTTGGTTGTGCATTCTTCTTTCCAAAAGAAAGTTTTCACTACACAACATCAGGTAGAGGATATCTTTCTACACATCACCAAAGATAGTATTTTGTGCATAACATAGATGCATGAAGTGCATGCATGGCACACACGAGAAACGGTTGGAGTTAGTTTAGGGCATGCAAAAACCAAGCAACATATGCATTTAAGCATATGAATTGTCATTCAAGCACATGTATTTGCTTGTACAAGGGGAATGGTCTATGTTGCATTTATTCTATCCAATAATAAAATCTATTGAATATATTCCGTTTATTTGGGGATTTGCAAATATTTTTGAATAAAAAATTGGATGCTTACTTTTTTCCATAAAAAATAGTTTTGATGGAAAGTTCTTTTGATAAAAAGGGTATTGGTCAAAACTGCTTTTGATCAAAAAACATTTCAAAACAAAAAAATATAGAATTCTTTTGTATCGAAAAATTACTCATTTATGGTTCCACTCGTGGTTGTTGTACTTTCCACTTGATTTAAGTCTCTCTAACTCAAGTCAACTCACCTTAACTTGAGTTATAAGGATCTAGAAATCTTTGGCCCAAACTATCTCCCCATGCTCCCCATGGGGTTTGAACCCAACACCTCCTCCTTCTCCTCATTGAGACTTTACCACTAGGCTAAGTGGACTACTTGGTTTGGAGCACATGTACCTATGTTTAAATCAAGTCTTGAGATATTTGGCCATACATACGAGTGACGAACCATGTTCAATTTCAGATATGTCTGAACCCATTGGACACTCGAATCATAGGTTTATTTTATAACATTCTTCCTCCCTTGGGAAAGATTTTTATCCTAAAAAATTGAGCAATATACAAAATTATAGGCACAAAATCAAGCCTCCTATTCTAACCTAGAAGAACACATTTTCATCTTTGTGGTGGGATTCACCTCGTATTCCAAATAAATAGAGGTAAATCTATTGTCTGATCCCTAGGCCAATGATTAAAAAAACCATGTAGCTTTGCACTTGATAAAGTGATCTCGATGCCAAGTAGGATATGAATATCAAGGGTGGATCAAAAAGCATCCCTTGCCAATTTAGTTTTTACTAGGTGCTATCTAAGCGCCAACATGTGAAATGTGTGAAAACAATATACTAGTCCAATTTTGGGCATCACTAATTTATGGAGCTAGTAACTTAGGTGCGATTTTCATCCATGTCAAGACTTCAAGAACTCCTATTTCACAATTGAATTGTATTTGCAACTCAAACTAGAAGTTTTATTGATCCAAAACATCTAACCTAGATGTTTATATCATGATCACTTCCAACCAACATTTACTTGAATGTTCACCTGTCCAACGACTACTCTATCCACTTGGGTTTGAAAATCTTGGGAAAAATTTATTTCAAAGTGTGCCATAAAATTTTGTGAGCTCCACTTTAACTTGAACAAAGAAAATTCAAAATGCACTTTTTCTAACTTACTTCACCATTCTCAAAGCTTTTAGCTTGATGTTATTGGGAATCGTCGATACTTTTATCAATTCCTAATTGCTTTCTCTTTAAGAGTGCTCTAAACTCTTTTAGAGAACTACTGCTACTTCCCTTGAAGCAAAAGTAAATTAAAAATTCAACTTATAATTAGCCTCTTTGAAGATTGAATGGGTTCTTGTATAGAACATCTAGCTAGGATATCTAATTTAGTCACCTTTTCCAACCCACTATCCCCAATCTTTCTTGAAAAGGATTAGATACTCTATCTGCCCAAAAGACTTGGAGAGCGAGAAGAGAAAACTAAAACACTATGCAACCAATTCAATATTTAAAGATACTTTAAAATAATTGGATTCAAACTCTATGTGATTCAAAACATTCTTTTTGAAGATCTATTTTAAAAAGTTACCTTCTATTTTGGGAAGAAGGTCATAGTAAAATGCTCAGAGCTCAATAACCTGTTCTCAATTGACCATACAGCTTTTTAAAATATCTAATTGAAGTGTCTACCTAACTTAATCAAGTTAGTTGATGAATTTAAACCTCATTATACAATTTGAAATAAGTTTAGCAAGTCTAGCGGGTCACCCTGACTTTTCAGGAACAAAACGAAGTGCAAACAAAGTCACTTGAACCATTCATAACCCAAGATCTACTAACCCAATAACAATGAAACTTCATATTTCATTTTAAAAGAGTCATATCTAAGTGATTCGAGTGAAAGTTTGGAATTTGAGTACTCATATATAAAGAAATGCCTAAAACAAGTTGAGTGTGTACCTCAAATATCATGACTAACTAGAAAGCATTTAGTTTGTGGATGATATAGAGAATAGCCATTTCTTTCAAAACTATACCCAATAGAGATACATTTTCATTACCATATCATCCAACCTTTTACATTGTTGTTCATGGAGTAATGCATACGCTAGACAACCAAAATCCCAAAAATGAGAAACTTATGCTTGCAACTATCCCAAGCCTCATATGGAGTGATAGTTTGCAATGTGGATACCCAATAAGTACATATATTGAACGCATAACAACCTCAAGGTAGAAGCTATTTGTTAAAGCTTGAATTTTCACCATAAACCTTGCCATTTCCATGAGAGACTTGTTCTTCCTCTCAATAAGACCATGCTTTTGGAGGTTTATATGGACTTGGTATTGATGATTTCTCCCACACTTAGCAAAAAGTCAATCAAAATGAAGGGTCCCCATTTTACCTCGTAACATTTTTCAACCATAGAAAGGAGCCATTTATTAAAGTACATACACTTTGTACTTCACTTTCAATTAATAAATCCATGCATGCCTCGAAAATTCATCAATGAAATTCACAAAGTATAGGTAACTTGCAAATGAAGGTGTGTGCATAGGACCATAGACATCACTATGAACAAGATGCAATTTATGTGGAGTTGTAACTAAATCATCTTTGGGGAAGGAAAAAAACACTACATTTTACCCAAAATATAGCCTTCATATACATGCTTAGAAAGTTCCTCAAGTTTAGGTAGAGACGAAACCATTTAGGTTTTCTACAACTAAACCAAAATAGAAAATTTTAGATGACCAGATCTTTCATGCCAACATTTAGCATTTAAAATAGCATGACAATCATGAATCGCACATGGTTACCATTTTTAGATTTTGCATATTCTATGAGACAATAGAACCCACATCATAAATTATTAGGAGCAATGATTACATCACCATTCAAGAGATCATGAAGTATACATTTGTCATCATCAACAACCTTAACAAGCAAGTCAATCCTGACTAGTACTGAAAATGATAAGAGATTTTTCTTCATTTGTGGCATATACAAGGCGTCTAACAATGTTAAAAAACTATCAATAGTAGTAAGAATGATGTTTTCAAATCCTATGATAGGATAAGAGAAGTTGCTAGCACATATGATAGTATTACTTGTAGGAGAAGACTAAAGTGAATTCAAGGAACTGCACTACGAGGTAATATGTTTGGTTTCCTCACTGTCAAAATACCACATATCGGAGTCTAGTACAAGAAAAAAATTGTTAATGAGAAGATGGATCATAGCTTCATTGAGTAGTAAACACCCATTTTTCATTCTAAGAAAGGGTTGTAGAGTCTATTTTAAGTATACACGCCTCTCCTATAACCATTCAAACCTCTTTCTTTTCCTCTTTTGTAGCTACTTTAGAATAACTTTTAATGAAATGATCATTTGATTTACCATACTTGAAAAACTCTCTTTCCAATTTTCTATTTTCTCTTCATCCTTTTCTTCCATCTTTGACTCTACACCATTGTCAAACTTCTACTTACTAGAAAATGAGCTCTAGATACCTTTACAATTCAGAATAGCTAAGGAAGCTTGATTTGCAATGCGCATAATTGATATATTCTTCTTGGATTGATATTCTTGTAGCATAATTGAGACTTAATCTTCAAAGTTTAAGGGATTTGTACAATGAAGACTCTAATAAGAAGCAAGAAGATCATTAACAACATTTTGCACAAGTGAGATCTTTGGTAAGATTTAATCAATAGAAATAAATTGCTCTTCCAAATGATTCTTTTCTATTAGAAAGGTATCTATTGAATCACCTTTATTCATAGGTTCAGTCTACAATTGATTTTAGATGTAAGCAACATGAACCTCATTTCTTACATGGTATAGTGTTGTAAGAGTATCCAAAACATCTTTTGATTTTTTGAAAGAGCAACTATGAGGGATAATACAACGTTTGACAAAAAAATATGTCAATGCATATGCAAATGCATGTCTATCATCCCAAGGAGGTTGGTTTGTAGTAGGTACAATGGGAACTGCCATAATAGGAAATTTAAGATCATCATCTTCACCACCATCTCTATCACCTATGTTCACTATATTTCGAAGTGTAGGAGGATGCATTTAAACACCTTGCACAATATTCTCCACTAGAGCAATAGAAAAATTCAAGACATTTTAATGGAAAATGGAAATTTGTATATATATTTGGCACAAAGGGATGAAATTCTCTACATGATCATTGTGATAGTGCATTCAAAGGTGGAAAAAAGCACAAATCAAAATATTTATGCCACAAAGCAAAGCAGTTTTGAACTCCTAGCCAACTTGAGTTTGTTCAGCTATTTTCATGTGATTCTAAAATTGTGATCAAAAGGATGTCAATGAGGCCCTAAAAGAGTGGAGACCTCATCTAATAGCCATTGTAAACAACACAAACGAAAATTAGAGGATTCAAGAAGATATCAACACTGACTATATTACCAAGTGAATGTACAAAGATAATTGACATGTTAGTTTTATAGGGGTATATCGAAATTGGGGGGAAAGAACCTTCTAAAGAGGAAAAAAAAACTAGCACGGAAATCCTAAGTGTGTTCACACCCCATTAGTGAAATATCTCAAATGGTAGCACTCGATGATATTTATTTCTTGGCTTTTCCTTATATGTTTTTTATGTACATAAAGTTCAGTCACATATTATTTTTACTGCAAGATACTCTCTCATAGTTTTACTTTTCTCAACCTCATGATATATTTATCATATTCTGTCTTAGCAACATCATTTTCAACTTTGCGATAGACATACAGTATTGTATCTCATTTGCATCATTCATTGTCATTTGTACCACTTACTTTGATATGTATATGATCTTTATATATGGAGAGACATACTTTTTTGCTGGCATTATATGGATGCTATGTGTTTATATTCATTGTGTTATATATTAAGTTTTATTTTGCATGTCCATTATTCTCAGGTTAAATTAGATTTATGATTAATTTTCTTTGGTTAAGGTTTTGATTATGATGTTTAGTTATATATTGAGAGTTATGGTGTTTATTATTATGATGTTTGGTCTAAGACTTGTGATTATGATGTTTATGTATAGGACCATTAGGTTTATGTAGAGGTCTATGATGTTTATGTATAAATTTATGATTATGATATGATTCAATTAAGGTTTATAATTATGATCTTTACGTACAAAAATATGCACAAAATTATGATTATGATGTTAAGTTAAGGTTTATGATTATGATGTTTATGTAAACATTTATGCACACATGTATGATTATGATCTCTATGCACATGTTTATGCATATATTTATAATTATGATCTTTATGTACATGTTTATGTACAGGGTTATGACTATCATATTTATGTATAGGTTTCTATCATTTCATATTGTACAGTTCCATGCAAACACATGCCTCCATAACCCTGCACAACCCTCGAAACCTACTTTTTTCCATTTTTGACTACTATCTGAATAGCTAGCTATGCATATAGTGAAAATATTATTGAATATTGAATAAAAATAAAAAGAATTAGATTACTTAATACATGGTTTTCTGAACAACATATAAACCATTATGACAGCTAGTATACGATTGGCCTTCAAACCACCATTTCGACCACTACATTGACAAGATGCATCAAATGCCCATGTGCGTTTAAATAAATATTGCAACAATTTTGCATAGAGATGTTTTCATAGCCACATATATTTAAACGTAAATTAGGATGGATGCAATTGAAATATATGTCCAAAAACACCAATTTCATTGCAGTGTGCTTACTAAGAGAACACGCATCCCTTTTTGTATGTTTTAGGTACCTTACAAGGTTTACCTTAAAATGTTTCGGGGTGGGCTTCAAAATTTAAGTTATTTTCTATTATGATATTGACTAATTAGATACAAGTGATAACTTCCATTTCATTTCATGGGAGGACCTTTCATTTCATGGGAGGAAAGAAATCTTCCATGTGAGTCCTTTGCAAAAAGGAAGGCTGCAAGCTACAATGTAAACTGAGGCAAAACTGAGGCCACAATGCCCTTCCCCGCCCACAATTTTAGTTCGCATTCTTGTTTTTTCTTTGACATGTCCTTGTGTTTCTCCCACTTCTTCTTATGCCTCCCTGCAAGGGGTAGGAATGGCACTGGTTGTGAAGTCCTTTGTTAAGGAATAAAAGGTGGATGCCCTTGCTATTAATACCCTTTTCATTATTGAAGGTCTCTTAGGTAACTCTGGTCTCTCCTCTTCTGACTTGTTGAACATAGACTAAGAGAAAAATGGTTATGAGGGAAATATCCACAAGCTTTGCATAGATTTGGACTTTGAGGATAAGGATGAGACTAGTTTAGTCATTAAAAAAACTCCCTGGACATTTGGCAAGTTAACTGATATAGTGGTAATTGGGCTCTCGCATGGCCCTAGACCTGCCCAGGAGGTTCTGAAACATTGGATACAAGTAAACCAAGAGAATCAAGGACTTATGGTTAAATATATCCAATATCTTCCTAATAACTACTTCTTGTTTTTTATAGATTTCCAATAGTGATTTGAACGTAATTACCAAAGGCCAACAGTTAATCGAAACTACCCTAGTGATTTTTTTTAAATGATGCATTGGATTGAAACCTAGAGGGCCTAATCCCATTAAGGTGCCAATCTCGATTGCATACTTTGACCTTTGAGTGGAATACTATCCATGGTTGGATAGCTTGAATGGACTTATAGGAAAAATGCCAAGGAAAATAGCTAGGGTTGGCATCAACTTTAAATGGGAACCCCAAGTTATGACTGAGATTGACATAATTGAACTGATTAAAATTGTTATGTTTATTAAGAACTCTAATGGACGAGTATTACATGAACAAAAATTCATTTATGGGAATATTTTGAATGCGTCTTTTAGCTACTATACAAAGGTTCATTTGATAAAGGACTACCCTCTACTTAATAAACATTTTGTTCCCCTAGAAGACATTAAGTCCAAACCCCATGTGGATACTCTCAAGACCTCAATTTCTACGTCAAAGCCTTCCAAGAATTGTAGAAAGTGATGGATTGGTTTTTGTTTTTTGCTTTTATCTTTTTGGTTTGTCGTTCCCTTCCTTTTTTTTATCACGAACTCTTTGAATAAGATTTATTAGATTATTAAGGGCCTAAAAAATCATCTTAGGGCTAAGTGCATAGAAAAATGGATGTATGCCCTCTCAATTTGTCCTAACATCTTATGTTTGCAAGAGCTCAAGATTAATGGCAATAAGCGGTGGTGTAGAAGATGTTGAAGATGATGATATTCTTCATGTTCCTACTTGTGTTGCAGTTCTTGTTGCACCTACTGTAGAGCAAATTCATTGTGATGGCAGAGATGTGCAGGCACATGCATTGATAGCCTTGTCTATCAAACATGCCATTATTCCTCGCATTCGCTCTTGCAGAACAACTAGGGATGCTTGGGATACACTAACCACATTATAATAGGCAAGGAATGAGGCGCATGTTTCTTACCTCCAAAAATAGTTGGAGAGTGAGCACATGAATGAAGGAGATTCCATGGGCAATTTTCTAACAAAGAACAAAGATTTGAAGAAAAGGTTGATTTCTATTGATGAAGTCTTGCCTCAAAATTCACTTGTGCAGACTTTCTAAATGTTTTTCCTGATTCATATCTGAGAATTGCATCTACTCTTCGTTTGATGATGAAAGGCAATCCAAATGCCTTAACATTTGAGAAGCTATTCTTTGTTTTGTTGTAGGAAGATCATTCTAGGTAAAAGAGGTCCATTATACGTGTTGCAGATCAAGCTTTCTTGGCTAGTCAGAAGGGCAAAGGTAAATGGAGCTCTTCTTCCAGTAAGAAGAAATTTGCTAATTTTGCACAATCAAATAAGGATGATAGAGATGACAAGAAAACACAAAAGCAGAAATTGATTTGCAAGTACTATAGAGGAAATGATCATGTCATAAAGAATTGTCCAAAACTGGCTACAAAAGAGGCAAAGAAAAAAGAGGTTGGAATGGTTGTTGGAGGGGCCTCTACACCAAAAATAGAGGCTACTGATCTTGTGGAGAATGGAGAATGGGTGTTTACTACTGTTTGCACTTTTGACCCATCTTCTCATGAATATTGTATGTATGTAGTAGACTCAGATGTTTGCTACTTTCACTAAAATGTATTTTTGTTAGGTACATTTCTGAAAGTAAAGGCTATCATCTGTATCATCCATAGAATAAACACATTTTGGTTAGTTGTGATGTTGTTTTTGTGGAAGATGCTATTCATCCATTCTTTTCATGTACTAAGGAGACATCTATTAGCTCCAAAGACATGTATGAAGCCTTGCAGCCTCTCTTTACAGGTGGACAGTCTAGTGCTGGTCCAAATAAGGTAACTTTTCAGCCTTTATAGGTTTAATGTGATGATGCAGATCATTCCATTTCTGATGCAGATTTACATGATGCACTTGTTGATGAGAGAGTTGATATTGAGGAGGCAAAAACTATGCCAAAATGGTTAGTGCACACTTTGTGTGATAGCAAACTAGATGCACCTCTATCATATCATACTTGTTTTGGCTCTCATAGTGCTTCTTTTGCATGAGATGACTATGTTATGGCTACCTCTAGTCACTATGATGAGAATGAGCCTCTTTTGTTTGATGAAGCATAAATTTCTAAAAATTGGATGGTTGTTATGCAATTAGAATATGATGCTAGTATGAAAAATGGTACCTGGTCTTTATGTGACTTGCCTCCTGGCAAGAAGGCCATTGGCACTAAGTGGGTATACAAGCTGAAGCATAAGCCTAATGTAAGATTTGAAAAGTATAAGGCTAGGCTTGCTGCAAAGGGTTATGCTCAGGAAAGAGGCATTGATTTTGATGAGACCTTTGCTCCTACATGCCAAATTACTACTATTCATAGCATCTGTGCACTTGCGGCTCACTATGCTTGGCATGTACAATAGTTGGACATTAAAACTGCATTTCTGAATGGTGACTTTCATGAAGAAGTGCATGTTTTTCAGCCATGTGGCTTTGTGCAAAAAGGGCATGAAAACTAAGTGTGCAAGTTAAAGAAGGCATTATATGATTTGAAGTAAGCACCATGTGCTTGGTATGAAAAGATACATGCCTACCTCATTGCACATGGTTTTGAGAATAGTCCAACTTAGAGCACCTTATATGTTAAGCATGCAAATGATGTGCTTCTAATCATTGTTATGTATGTTCATGACATGTTGATCGCTGGTCCTCATGAGAATCATATTGCTAATTTTAAGGCTGGTTTGCATAGATCATTTGAGATGTCAGATTTGGGGCATTTGCATCATTATTTGGGCATTCAGTTTATGCATGTTTATGGTGGAATATCTTTGTGTCAAACAAAATATATTCACACATTATTGCACCATTTTGGCCTTGAAGACTGGAAACCCATTGCCACTCCTATGGAGACATGTTTACGGTTGAGTCTTCATGATGCTGGAGATGCATTTGATGTTGTTCTCTATCAGCAAGTTGTTGGATGCTTGATTTACTTATGCATTACTCGACCATATATTCAATTTTTTATTTCTCAGATGAGCAGGTTTATTCATTGCTAAGGTTTCAAGCATTGGTAGGCAGTTAAGTGCATCTTTCGCTACTTGACTGGTACCCGACTACTTGGATTGTTTTATCCCAAGGGGGGATCACAACCGATAAATTTACATGTTTTTTCTCACTCTAATTGGGCTGGTTGCTATGATAGTCATGTGTCTACCAATGGTTTTTCCTTCATGCTTGGTAGCTCATGCATATCTTGATTGAGCAAGAAGCAGCTTACTTTGGCCACTTCTAGTTGTGAGGCTAAGTATAGAGCAGCTTTCATAGCGACTTTGGAGTGTATGTGGCTCAAATGCATATGGCTGATTTGGGTGCTGGCCAGTTTTCTGCCACCACCATCTTCACTGACAGTTAGAGCGCATTGGTAGTTGCAAGGAACCTTGTGTTCCATGCTTGCACCATCTTACTCCTAGTGAGGTTAAAGGAACAATATGTAAATTGAAACCCTAGAAATCTCCTACCTTTGATGGGACTGCTAATGAGTTGTTTTCGAATCTTAAAGATTTTTTGACTCCTTACATTCTTTTGATTTGGAAGGAAGCCATTAGAAATGGAATTCTCCCTATGGAAATCAACATTGGAGTTATCAAGCTGGTGCATAAAAAAAAGTCTAAAGAAGATTTCAATAATTGGAGACCGATATTTCCTCTTTGACCACTATGTACAACATTTTTACTTCCACTTTAGCTAAAAGACATGGTCCCATCATGAAGGATATGATTCTTCCTAAACACACAGAGGTTTTATCAAGGGTAGATTCATATTTGATGCAATTATTTCTCTTTGGAAATGTATTGAGTGTGCCAATGATTCTAATAAAAACTTCTACTTCTTTAAGGTTGACTTTCACAAGGCATACGATAGGATTAAGTGGGATTTTGTTTTACAATCCCTTCATGAGATTGTTTTAGGTAATAATTTCATTATGGTTATGAGTATCCTCTTTAATAATGACTTTTCTAGGACCTCTATCAATGGTTCCTTATCCCAGCCCTTTAGAGTTGATAGATCCATTAGGCAAGGTTCCCCATTGTCCTTTTACTCTTTACTATTTTTAGTGATGCTCTTGGATGGAATATTGGCAAAGATTCTATAGCTAATAACCTCTAGGCTTGGTCATCCCTAATTCCCCCTCTCCATTGGGTCTTCAAATGTTCGCTAATGATACTAGGATGTTGATGAATGCTGATGATTCTTCTGTTAATCGTCTTTTGAATTCCATAATTACCTTCTGCTTGGCTACTGGTTCTCAAGTCAACCATAAAAGGACTACTTTTAAATCCTTGAGCAATGTTATCTCTACATGTGTCAAAGATAAAGGTTGTGAGATCTTAAAAAATGGGAAATTTTTGGATTCCTAGGTATTCCTATGGGCTTTTAAATTACTTTCAATTAGCAATGTGATTGGGTTTTGAATACTTTTCGTGATAAACTTTTCAAGTCATATGCCTATCAAAGCTCTCTATCTCATAGGTTCTTTGTGATTAATCATTATGTCCTAGCTTGTTAACTTATTTTTTGGCCTTTTGGCTTCCCTCTAAGAAGCACATGATGCAAATCATTGCTTTAGATAGAAGACTCCTATGGGGTGGTAATTCTCAGGTCAATCAGGTGCCCAAAGTTTCCTAGAATATTTGCTACCTTCCTAGAGAAGAAGGGGTTTGGATGTTCTTTTTCCTATTAAAATGACTACTAAACAATCTTGCTACTAAATGGATTTATAGAGCCATTGATATTGATGACACCTAAGCTTGTTTGCTTAAAAGGAAAATCTCCAAATCCCATTAAAAAAATTATAAGGTCTATAAGGAACACTTCCTATGGGATAGTATTATATGTCCTTGCTCCTTTATTTCTCTTGGGAAGTTCTCTCTACTACCAGTTTTGGATTGCTTTCTACAAGGGTTAAAAATTTTGTACCCCAAATTCTCATTTCCTTAGGTACTGTGAATTTCTTTTTTTGTAGGAATCTATGTGGAAAGTTTGGTCTCTCTATGGAAGAACTTCCAGTTAGGTATCAAAGAGCACATGTGCAAAAAGATAGGTTACAATAGTTGGAAGGATCTAACTCTCAATGGTGAGCTACTACAAGAAAAAACAGTTATATCCTTCAGTAATCACTCTTTTTCCTAAAAAGAGGTCTTGATTCATTACAAGCAAATTCTTCATGATTGATTGTTGCTATGTCCTATCAACAAGCCTTTTTATTCTACTAAATTTTCCAAGGAGATGTCGAGATAGTATAAGGAGCAAAGGGGATCAATTGTCAAAATCTTGTAAAAGTTGAATAAATGATGGTGCATTCATTTGAATGCTTCTCAATGGAAGCACAAATTCCTATGTCACTAGTCTTTCCCCAAGAATATTAAACACTCTTAGCTTCAATGGCTAACTTTACATAATGATCTCTCGAGTGGTAGCAGAGATAAGAAGTGTGGTAATGATGATGGGTTGTGTACTTTTTCTTGCAAGTTGTAGGATTTTCCCCACTTGTGTATGAATTTTCTTCATGCTAAAATGGAAATTTCCATGTGGAACTTGTTGAGATCTCATATTTTGTAGATTATATGGCTGAGAAGAAATCGGTCTTTTTTCAAAAGTGCAAGAAGGATTTTTTTTTATCTTTCTTCCACGGCTTTCAGAATATTGGCATCAATTGAATCAAAGCTTTAAAATTTCCCTACTTGAAAACTCTTAGTTCTTTGTTGTAATGAAAAGCACTCCCCCAGCCAATGGAGAGCACTGAACCCAAGTAATGCCTTCATATTTGTTTTGAATTGTATCCAACACTTTGAAAGTTAGCGACATTATCCATCACTATCACAATCACATTCTTTGGACCACCCACATGGGATATAGCATGTTCATATACCTTTACAAGATGAAAACTTGAGTAGAAATATCCGGAGGATCCTCTACTATCATCGATGAATCTACTCGTTCTTGCTCTACACTTGGGCTACTTCAAAAGTGTTGTGAACTACTCATGCTTTTGAATCTTTTTGATGTGATACCTTGGGATTTACATTTATTTGCATAAGTTGCAAAATATGCCCATATATCACTATCTGGATCAGAGCATCCTGCCACATTATTACCTGTACTAAAAAGATGCTCTTTTATCGGAGTTGCATTTCCTACATAATGATGTCCACAACATTTGCATTGTATTGTGGACATTGTTTTACCCTCTTGATGAACAATCACATATGGCAATTCTTTTCCCTTCCCATAGTGCTTGCAAATTTCTTTATGAAGACTATATCTACAAAAAGACAACATAGATCAACATCAAATAAGATATAGAATCAATGTAGAGTCAAAAAATCACAATATCTTTTATTTCTCAATCATACACACGCATGCAATTACACATAACATTATGAAATAAGAATCAATATTGCATCAAACAATCAATAGATTTTAATTCTCAATTATACACAGATGTACAATTACTTGTACAATTATGATTAGCTTTAATTCTCAATCATATTGTATACACACACATCCAATTACACATACTATTATGAAATAAGAATCAATGTTGAGTCAAACAGTTACAATAGACTATAATTCTCAATCATACACCCATATACAATTACACATACTCTTGTGAAGTAAAAATTATTGTTGAGTCAAACAATCACAATAGATTTTAATTCTCAATCATACACACATACATTTACACATACTATGTTACCGTTAGTGTTCATGTGAAAGGCCAAATGGCCACTGGACACTTCTTTGTATATGTTCTTTAATAAAACACATAGTGGCTTCGTCAGTCATAGACTGTAAGTTCGATCACATTTGTAATACTTAAATTTGTTTGTATATGTTCTTTAATAAAACATATAGTGGCTTGCTCAGTCACAGACTATAAGTTCGACTGCATTTGTAAGACCTAAGAAGTCTGTCTTCGTGCTCCTTGTGTACTGTGTTTTTCTGCGTATTCTGTAGCCTCTGTGCAGAGTATTGTGTGCGGCCTTAGGAGCTCGGTTTTCTACTCCGAGGATATCGCGGTGGAGCTCTTGATAAGGAGAGCACACTGTGGTGCATCACCATCAAATTACTTCACTGGTATCAAAGAAGTTTGATGCAAAAGATTTGGTCCTTTTGTGCAAGCGAAGCGAGCACCCCCCCTCCCCTCGGCTTTCTCCAAGGCTTACAACTAAGGCAACGACCAAGGAAATAGATCTTGGCATACCTTGTCATCCGAGTCACGGAGGTCACCGTTGTTGCCATTGGCTACACGTGAGCGAGGACAAACTTTGCTCTATGGAAGAATCAGATTAGAGATATGTTGATTCAAAGGAGGTGATAGAAGCCAGTGAATGGAATTTCAAAGAAGCCGGTTGACATGGATGAAGATGATTGGGATGAGTTAGATGAAATGGCTAGGTCTACCATTCACTTACAACTCGCAGATAATGTTTACTTTACAGTATTAGACTGTGACAATGCAAAGGAGCTTTGGAAGAAGTTATGCAATACATATGAAGAAGAGATGGCATCAAATAAAGTGTATCTGATGAGAAATTATATGACCTTCGTATGAAGGACATAGATAGTGTTGCTGCTCATCTAAATGATTTTGATGCTATATTCTCCCAGTTACAGGCTCAAAAAATGGATATGGATAATGAAATGAAAGCAGTATTGCTATTATGCACCTTGCCATCATCATGGGATACGTTATGCACAGCTATTAGAAATAGTACACCTGGTGGTAAACTCGTCTATGATGACATATGTGGAGCACTCTTGAGTGAGGAGATTTGTAGAAAATCTATGGTTGGCACTCTGAGTGGAGATGCATATAATTTTTGTGATTCTTACCAAGGAAAGAATCAGCAACGTGGCAGGAGCAAGAACAAGGAAAAGAATGGTCAATGGAATACGAGTAAAAGTAAATCAGGGAAGAGGGATATCGCATGCCATTATTGTCATAAGAAAGGACACATGAATAAAGACTATTATGCATTAAAGAATGCTAAAGGTAAAGGACAAAATGTTGATGGGCATGTTAAACAGTTACCTGCACCATCTACTTCGATTGTTAAGATTGAAGAAATTAATGCTATTTTTGATGATGCTGATGTGTTGATACTTGATATATGTGCCAACCGAGGCTCTTATGGCTGATTCTCTTTCCCACACATGGCTGCTATATTTTGGTGCTTCTTTCCATGTGACACCGCGCAGAGAATGGTTCTCTAATTATGCAACAAAGTTTCTTGGTATCATGAGACTTGGCGACTCTTAACAGTGTGATGTTGTGGGGATTGGAGATGTGGTTGTGCAGTTCATTGATGGTTCAAAATTTACTATGCATAATGTATGCCATGTACCTCAGTTATCACACAGTTTGATGTTTGTCGGTCAACTTGATGACCTTGGTTACAAAGTGGTCTTCTATGCTCACTCCTTTTGCATATCAAGGGGCAATATGGATATTGCAAAAGGAAGCAAAGTTGGCTTACTTTATCATTTATTTGTATAAGAGAAAGAACACTTGTTCCTTATACCCCACTACAGAATGGTGTAGCTGAGAGTATGAATAGAAATATTCAAGATAGAGTAGTCTCTATGTTGCATCATGCAACGCTCTCACAAGGTTTTTGGGCCTAAGTAGTATTGACTGCAGTTCATGTGATTAACCTTTCACCTAGTATTGTCAAAGGTTTGAAAGTGGTACAAGAGTTGTGGACAGGGAAGACACCATATTATGATCATCTTTGAGTTTTTGGGTGTGAAGCATATGTTCATATACCCAAGAATCTTAGACAAAAGTTGAACCATAAGTCAAAGAAATGCATTTTTCTTGGATATGGTCAAGAAGGACAATTTGGATATCACTTATGGGATCCTGAAACATGGTCAATGATTAGAAGTAGTGATGTCATTTTCAATCAGTCTAAGATGCATAAATAGCCCATTAAGGAGGTTGAAGTGAGAAGAGTGGTGTTTGAGGATACTAGTCCTCCGATTAGCATGCATAAAAATGATGCACATATGGATGTTCAAGAGAATGTCCATTCAGATCAGTTTGCACATGTTCCGGTGTTGAGATGAAATCCCTCAAGGAAGTGTGCATGATTTTTTTTTTCGAAGTTCATTGAGTTTATGGATCTTGTGTGATGTTTTGACCAAGAGAGTCATATAAATTGTGCATGTTTTGGATGATTTGATTGATTGTGAGATGTGAAACCATAATATGTACATTAGACCTGTTTGTGTAGATATCTAACTTTTGACCCTTGGAACTGATTGAAAACGTGAGTTTACCCCATGAAAACTTGACCTTAGAAAACCATTGGAGTTTAGGTCCAAACTGTAAATAAACCCTTGGATTAATGTGTTTGACTTGATTGTGATCAGAATCCTAATTTGCTCGACCAAAAACCCTAGCTTAGACCCTTGGAATTGGCGTTTACCCTAGGTGAAACTCTTAAAAATAATTAATTTGTATATACAGTGTGAAACCAAAACATTAGTCTAGGAAAAATAAAAAGGAGAAAAATTAAAAAAAGAAATAAGTGATGTGATTTTCCAAAAATAGCAAATGAACATGCAAGGTGATCTGGAATTAGAAAGTTGAGTAAGGAGGTTAGAAACTTTTAGAGAATAGTCCCAAGGGAAGAAGGGCAGGGGAGCCTATAAATAGGGGACCAAGCTTCATTTGTTTTTCCTCGTGGATCTTCTTGGTGCGTCTACTCTCCAAGTACGGTTTCTTACCCTTCTCTTATTCATTCTTTCTTATTCATGTTCATTACTTTGCATGTTAGAGAGAGAGAGGGATTGCACATGTCAACCATGTGGTGATGATTGAGAGAGGAGCTCTCCAAATCACAGAACGATAGTCTCATCCAAGGTTTTCATGACCTTCCCTCCTTCATTTTCGACATAAAGGCCTTTGACTGGTAACCTTTGCATGCTTTTCATGGAATCGTTCACATGATCTACCTGTAGAGAGAGCTTCGGTATTAAAACTCTGATTGCTGGTCTACTAGCGCCATCAAAGGGAGCATTCAAACTAGAGAGAGAGAGCCGACTGATTGAGCAAAGCATGTAGAGAGAAGCTACTCCTAGATATTAGTGATGCTCTCGTCAGAAGAGAGAGAGTGAAAGATTTGGGCTATTGTTGGCGCAAGAGAGGCTCTATCGGTTGTGCATTGCAGAGAAACACAGAGAGATGTGTGTGAGGTGCCTTGATGTAGTGTCGCCCGATGAGAAAGTGTAGAGAGAAAGATAATTTTCTGTCGATGCTACGTGAAGTTCTGGCGGTGTCAGAGGTGGCAGAGTGAGAGAGGCTCAAATGGCTACAGACTTGGACACAGCGTGCACATAATTTTTGGGTAAAGAGAGAAATAGAGATGGAGAGAGTCATGTGGGCAGTGCTAACGGTCGGCAGTGATAGAGCATATATAGCAGAAGAGAGAGAGAGTGTTGAGCTGCTCTGGCGGCAGTCACTGATATATCTAGAGAGAGAGTCAAAAATCATGAACAACTCAGGTTCGACGGAAGCCCCTTGTGCATGAAGGACGGCAGTAGAACCTTAGAGAGAAAATCGAGTCTGCTATAGATCGATGATCACAGGAGAGGGAAAGAGAGCCGCGCGCAGCAAATTCACTTAGGGAGACTAAGGGTCAATTCAGACTGTTCCGGAGGCACAAGATGGTTTCTTCGTCGAGGATCACTTCCTCCGCCTTAACCAATTCGCACTGAGCGGCATTCTAAGGAGATTAAAATTCATCCCTATCGTTGAATGATGAGAGAGAAATTTTCTGGCTGTAGATTGATGATGTTCCACCCGTGGCTGTTTCGTTCCAAGGGGTAGAGGCTGCCACAGTCTTCTGTGGGTCCGGAATGAGTGCATTTTTTCTAGGACGAGTCAACGTATGCCACATGGAAATCCATCAGAACTATCCTGCTACCCCTGCTCAGTGTGAATCCACACTAAGGTGCCGCAGAGATTCACGGTGATGCCACGGAAAGAGGGAAAGATTTTAGAGTTAGGTCCAATTCATAGAGGGCGGCGCAGAAGTGCACTCCTCGTCTGCTCCAACTACTGAAGGCCATGTAGCACTCCCTGTTCACAGAGCGCGGCGGCATTTCCTGACGTGAGGTGCCAACGCACGGCCCAGAGGGAGCAAAAATGTACCGAGGGGTAAACCCCGCCCTTGAGTGGCACAGATCTCCACGTCAGCAAAAAATAATGTTTTAAAATTAGAAAAACGAACGTTCTTTTTATTTGAAGATAAAACCTTATAAAATCAAGCATTCGAACGTTATTCAAATTGATGATAGTTGTTGATAGTTGAGTCTAGTTCCCACTGGTCTAACATCTCGATTTCCTTCGAGTTCATCTTCACAAAGGATGCATGATAATTAAAAGGGCATTCTACATTTTATATACATACATATTGCACTGAGTAAGTGGATAATTTACAACAAGATATCCACATTTGAATGGCGTGATGTCATAATATTTTGCAGACGTTTTGTCATCAACCACAATATTTATGAGGTTTTGCATGGAAAAATTGCACTTGTGTAATTCTGAGAATGAAGACGAAATTCTTTAGGCAAAACATTCTAAGGTTTATGTGAAAAAAAAGTATTTGTTCCGCCATCCCTTGTGTTCACATAGGGCGGTGGCATGAAAATAACTTATTCACAGTTCCGCCTTCTTGTGTGAACGCATGATCGGTGGAACTAATTACATTCTCACTATTCCACCTGGAACAATACACTTTTTTGTGTTTGTACTGCCGGTTCTGTGTGAACCCAACCTTAGGAGCTGTAGCCTGGTGGAGAGAGAGGAACGCGTGGACACCCGCAGACGAGAGAGAGAGAGAGAGAGAGAGAGAGAGAGAGAGAGAGCGAGAGAGAGAGATTCACGTATCTGCACGCGTGGATGCGCAAAGAGAGAGAAAGAGGATTATGGGGTCGATAGCAGTAACCCGCTGATGAGAGAGAGAATCATTGTAGTCGGATGATGGCGGCGCTCAGAAATTGCCATAGAGAAGGCCACGAGTGTGGCGGCAGCAAAGATGCACAAACGACCTGTTGGGAGAGAGGATTGCAGAGAGATATCGGGACTCGGGAGGCCTGTCTGCTAAACGGAGAGAGAGATATGGAGGATTGCCTGGGTACGTGGCACTGTAGACTGAAGACAGCCGAGTTGGCGGCTACTTGGCTGCTGACGGGCTTACGCGCAGAGAGAGAAAAGAGTATGTGTGTGGTCTGCTGCTCACGCACGGGGAGAGCGTAGAAAGTCGGAAGACTTAGCAGGCGCACACGAAAAGAACCTTTTCCATCTACATCGTGGAGGAATTCCTTAACGCCAGGTCATTGAGAGAAGGTGGCCTAAGTTATGTGATAATATCTTTAAAAGTTCATTATGAAACTGTGAGAGTTCCATAACCTGGACATGAGATGGCCTCAAGCACCTAAACTATGGGAACAAATTAAGATTTGAGTCAATAAAGGCATTAGAAATATGCGTATCATCATGGCATGAAGAGTTTGAGGAGGACAATATTAAAAAAGAGTCGATTTAGGACCAAACTTGTTGGAAGGAATAGTTGGATTTATCATAATGATTTGCAATATGGAAACATGATAATGAACAAGACAATTGGACATGTAACCATCACGAACTATGCCTATGTCGGTTAAAACCTTATAGCTCTCGATATAACAAATCGTTTCTATGAGATGACTGTAGATTATCAATCAAAAATACCCTATAAAGCTTGACGATTTATATGATACCTTCATCTCCTATCACCAAGGGTTGAAATATGTGCAAAGTGAAGGATTATTTGTAAATGGATTTTATTTATTTACTTTTGAAATGTACTAACATGTTTATTGCCCCTCCTCATGGATCTTCTTGGTGCATCTACTCTCCAGGTATTTGATTTTGCGTGGATGATTGAAGTAAAGAAAAGAAAAGCTATTGTCGAGGATACTTGAAGAAAAGAAAAGAACGAAGTAAAGTCGAAAGAAAAGAAAAGCTACTGCCGAGATCATTTGAAGTAAAGCTTGGACTGCAAAGAGGGAAGTCGAGTCTCGTGGGTGCCTTCTCGCACTGTAGCAGGAGGCCTACCTTATATTTGGCCGATCCGCACTGTAGCGGTGGCATATATTTATATCAACCTGTTCCGCACTGTAGCAGATTTCCGTATTACCGACCCGCACTGTAGCGAAAACCTTTGTATTATTGAGATTTTATTGGATGACTTCAGTTGTATCATTGAGTTTGTCTGCACACCGATCCGTCGACTTTCGTGTTTTATCGCTATACCTGGATTCTTTCGCCCTTGACGCTTACGGTCTCATGCGTATGCATGTTCGCTCATCTCTTCCGAGAGGGTAGGGGCCTTGCGACGATCGCCACACTAGAGAGAGGGCGAGGTGCCCAGCGTGCAGATGCCATTCGCCAGACGTGGGAACAGCGCACACACGGGGCCGGATCCAACCCCCATGTCCGCTCTTCCCGTTCACCTGACCTCCTTCTTCTCCAACACTTGAACCCGACGTGAAGCGAGGCAGTTGCCCGGTGATCCTGGACATGCTATCCACTCTTTGAGAAGAGAGAACATGAACCTCGACGTCAGATCGGATATTCCAAGTACCAACATTTCAGGTTATTTGATTTTTTTGCATTGCCTCACATACACACTTTGAACAGAAAGATTGTCTTGTTGCTTGAGTTTGAGCATCCACATTCTGCATTTGCTTAGTCCATACGTGTGTGCACTTTTTTTCCTGCTTAGACTAGGAATTCACTGCTTTCATATCTTAGACGGAGCGTTAGAAACATTAGAAAAACATCATAAGAAAGAGGGGAAAAACATGTTTGGGAATTAGACAGAGAGTGTTAGATTGACCTCCACCTCCTGGCTCCTGAACCATCGAGTTTCTTCTCTGAGCTCTGCTCTGAGATAAGAGAGATAGTAGAGCCACTCACACTGGACCTCGTTCTACGTTCTAGGTCAGACCAGAGAAGAGAGATGGAGGAAGTCTTCAACGAACTAGTGATAGAGAAATAGGGAGCTCGTGTACTCCAAGTAGTTTTGAGAGAAAAGGGAAATTTTACAGGTTTGAATGTGACTAAATATCTGGATGTATCTGAGGAACAGGCACGGATCTATGGTCTACCTGAAGAAGATTTTGCACATTACTTCACACGGGTAGTTTCAAGGACTATGCTAGCATCTATTACAGTGCACATAGCAAAGCTCTGGGCCGAATTCAGAAAAGAATTACATAAGTTGTTTTATTTGGAAGACTTTTCCCAACATAGTAGAGAATCCTACGGTGGGTAAACTCCCCAAAACCCACTACTTCCCTGACTCATCTATTAAATGAATTCTTGAGTAGATATGCCCAACTTCCACAGGCCGATCTAGATGCATTGAAGCCTGACCTAGTCATTTCCTTAAGATATTAAGTCATGAAGATAGGATTGAGGTCGAAAGGAGGATAGAAGAGCCTGGAAAGAGGTTTGGGTTGACAGATGACTAGGTTGTAGTGAGGAGAGAAGTGGAAGTGGTTGCCCAGATGAGGCAACGCCAGATAGTATTATATGATAGACCTGCAGTAGTAGCTCCACAACCACCTAGGGAGGCTCGACTTCCAGCGATTCTGAACGTGCCTACAACGTCAGCTTTTGCTAATGTTGCATCCACTTCACGATCACCAATGGAGCTACAACTTGAGATTCTCAGTCAACAAATAGATAATCTTATGATGATGCAAGCGTCTATGTCAAAAGAAATGGCCAGCATTCATAATAAAGTGTAGTCTATGGGGTATCAGAACCCCACTCCTCCTCAGGCAAGTACGAGTTATGCGGATGCAATACAGAGAGGTACTATGCCCATTCCAAATATGCAAGGCTATGTGATGCCTCAGCCTGCACCTCCAGTGTAGCCTGTTGCTCAACAGACACCTGCACCACCAGTGCAACCCATATTTCAAAAAAACGATGGATCTTTTGAGAGACGAGCGACTAGTGGGTTTGGAGGGGCAAAGAGATGTGTATGGTGTGACGCGCAAGAACATTTCTCATATGCATGTGAAGAGCTTAAGCTAGCAAAGGAGCATCAATTAGTAATAGATATAGATAAGAAGTTGTGTGACTTTAGGACCCACCTTCCTCTACCTGTGAATTGGGGAAAGGGGGGATGAAGAAAATTTATGAAAATCTATCTGGCAATAATGCAATTATATCAGCTACACAGTTAGAGCCAGTAGAGGAAGGAGATGAAAAGGAGACTAGACCTCGACCTCAAAGAAACTACTCTATAGAGGCATTAGTGAGGGCTAGGGATGCGATTATGCAGAAGACTCCCTGGAAGTCTCCTGTTGATCAATTCTCAGTCTACTCGCATATAGCCAATGTAGAAGAAAAGAGGAAGAGGGATGAGAGCCAAGAAGAGACTGAGCCTGAGAGGAGAGTTACAAGGAAGCAAAGTCAAGAGGCTGAAGAGAAGGCTAAAGAGCCCGAAAAGAAAGTACAATTTAAAGAGCGTGTTGTTTCAAAGGAAGAGGTAAAGAAGAACGAGATAAGAGAGGGAAAGAGGCCAGTTGGGCCAATTAAGATTCAAGAACCGACTAAAGAGAAGGAGAAAGAACTAGAGCCTATTCAAAAGACTAATGAAATTCAAGAAAATATTCAAGAGAAGGATAAAGAGAAGAAGAAGAAAAAGAAGAAGGCCCCAAAGGCAGTTTTGATTTTTGAGTTGGAAAAGAAAAATGATGCAAGAGAGATATTAAATGATATTTTGTTAAAGAGCCAAGTGACGATGTCTTTGGAGCTGGTTTTCTCTATAGCGAAGCTTGAATTCAAGGACAGCTTTACAAAGTTGATCAAGAGGAAGAGATTTCCACTACGTGAAGACGTAGAGATGGAAGAGACGACTGAAGATACGCAAGTGACAAATGAAGCGGTTACATTGAGTGATAGTTCTGATGACGATGATGATGAGATAGCCAGGTGCCATAAGAATTCTCTAGGTCCTATTACGCCTGATGATCGAGATGAGAAAGACAGAAAGTGAGTTTAGCAGGACTTTTTGGGCAAGAGGGACACCTGAAATGAAGGTGAAATCAGGAAGCAATTAGGAGTCATGTTTTGCTCTGGTCTTGATTGACTCAGGGTCAGAAATAAATGTGATTTCTAAGAAGCTTTATGATCAGTTTAGGTGGCCAATAGATAAAGACCATGGATGGAGGATGAGGATAGCAGATAATGGCTCAGGAGCACTGCTTGGGGCATGGGCATTTGTGCATGTTGAGGTGCGAATGGAGACCAAGGCGATGGATGATGGATCTGCCTATGCACGAATCCAATCTAGATCAAGTCTTCATTCTTTGCAAGTGATGACAGTGTGTTCGAATCACTCTAGGAATAGAAAGAATATAAGGAAGAGACCTATTAACTCTCATGATCATGACGACTGTATGCCTATAGGAGATAATGGGGCTTCTGCTGAACGAAATTTATGTTAGGATCCACTGTTGAGCGAGACAACAATGGGAATTGGTTTGATGTCTCGCGAGATTTTGTACATACTTTTGAGAGTTTTTCCATTTATTCATCTGCATTTAAGTTAATGTGCTTACAAAAAGAGAATGTTTCAAATAAGTTCAGAAAAGCTCATGAGAGACACTATATAAAGATTTAGGAATCACGTTACCTAATGAGAGGATTGAGGATGTGATCCAGTTGGAGAGGAGTTCGACTACTCTAGAAGAGCTTGAGTAGGCATTTGAGAGAAATGAAAAATCAGAAATCATTATGCTCAGTTCTATCCAAGAGTATGAGATGATTGATGAGTTTATGAGAGAGCATGAAGTAAATGAACACGAAGCATAAGACTGTGGATAAGAAAGTGAAACCTATAGCCCAAGCTTTGCTAGAAGATAGTCATGAGAAGTATCTGCGAGTGTCAAATGACCCTATGCTGAGATGACAAGAGCTCATAGGGCATCATTTTACTGATGAGACTGTGAAAGAGATCAAGTTTGGAGAAAAACCATTTCTGAGAGAAGAAGAGAAAAAGAAGTTTATTGAAGTCATCAAGAAACATGAAAAAGCACTTGCACTTTTCCCACATGAGATAGGCTGTGCAGACCCGAAACAAGTACCTCCCATGATTATATTTACAGTGCCACATATACCATAGAATATCCAGCCTATACGAGTCCCAAAGGCTCACTTACCTGAGCTGATGAGGCTACTAAAGGAAAAGATTTCCATGCAGATATTGGAACCCTCCTCGGCTCCATATTCGAATAGGTGGTTTACAGTGCCTAAAAAAATGGGAAGCTTCGTTTCATTTAGGATCTGCAGCCTCTGAATAAAGTCACAATTAGAAATGTAGGGACAGGACCTATAGTTGATGAGTTTGCTTAGGCGTTTGCTAGGCATTCCATCTACTCTATGGGCGACCAGTTTCAGTTGGCTATGGAGAGTAGAGATATCACAACCATGAGGACTCCATTGGGCCTTGTATGCATGTGTACTTTGCCGCAGGGAGCGACGAATTCTATGGCTCACATGATGAATGCCATGAATCTGGTTTTACAAGACTTTATACCATCTGTGACTATGCCATTTATTGATGATATTCCTATAAAGGGATGTGAGGAAAGAGTGAAAGATGTGAGTTTAGATGCTTCAGGATGCAGAAACTTTGTGAGTGATCATATTTCTGACTATGAGAAGATCTTTGAGAGATTTGAAGATGTGGAGCTAACACTTTCTTTAGAGAAATCTGTTTTTGGCATTGATGAGGTCCTCATTGTTGGACATCTGTGTGGACATTATGGCCGCAAGCCATACCTGCAGAAAGTTGAGGCCATTAGCAAGATCTCTGAGGTGTGTCGCAATGTTAGTGAGGTGAGAAGGTCTCTAGGAGCCTGTGTATTCTATGTGATATGGATTCCTCACTTTGCTCACGTTGCGAACCCCTTATATGACCTTCTGAGAAAGAGAAAGAAGTTTGTATGGATAGAGAAACAATCGAGAGCTATGCATAGACTGAAGCAACTGCTAATTGAAGCCCCGATTTTAAAGCGTGTTGACTACTCAGGTTAGAGGCCTATCATTTTGACCATTGATACCAGTCTTATTGGTATAGGCTGGGTCATAGGGCAAGATGATGATGGGGGACAGAGATATGCAATGCACTTTGGTGCTAAGATTCTGCATGACACTCAAAGAGAATATCCGCAAATAAAGAGAGAGCTATGGGGACTAGTGACTGTTTTAAAGACCGATAAAGAGTATTTCATTGGGGCGAATGTGGTAGTTGAGACCGATTGTCTTCCACTGATTGGCATGATTGCGAAGTGTTCTTCTTCAGACATTGCTATGCTTAGATGGATATCTTATGTAAAGTTTATAAATCCTGCTTTTGTTCATATAGCTGGGAAGTTGAATACAGTAGCTGACATGCTTTCAAGAGCAAAATTCAATGATGAGTCTGATGATGATGATGAGGTAGAGAGAGATACACACATGATGAGGTATGATCCATTAGTGTATGTTTATGATCAGTTCCGTGAGAGTGAGTATGATGGCGAGTGGAGAGACATAGGAAGATATCTGAGTACTTTGAAACCTTCCCCAGGCTGGTCCACAAATAAGTATAGATCCATCAGGAAAAAGTCTTACAACTTTTTCTTGAAGCATGGACTTATTTGGCGACATGCTAAGGGCAAGGTAAAGAGTCCACTAAGAGTACTGAGTAAGAATCAATGTTAAATCAAACAATCACAATAGATTTCATTCACAATTATACACTCAAATACACATACATATACTATTGTGAAGAAAGAATCAATATTAATTCAAACAATCACAATACGTTTTTACTAACAATCATACACACACAAACATATACTATTATGAAGTAAGAATCAATGTTGAGTCAAACAATCACAATGGTTTTAACTCACAGACAAAAATATTTTTCTTTATGATTTTAATATTAAAATACTTAATATTTATAGCAAGAGTTTATACCTTGTTCTTTCTATGACACTGTAAGTTCGTAAAAAACAAAGTAGCTCTTATGACAAATGAGTATAATTGTACTCTTTTATAAAATATTATGCGACCAAATTTATTTTGATCAAAGAAGTATTCGATTGAGGAACATTGATATATCTAAGAAAACTATGTTTGATGCTCGTTAATGCTTTCTCTAGAGTCTCTTTGAATGGTCATGTATCTAGATCTTTTAGGCTTCAAAGATCCATCAAACAAGGTTGTTCATTGGCCCCTCTCTTGTTTGTGATAGCTAGTGATGCTCTTGGTTGGCTTATTAAAGAATATTTTTAAAATGGTTCCATCAAATGTATTGCCATTCTTAATGCTAAAGACCAACTTGGTCTCCAAATGTTCACTGATGATTCTAATATGATTACTTTAGTTGAAGATTTGTATGCAAAAAATCTCTCGAAATGCTCGAATACCATTTTTCTTGCAAGTGGATCCAATCATAGAAAAACTTGTTTGTCTTCTTGGCATTCCCATAGGATTTTATGTTTCTTTTGACCTCAGATGGGATTGGGTCATGAACAAATTCAAGAATAAAATTTTTAAATGGATGTCTTTGCAACAAAACCTATCTTGTATAGTGTTTGTATTAAATCACTATATTTTTTCATCTATTATATATTTCCCTTCTTCTTGGATGCCTACTAAAAACATCTCTTACAAGTCATTTCCTTGTCTAGCAAATTTCTTTGGCCTAGTGATCCTCATAGCTCCAAATTCCCCAAACTGGCTTGGAAAACGTGTTGTATGAAAAAAGGAGAGGATGGATTTGGAAAATGTGACTGAATGGATTCTTAGAGATATTTCATCTGTTGACTTTTGGGCTTGTCTCATTGAGAGAAACTACTTTAAATTCTTTCTTAAAGATTAAAGGCTTCAATTAACATGAATTTGTGGGACCTCGTGTGCTTTTCTCACTCCAGGGTGCCTTATGGTAGCAAATTTGTGTGCAGCATGTGGAAATCTTGGTTCGAAGCTAAAAAGAATTTTCTCTTTACAACTGAGTTTACTAACAATTCCTCCTTCCTTTTACTGTGAGAAGTGAAGAATGACATGCCTGGGACTCACCTCCTAGCCTATTTATAGCCCTTGCCTAGTCACCATTTAGAGTTCTCTCTAAGGTTCCTCTACTCATCTAGCCATCATGAGTAGGTACCTCGTATAAACTCTCTAGCTTTAGGCCTTGGCTATCCCTCGGGAAAGGAAATTCTCGTTCCTCCAGGCACATACATCTCTGGAATATAACACACTCTCCCCCTTCTAAAGATCATTGTCCTCAATGATATAGAAGGAGCTATAAACCTAGGAATAAAAAATTTGTGATTCCAAATAATAAGAGTAGAGTGTGCTAGGTGTCCGAAATACTAGATAATAAAAAAGTAGACAACTCGTCTCTCTACTTCATATCTACCATTTCCACCAATAAATAGTAGTCCTTGCCTTGGGCATACTGTAGGAATCCCTCTGAGGCCCAATAAGTCCCTATGTGTGCAACATAAATACTCGGAATATCCTCCGACTCCCTATGCCTAGACCTTGACCACTAACTTGTGACGACTTGTCACCTGTCATTAGGGGAAAAAATGAGCCCTGTATGGGCCTTTTAGCTTAAGGAGTGATTAGTGGTGGACCAATGAGAGGAGGGTGGTGGACACAGTCTAGTCCCTTAATCACCTAGACTAGGCCTAGGCTTCCCTTGTTTTTTGGTGGTCAAAGGTGGTATGAATGACTAAAAACCACAAGTTCTTCTCCAAAAGTGGTTTGATAGTGCCAAAGTTTGAACCATAACCCTTGGATGAACTCAAAGATCCAACGACTTATCTCAAATGTCAAAAAAAAGTCGGGATAGATTTTCGTCCCTTGGATGTGCAAAAGATCTCACGGTGTAGATTCAAACTCATGAAGAAATGCGTCGTCGAATATGTTCCGTTGGATGTTGCTAAAAACCAAAGGTTGAGATTAAATCTTTTGAATTTTGGGCCACTTTTATTGATATCCATTGGATCCTTGCTAGATTGAAGGGTTGTGAGGGAATATCTTTGAGAAGATCTCAAGATTCTTTATCAGCCATTCGATCTTTGGCCCATCGAACGGTCACAAATTTACCCCGCCACGGAACTGCGTCGCCGAATTTGTTGTTTTCTGCCAGTCCACAAGCTCCCATTCTTCATTTAATGCATCCTATTTTGTCATCTTTTGACAGGCATACCCTCCCTAATCGTGGTCGTCCGTGTCATCCAATCGAGTGGCTAGAAATACCCGTGGCTGCTCATCTTTTAGAACACATTTTGTCTTCTTGTGACAGGCGTACCAGCCTTCATCTTAGCCGTCCATGAGACTGTATTGAAGGGATGTGAATGTCCACGACTCCCATCAGACTGAGCACATATTTTGCTACATTATTTTATTGCAAAAACCACTAGTGGTTTTTTTTGGGCCCTAATCTCTTGTTTTATTGATCTTAATCCCTAAAAATTAGGAATCCTTACAAGGCCCATGCAGGGTTCCCTTTTTCCCCTAATGTAGAGACCTTGGTAGCTTGCCTTTGTCTCCCTAGAATACCCACTGACAGGTTGTCATATGATATAATCATGCAAATCACTTACTCCACTAGAGAAATGAAAAAAAATACTATGCTCATCCAAAACAATCTCACTATGTCCCCAATCTGTGTAAAAGAAAAAAAACCAAAAATAAATGGAAATCTTTTCCAAATAGTGGTTAATCTCTAAGCTCAAGTAAATATGCTTGATTTACTCACTATAATGAAATGAATCTCAAGAAAGTCTCATCATGATCCAAACTGTAAATCCAAGATGATGATAATCTATCAATGATCCAGACTATGGACCAAGATGTCAATCTGTCAATGATCGAGACTATGGACCAAGATCTCAATCTGTAACATCAAAACTATGGATCAAAATCTCAATCTATCATATAGAATAATCCAAACTATGGATCAAAATATCTCCCATACATAGTAAATCCCAATCCACCCTGTGGAACTAAGTCCATCACGCATCCATGACCACCATTTGATCATCACTATGATCAAATCATTCTTAACTAGGAGTGAGGTGTCTCTAGCAAACTATTGTAATAATTTGGCACTCCCAGATATACTGAGGACCATAATGTGATTCCACTAGATACACTGAAAAATGGTAAGTAGATGTGTGCACAAACATATCCTACTAGGCTAAGCATCTAGCTCATCCTATACACACTATGTATGAACTATGGCCTAACCTCAGGCATATCAAATAAACTAGTACATACTCTATGAATTTCTTCTTAATGCAATTTGCTATTCATAGTTCTTATGTGCAAATCTTGCCTTTCTGCTTCTAGGCTACTTGCGTGCGGGCTTGCCTTGCTTGCGATCACATACAGAGTGACTGCCTCAACTAACCCTCTGTTGTCTAATAATAAGAAGATCATATGAATGAACTCCAAATCATATCAAAAATACAATCTTAGAGACTTCTCTCCCATACCATTTGTCCTACACCTAGGTAGAATACAAAGTTTGATGTCCCATAAGACCAAACTTTATACCCCACATAGATGCGTGTACGAGATTAAAGTCAAACACTTCTCTCCAAAACAATAAGAATAACTCGATGAGTACTCACAACCATAAATAATAATAATAAAATCATGAAGTGTTCCTGAAGTGTTTCCTTCCCTCTATGGAAAGAACAGAGTCATTCCTATGACTCTATCACTCATAACTATCTCGAATATGAACTCATCTTGAGTTGAGAAATGAGCATGATAAATCAACTCAAGTAGAGTTTTGAAGGATGAGTCTTGCATCAAATATCAACTCATGTGACTTGAATCAAATATTAACTCACAATAAATTGGAATTTATACAACTTGTATGAATCCAATTATATGAAATGAGAACAACTAGCAAAGTTCTCCTATTCCATGCTCTCATGGCACTATATATATTTCTGAGCATTTCGATAGAGTCTTCTTTATCCTACTAAGAATGGTCACCATAAACCAATGATCAATAAACAAGTATCTACGGCATGGCTAGCCCATGGTGATCACAACATATCAAAAAGATATCATAAAAACTTGTGGAAAATCTTTCCCTTTCAACAATGTCTCTTGCATAAACAATTTCCAGCAACAACAGATTAAATCTTAATTTTAACTAACTTTTACTCATGCAAAATGTATTAAATTTTCCAGCCTTATATAGCTTTTGCAAGCTTTCACTACGCTAAAAAATCACTTGATTTGGATATTTGCTTAGAGTTTTATAACCATTTTACTAGGAGAGTCGAACACTTGATGACCAACTCTAAAAATGTATAGGGTCTTCTTAAAGCCCTTGGATTGAACAAACAAACTCCAAATTTCATTTTTTTTGGTGGAAAAATCTATATCAACCACCTTAATTTGTGCTCACAAAATTTTAATGTAAAATGCAATCAAATATGCATTCAAAAGTATCATTCTATCTCTGCTACACCTGTGCTTAGGTGAGCCTAGAAACAATGTTGCTGCACTTTTAGAATATCTTCTAACTATGAAGATAAATTCCATAATTTTTGAAGTTTGGGTATATCATAGGGTCTATACTGGAGTAGTGTATCCAACAAATTTTTTTGAAATTGGAGCTTCCAATATGAAACACCCATGTGTTCAGTAGACACATGTACCACTCTTTGGCAAATCCTCACCAACAACTATTCTGAGAATAATAGATCATTTGACCTATCAATTGATATCCAATTTCTTTGAAATTTTCATGGGATATAGCTATTACTATCTATCTCTATTGATATAAAGTTCATAGTCTTTGGACATTCGAGGCTTTCACAATGACGAAAACACTAAGCCTCTATACTTGCAATATTTTGAACATTTGCAAAGGCTAAGTTTTACGCGTTTCTTTATATCTCCTAAATGGAGAAACATTTCATCTTGAAATTTTGTACACATCATTTGGGGATGGTTAGCTAATGTTATAAAGGAAAACCATTCAATTTGAGTAAATGAGCTAAGAGAACCAATCACCTCTAGGTGACATGGTCTCTGGTCATTTCATAAATTCCAGAGGGTGCACTTTGATGTACAAAGATCTTTTGACCTATCAAATGATCTTTAAAGATAATGAGAAATTGGTATCCAAAAATTTCATCTATTAATATTTTATATCCAACAAAAATCATGCAATTTGGATCTACTAAGTAAGAGAAATGCCCTTTGAAACATACCTATTTCACTTGTTTCAAGCCTCTACCTCTACTAGCAGCACTTCTAGTACAGAGGTCATTTGAGCTTTGTCAAAATAACTTGAAAATTGGTCAGCTCAAAGAAAATTTTATGGGCTACGTGCCCTCCAAATTTCAATAAATTTAGGCATTCCTTCAAAGAGTAGCATCCAAATCTCTATGAGGTTGGTACCTCACTAACTATTTGCTCCATTATTTTTTTTAAATCTAAAAATGACGAGATATGTTGAACCTTATGATTAGACATATTCATTCATTTTCTTGGATGGATTATGACATGGAGACATATCCATGCATATAATGATTGTCGAGATCAGTGCAAACCAATCAACCATCCAAATCATCTCGTTGAAAAATCAACTCTTTACATAGTATCCACCTTTCAGCGAAAGTGAATATTCAGGGATGTCATTCTATTCATCGTGCTTCTTGCACATTTATTAACCTCATCACAACCAATCATATACAAGCATTTAATAATTGTATTGATGATCATAACCATAGCAAGAACTTGTGCCGAGTAGGGATAAAATTCCATATCAAGTACATAGATTCCCATGAAGACAATTCATGTGCTCATGAGTTACTACATGAGAACACATCTTAGTTGTTCTTGATGGATATACTTTGCCATTTACTTTCTAAAGGCAAAATTAGCCTACGCATGGTACTTGTATCACATATCTCATGCTCACCCTAACTCATCGTGGTGATACATAAAAAATGATCTTTTATAGACAAAAAATGCATCATGCACTTCAACTTTTTAGAAATCATATCGTCTATGTATGCATGGATCCACTCATGCATCTTCCTCTCTACTTCAATCAATTTATATGCTTTTAGTTATGCACACATAACACTTCCTCTGTCTCACAACACAACATCACTCTAATTCTCACATGGCATATAACACCATGTGGCTACAAAATTTTCGGCAACATTTCCCCAGGAAAATGAAGCCTGAAAAATAATAACCATGATACAATGATAGGAAACAGCCTAGTGGTAAGAAAACCACTTTCTTAGCTCTAGAAACCTGCAAATAAAAACTTTTCCAATATGTGTGTGTGGGCACTACACGCGCTCATAACAAGGTCTTTTCTTGCTCCAATACTTGCACAAAGATCTTGAAACACACAAAAACAACTTGTGCATGCTTTTATGAATCAACATATGTTAGCGTAACTTCATGTGCATAGATGAATTCATGTCAAACTAAATTTTATGCACATTCCCATGTTAATTTTATAACATTGGAAGATAATACAATGCAAAATTATAAACTTTGATGCAAGAAGTATTCAAATAAATTTATTTGAGAAAAAAAAATATGATTCAAATGTATAAAATGCACTTCATTCCTATCCAAAATGGTTCAAAATATGATTAGGAACTCCTAATTATCATAATTGGACACTCAAATAATTCAAAAAGAGTTTCTTGCCAGTCAAAAACCATCTAAAAGCTTGTGCAAAGATGGTTTACAATAGTCAAAATATAGAATATCACCAGTAAAAAGAAAGATCATGAAGTTTAGAAGCTATATCAATTTTAATTTCTTGATTTGGATATCCTATGAGGAAGTTATGGCCAAAACAATGGAGCTAGAGTGAGTGGGCAGCATACCTCTTTGAAGAAGTATATAGAGAATTAAATACTCCCTATGTGTGGTTTTTAATTATCCAATAATAGTTCAAGCAATGCATTGGAAAGCATGTGGAGTTTACTTTCTATACCAAGTGGAATTATCCACTTTGGACATTATACGAGAGAGTTATGGCCAATGTAGTAAAGGTAGGTATGCTAACCTTTCTCTTTCTCTTACTTCCTTCTCTTCTTCTTTCCTTCTCTCTCTATTTTTTTCTCTCTTTCTCTCTATCTCGCTTGACATGTCTCTCTCCATTATCTCCTTTTGTTTCTCTCTTCTTCATTCTCTTTCTATGCCTCTTTCTTCATCTCTCATTTTCTCTTACTTCTTTCTTTCTCTCTCTCCTTCTTTTCTTTCTCTTTCTTTCTCTTTCTTTCTTTTTCTTTCTCTTTCTTTCTCTTTCTTTCTCTTTCTTTCTCTTTCTTTCTTTTTCTTTCTCTTTCTTTCTCTTTCTTTCTCTTTCTTTCTCTTTCTTTCTCTTTCTTTCTCTTTCTTTCTCCCTCTTTATATCTCTACTTTTTTCTTTCTTTCTCTTTCTCTTTCTCTTTCTATATTTATTGACATTTCTATCTTACCTTCTTTTGCTCTCTCTCTACTTTTCTTCATTCCATGCAAAACAACGAGAACATATGATATGCTGCTTCCCCATAATATTTGCATCAAGTTCATGTAATCTAATAGCTAGTACTTTCACCTTCTAATTGGAGGTCATGGGTTCAATACCCCCGCCTATCACATGGCCAGATTTTTGCCTTACGATCTAGAATAGATAATGATACATGACTGAAGGATTTGTGCCAACCTTTTGCACTTCGATACTCTGTCAATCAAAGTCGATTCTATTTTCTGCATGCAATTCAAGGCTACTCAAAGTTCGAGCTCCACGAGACCTCTCTCCATGGCTGTTCGTATTTTCTTTTTGATGATGAAGATGGTCCCCAATTAGTATGGAATCTCTCCTTGCTCTAATACCAAATGTGAGAAGTGGAGAATGACATGCCTGGGACTCACATCCCAGCCTATTTATAGCCCTTGCCTAGTCACCATCTAGAGTTCTCTCTAAGGTTCCTCTACCCATCTCACCATCGTGAGTAGGTACCTCCTATGAACTCTCCAGCTTTTGGCCTTGGCTATCCCCCGAGCAAGGAACTTCTTGTTCCTCTAGGCACATACATCTCTAGAATATAACATTTACAGGGGTCTATGTGGATTGATTGTGATCTCAAAAATGGCAATAGGATGTTGGGTATTAAAGAGAATAAATGCAAGATGGTTGGTTTTGAATCCTGGAGCAACTTCATTCAAAATGGTAAGGTCGTTGAGGATGTCGAAATCATTAACTTGACTGGTCTATTCGCTCCCTGTAAACAAGCCTTGGTTGTTCTAAAAAAATGTTCAAAGTAACTCTTGACGAAAGTGAGCACAGAAGAAGCATCCCTCTTTTTTCTATTGTTGTCATTTATTCCTATTTCAAAAGGTGGACTCCTATCTCTAGCCTTGTGGAGAAATTAAATAACAGATATAGGAATCATTGGACTCCAAAGCAATGGAGATATAGGTTCATATCTATTTGGGCTTTTCCTTTGTCCATTAAGCATTCTATCTTACAATGTCTCATTATTTATAAATTGGAGTGGGGCAAAATTTAAGAATTATAACATTAGCAATGGGATTTACTGCTTTTGTGGCATGGTGGAGATCTTGCCCAACTCTTCTTTAATTGCTAGCATGCAAAAAGGTTTTGTAGTCTTCTTGATGGTTATTGTCATGTGGTGGGTATCACTTTGCTTCGTTATTAAGAAATAATTATTGGTATTAGCAACAAAATGGACCTAGTGTTATGGCAACTTTAGAGATCAAAAATCCTATGATACATTTGGGTGAGTAGGAACCGACTTTTTAATAATGGACAGAAAGACTTTTTGGTTTCTTGTAAGAGAGATCTCATCAAACTCCTTGAGTGAAGTATGAAGACCATCAAAGCTACTACTACCAAAGATTTAAGGTTTTAGGAAATAAATCAAGGATTCAAATACAAAAAATGGAGAAATGTATTATTATCCCTGTACTCTAGGAATAGGTTTAAAATTTCAATGGTAATAATCTAATTTTTTTAGCCATCTGATTGCTGAATAGGTGTTGTGTTTGTTCTCCTTGATTTTGGGTGTCCTCTTTGTGAGCATCGGGGCTTGCCCCATGCACGTTTGTATCAGTCCCCTTGTAATATAATTCTTCACTTTTTTCTCTCAAAAAAAAAAATCTTCATAAATACAAACCATGAACGAAACATGTGATAATGCATGAAAAAATCAACTGGTACATTTGAGGATCCTTAGGATGACTCTATGCTTTGGAGTGGTTCAAGGGAGCACACATAAGTTCTACGTCTATGATCAGGTCAGAATTTGAGCCATGGCAGAGCAAAAGGTCAGGATTGTGTAGAGAAGGTGCAACCTATTCACAAATGAATAATTGTCAGCACTAAAAATTTAGAAGATGAGACGATGGCTACAAATATTACTAGCAACTTTTGTGCTTGAAAAAAATTACATGCACTCACCGGTAATTGTCACCACTCACCATAGATCCGACAAAAAATGAGGAATAAATTACACATCACAAACAACATAGGAAGATTTTACTTCTTCTCAGATGGTGCTGAGGAGCATTCTAGAGAAAATTCATCAACCCTAAATGGATGATCATCGGTCAACATATCTATACAGTAGTTTCTGATGTTTAGAACCATCACTATGGAATGCACAATTCTGCTTCTTGCCATAGTGATGATTCCAGATGTTAGAATTATGGATTCCATATTAGTGTGAGCTAGAGTTTTTGTTACATATAACTAGTCACATGATGCACTGAAGCTTGAGGACCATTGTACACAAGTCAGGAGCAAGAAGTAGAATCCCCAATTCTGAACCGTCCCTATGGAATCCACAATTTTGCTTCTTGCACACACTATTGTGGATTCCATAACGATGATTCCAAACATTAGAATTATGGATTCCATAGTAGTGTGAGTGAGTATCTTCATTATATACAACTAGCCGCATGATGCACTAATGCTTGAGGACCATTGTACACAAGTCAAGAGCAAGAAGCAAAATCCACAATTCTGAACCATTCCATCCACAACTCTGTGTCTTCCTCACACTATTGTGGATTCCATAGCGATGATTCCAAACATTAGAATTGTGTATTCATTAGTAGTGTGAGCTAGAGTCTTTGTTATATACAACTATTCGCATGATGCTTTGAAGCTTGAGGACCATCGTACATAAGTCGGGAGCAAGAAGCACAATCCACAATTTTGAACCATCGCTATGGAATCCACAATTCTGCTTCTTGCTCACACTTTTGTGGATTCCATAGTGATGATTCCAAATTTAAGAATTGTGGATTCCATAGTAGTGTGAGCTAGAGTTTTCGTTATATACAACTAGTCACATGATGCACTAAAGCTTGAGGACCATTGTACACAAGTCAGGAGCAAGAATTAGAATACAAAATTTTGAACAATTGCTATGGAGTCCACAATTCTCCTTCTTGCTCACACTACAGTGGATTCCATAGCCATGATTCCACATCTCAGATTTGTGGATTCCATAGTAGTGTGAGCTAGAGTCTTCATTGTATACAACTAGCCACATGATGCATTGAAGCTTGAGGACCATTGTACACAAGTCAGGAGCAAGAAACAAAATCCACAATTCTGAACCATTGCTATGGAATCCACAATTTTGCTTCTTGCTCACACTACTGTGGATTCCATAACGATGATTCCAAATGTCAAAATTGTGGATTCTACAGTTTTGTGAGGTAGAGTCTTTGTTATATACAACTTTTCACATGATGCACTATAGCTTGAGGACCATTGTACACAAGTCAAGAGCGAGAAGCAGGATCCACAATTTTGAACCATCACTATGGTCCACAATTCTGCTTCTTGCTCACACTACTGTGGATTCCATAGCCATGATTCCAAACGTCGAAATTGTGGATTCCATAGTAGTGTGAGCTAGAGTGTTTGTTATATACAACTAGTCACATGATGCACTGAAGCTTGAGGACCATTGTACACAAGTCAGGAACCATTGTCAAGACCGTCGGCGCTTGTCACACAAAAGCTTGAGTCTACCGTAGAGTGGACAGATGTTTCTTTCCAGCTTTCACAGGTTCGCCCTAGAGTGTCAATAAGAATTTCGTATGGAGAAAAAGGATGCCATCATGCCATGATATGTCATTACCTGCTGGAATAATAATACATTATTCGCCTAAACTTAAGGCTATGCCAACTGCATGGTTGTGAGAACTGACAAAGGTTGTAGTTGCAACCTCATTTCACCAAGATTGTATGTAGAATATGTTCATATGATTCCTCGAAGTTGGAGAGCAACAATATATCTGTACAGTGAGACATTAGGTCGGAATGGATTCACACAGACTCGGTGGAACTTTTACTATTTTTGGTTGTATTCCATGTGGAACAAGAAGAAAGTTGGTGATGTCACCTCATAGTTGTTCAAATAGAAAGTTGGAACTACACGAACTTTGTTTTAATCTACCATCCTATGTGAACAATGTTGATAACAAAGAGTTGTAGTTAAAATAGCAATCATCTGAAGGTTGATACAAATGAAATCAACAAAAGATTGATTTTTTGGAAAACTTCTTAGAAGATACATTGAAAGGGCCAGGGAGAGAGGTGGGAACAATTTTCTGGAGATTTTTGCATGACATGGAAAATGAAACTCCATGCTCCTCTGCCTTTTGCGAACACACAAAGAAAAATGTTTGTTTGCAATTTGATGATAATCATTCAAAATATATGCCGCTATCCATTGTGAATTCAGCCTTACTATCCTTACACATATTACAAGAAAAATTCGTGGAGATGTATCTTCTACATTCTTCAAGGAAAACCCAAATTCATGTTTCATTTTCGTTATGTTTTGTGAAAAGGAATTGTTTAAATAAGTGGAGCCTTCCCTTTTTTGAGCAAACAAAGAAAGAAGTGTGAATTAATGATGGTGTATACAATTGTACAGGTGGTAGGATCCCACACTCAGGGTCAAGGGGCCTACAGGCCATTACAATAGAGATCAAGACCTAGGTTGCATTCTTTGTTATTTGACAATTTGTTTATTCGTGAACAATTACAAAATTTAATGGCAAGCCCCCATTATTCGACCGAATTATTTGGTGCCACACCAGCTTATTTGGACATGAGCGAATACTTTTTGCACGATAATTTGACAATTTTTTATCAAATGCACTTTCGATCGAAAAAGTTTTCGATCGGAAATTTCATAGGTCGAAATGTCTTTGATTGAAACAAATTCGGTCGAATACTTTTTTATAAAAGAATACAACTAGAATCTTTTTTATAAGAGTTACTTTGTTTTTTACGAACTTATAGTGTCGTAGAAAGAACAAGGTATAAAATCTTGCTATAAATATTAAGTACTTTAGTACTAAATAATAAAGAAAAATATTTTTGTTTGCAAATTAAAAACTATTGTGATTGTTTTACACAACATTGATTCTTACTTCACAATAGTATATGTATGTGTGTGTATGATTGTGAGTAAACATGTATTATGATTGTTTGAATTAATATTAATTCTTACTTCACAATAGTATATGTATGTGTATTTGAGTGTATAATTGTGAATGAAATCTATTGTGATTGTTTGATTCAACATTGATTCTTACTTCACAATAGTGTATGTATGTGTGTGCATGATTGTGAATAAAAATGTATTGTGATTGTTTGAATCAATACCGATTCTTATTTCACAGTAGTATGTGTATGTGTATGTGCGTGTATGTTATATGATTGTAAGTGAAAATCTAATATGATTGTGTATGTGCATGTATATGTGTGTGTATGATTGTGAATTAAAAACTACTGCAATTGTTGAAAAAGATTTTATGTTTTTTTTTATAATTCAAGGATTGAGAAGGTAAATTAATAAGTGAAGATCAAAGGCATCCAAGGTTTCATATCAACTAAGAGAAGGTTCTTGTTGTATCGATTCAATATAACTTCACAAATCCATAGATCTTCTTTAGGAAGTTGTATTGTATTGATACAACAAGAACCTTCTCTTAGCTGAGATCTTGGGCCTTGGCATCAAGGCAATAGCATCAAGAGGGACTTGTTGGGAGGAAAGAAATCAACTTGTTGAGACAATAGCATCAAGAGGGATGATAAAGTTTTAATAGGAATCCACTTATGCACTTGATCCTTGGATACTTATGACAAAAAAGATGCAAACAAGTAAAAAAAGAGATTTTACTTTTTATGATATAGTTTAGTATTTTTTCAAGCATATAATAATGAATTTTTATAGGTTATTTTGAAGGTTGATTGATTTCGAGTTGAGTAGGTGGTGGGAGGACTAGCTGCAATGTGTATATACTTCAATCATATGACAAACACATATAGGTACGAAAGTTGAAAAAACGTATGGTTGAAAATACCATATGTGCATATGTCTAAAGTTGGTTCTTAATGAATCAAGAACCCACTTTCCTAACTTTACTTACTTGTACATGATAGTGAAGGCAGATAAGATTTCTTGACACTGCTTATTTTTTTCAAGGCTCAAGTCGATTTACTATATGTATGTGCTCATGTTTATGTATATATACATATGCATGCGCGCATGTATGTATGTGAGTATGTACATATGCATGTGTGTATGTATGCATGTGAGTATGTATGCATATGTGTGTATGTATGCATGTGAGTGTATGTGTGTGTGTGGCTATGTGTGTGTATGTATATGTATTGATATATTTAGGTAGTGATGTGTGTGAACACACTAGGACCGCCGAGGCACCTTTTTCCCTCTTTAGGAGGTTTTTTTCCCCCGGCTTGTATATATGCCTATTGCCCTAATGGGCTACTTATCTTTGTATATTATCTAGTAATACATTCAGTACTATGTGTTGTGCTCCAAGCTTCTTCTTCTTCCTTGTGCTGTTCGCATGCTTTCGCAGACGTCTAACTCCAACAATTGGTATCAAAGCAGGTCGTCGCTTCATCTAGGGTGTCGTCTACACCTCTCCGGTTGCAGTCTCAGATTTGCACAAAATTTGGTGAGCATACTCAGGGTGTTTTAGAGATCAAAACTGCTTCGCTCTGTGGTTCCAAAATCGTGATCTGAGCTCGTTTCGGCTTCCAAACACACTATCATAGCGCTTGTGCAGGCTATTTCCTCTTTTTGTGCCAAAGGTATATACCAGTTTCTGTTCGCCAGTATAAGCATCTCGAAGTCTGCTACAGGTCTAGCAGAACTCGTCTGGGCAATTCCGTTCAACTTTTTGAGATACACTCAATTTTTTGCATCAAGGTATTTTAGACACTGGCCATGGCTGAAAGCAGTGATGTATTTCGTATGTTGGCTGTTGAGGATAAGTTGGATGGTACCAACTACCCGTTATGGGCTTATATGATGCAACATGTATTGGTTACAAAAGGACTGTGGAACATTGTGTAGGGTGTTGAAAGACGTCTTGTTACACCTGCGACTACAGGTACTGCAAATACAGGTGCTGAAGCTGATGGAGATGGTGTCGAAGATGATATTCTACAGATTCCTGTTCGTGCTACTATTTCTATTGCACCTACTGCAGAGAAGATTCGTTGGGATGGCAGAGATGCCCAGGCACATGCATTGATAGCTTTGTATGTCAAACGTGCCATTATTCCTCATATTCGCTCTTGCAGAACAGCAAAGGATGCTTGGGATACACTTACCACATTGTACCAGGCTAGGAATGAGGCTCGTGTTGCTTACCTCCAAAAACAATTGGAGAGTGAGCACATGAATGAAGGTGATTCTATGGACAGTTTTTTGACAAAGATCAAAGATTTGAAGGAACAGTTGATTTCTGCTAATGAGGTTATACCAGATAGCTCACTTGTGTAGACCGTTCTGAATGGTCTTCCTGATTCATATTAGAGTTTCACTTCTACTCTTTGATTGATGATGAAAGGCAATCCAAATGCCTTATCATTTGAGGAGTTAGTCTCTGTTCTGTTGCAAGAAGATCAGTCTAGGCAAAACAAGTCCATTATGCGTGTTGCAGATCAAGCTTTCTTGGCTGGTCAGAAGGGCAAAGGAAAATGGAGCTCTTCTACTAGTAAGCAGAAATTTGCAAATGCTGCACATTCAAAGAACCAAGACAAAGATGAGAAAAAATCAGAAAAGTAGAAATTGTTTTGTAAGTACTGTACACCAAAAACAGAGTCTGCTAATCTTGTGCAAGAAGAAGAATGGGCGTTTACTACTGTTTGTAGTTTTGACCCATCTTCTCATGAGCAGTGCATGTCTGCAATAGACTCAGATGTTTGGTACTTTGACAGTGGGGCGACGAAACATATTACCTCACAGCGCAGTTTCTTCTCTTCACTCGAGCCTGTCCCTACAGGGAATACTGTTACATGTGCCAACAACTCCTCTTATCCTATCATGGGAGTTGGTAAGATCATTCTCACTACTGCTGATGGTAGTTCTTTCACTTTGTCAGATGCTTTATTTGTGCCAAGGATCAAGAAGAATCTGTTATCAGTTTCTGCATTAGCCAAGATTGGCTTGGTTGTGAAATTTGTTGATGACAGATGTACAGTTCATGATCTGTTGAATCGCGATGTTATTATTGCTTCTAGCATTTTATGTCGTGGGTTGTATAAGCTCATAGACTATGAAAGATCTGTTAATGATTCGGCATGTGCAGTTCATGATTCTCAGGCTATGTCAGATGCAAAGCTTTGGCATGCACGCTTTGGTCATCTGATTTTTTCTAGTTTGCTACACTTGTAGAAACTTGATATGGTGTCTTCTTTGCCCAAGCTCGAGACACCTGGAAAACATGTTTGTGAAGGCTATATTTTGGGCAAAATGCAGCGTTCCTCCTTTCCAAAAGATGGTTCAGTTCGGGCTACACAGAAATTGCAGCTTGTACATAGTGATGTCTGTGGTCCTATGCAGACACCCTCTTTTGGAAATTACCTTTACTTTGTGACTTTTCATTGATGATTTTTCCAGGCATCCATGGGTATATCCACTCAAAGCAAAGTCTGAAGTGTTCATGTGCTTTAAACAGTTTTTGGTTTTGGTTGAAAATCTGTCAGCATGTAAAATGGGCACCCTCCGTTCTGATCGAGGGGGGAATATATGTCTTCTGATTTTAAGGCATTTCTGGCTGAACATGGGATAAAACACTAGTGTATAGTGCCATATACACCTCAACAGAATGGAGTTGCTGAACGAAAGAACATGTCACTCATGGAGATGGCGAGGTGCATGGTCCAGAGTCAGGCTTTACCACATAGTTTCTGGCTTGAGATTGTCATGTGTGCAACATATGTACTGAACAGGTGTCCCACTAAAGTGCTGCAGTCTATCACTCCATATGAGGCTTGGCATGACCGCAAGCCATATGTTGCTCATCGGCGTGTTTTTGGTTGTTTGGCATATGCACTAGTGCTTGAACAACATCCAGAAAATTGGATGATAAGGCAGTAAAATGTATTTTTGTTGGGTACAGTTCTGAAAGTAAAGGCTATCATCTGTATCATCCATAGACTAAACGCATTCTGGTTAGCCGTGATGTTATCTTTGTGAAAGATGCTATTCAGCCATTTCTTTCATGTACGAAGGAGACATCTGTTAGATCCAAAGACATGTATGATACTTTGATGCCTCTTTTTACAGGTGGACAGTCTAGTGCTGGTCCTAATGAGGCAACTTCTCAGCCTTTGTAGGTTTTATATGATGATGCAGATCATTCCATTTCTGATGCAGATTTACATGATGCACTTGTTGATGAGAGAGCTGATATTGAGCAGCCAAAAACTATGCCAAGATGGCTGGTGCAGACTTTCCGTGACAGCAAATTAGATGCACCTTTGTCATATCGTACTGGTTAAGGCTCTCATAGTGCCTCCTTTGCATCAGATTGCTATGCTATGGCTGCGTCTAGTCTTTGTGATGAGAATGAACATGTTTCTTTTGATGAAGCACAGAATTCAAAAAATTGGATGGCTGCTATGCAATCTAAATATGATGCTATAATGAAGAATGGTACATGGTCTTTATGTGACTTGCCTCCTGGCAAGAAGGCCATTGGCACTAAGTGGGTATACAAGCTGAAGTGTAAACCTGATGGTATAGTTGACAAGTATAAGGCTAGGTTTGTTGCAAAGGGTTATGCGCAGGAAAGAGGCGTTGATTTTGATGAGACCTTTGCACCTACATGCCGTATGACTACTGTTCGGAGCATTTGTGCACTTGCAGCCCATCATGGTTGGAATGTACATCAGTTGGACATTAAAACAACATTTCTTAATGGTGATTTGCATGAAGAAGTGTATGTTTTTCAACCCTGTGGCTTTGTGTAGAAAGGGCATGAAAACCAGGTGTGCAGGTTAAAGAAGGCATTATATGGTTTAAAGCAAGCACCACGTGCTTGGTATGAGAAGATACATGCCTATCTAGTTGTGCATGGTTTTGAGAACAGTCCAAGTGAAAGCACCTTATATGTTAAACGTGCTAATGATGTGCTTCTGATCATTGTTGTCTATGTTGACGACATGGTGCTCACTGGTCCTATTGAGAAGCATATTGCTGATTTCAAGGCTGATTTGCATGCCTCATTTGAGATGTCTGATTTGGGGCATTTGCATCACTATTTGGGCATTCAGTTTATGCAAGTTGATGGTGGAATGGCTTTGTGTCAAACGAAATATATTGACACATTATTGCAGCATTTTGGCCTTGAAGACTGTAAGCCTATTGCCACTCCTATGGAGATAGGTTTATGATTGAGTCTTCATGATGCTGGAGATGCATTTGATGATGTTCTCTATCAGCAGGCTGTTGGATGCTTGATTTACTTATGCATTACTCGGCCAGATATTCAGTTTGTTGTCTCATAGATGAGCAGGTTTATGCATTGCCCAGGAGTCACGCATTGGAAGGCGGTTAAGCGCATATTTTGCTACTTGAGTGGCACTCGACTACTTGGGTTGTTTTATCCCAAGGGGGGATCACTACCGCCAGATTTGCATGCTTTTTCTGACTCAGATTGGGGTGGTTGCTATGACACTCGTGTGTCCACCAGTGGTTTTTGCTTCATGCGTGGTAGCTCATGTATATCTTGGTTGAGCAAGAAGTAGCCTACTGTGGCCACTTCTAGTTGTGAGGCTGAGTATAGGGCAGCTTTCACAGCTACTGTTGAGTATGTGTGGCTCAGATGCCTCATGGCTGATTTGGGTGTTGGTTAGTCTTCTGCCACCACCATCTTCGCTGACAGTCAGAGCACATTAGCAGTTGTGAGGAACCATGTGTTCCATGCTAGCACTAAGAACATTCAGGTGCATTATCATTATGTCAGGGAGAGGTTCTCTGTTCGGCAGATCAGCTTGGCATATGTGCCCACATTGGAGAACATTGCAGACCTTTTCACGAAGGCTCTGCCTAGGGAGAAGTTTGAAGCTTTCCGCAAAGCTTTGGGCTTACTTCCTTTTGTGGAGTGATTTCCACATATCTTGGCACTTCCTTATACATGAGTGTCAGCTCCTTGTTCACCGCATCACTCCTAGGGGGAGATTTGTTGATATATTTAGGTAGTGATGTGTGTGAACACACTAGGACCGCCAGGGCACTTTTTTCCCTCTTTAGGAGGTTTTTTTCCCCCGGCTTGTATATACGCCTATTGCCCTAATGGGCTATTTATCTTTGTACATTCTCTAGTAATACATTCAGTATTGTGTGTTGTGCGCCAAGCTTCTTCTTCTTCCTTGTGATGTTCGCGTGCTTCCGCAGATGTCTAACTCCATATGCATGTGTGTATGTATGTATGTGAGTATGTACATATGCATGTGTGTATGTATGCATGTGATTATGTATGCATATGTGTGTGTATGTATGCATGTTGTGAGTGTGTGTGTGTGTGTGGCTATGTGTGTGTATGTATATGTGCAAGTATCTATATGTATATGTGTATGTGCATAAGTGCAAGTATTTATATGTGTATATGTCTATGTGTGTATGATTTTGTATGTATATGTGTATATGTATGTGTGTGTGTATGTGTATGTGTGCATGAAAGTACATGTATGCATGTGTGTATGTATGTGCACATGAAAGTACGTGTATGCAAGTGTGTATGTGTATGTGCGTGTATGCTATATGATTGCAAATGAAAATCTAATATGATTGTGTATGTGCATGTATATATATGTGTATGATTGTGAATTAAAAACTATTGTAATTTTTGGAAAAGGTTTTATGTTCTTTTTGATAATTCAAGGGTTGAGAAGGTATTAATAAGTGAAGATCAATGTCATCTTGGACAATGTATATCAGCTAACAGAAGGTTCATGTTGTATTAATACAATAAAGCTTCACAAATCCATAGACCTTCTTTAGGAAGTTGTATTGTATTCATACAACACGAACCTTCTGTTAGTTGAGATATTTGCATCAAGACAATCACATCAAGAGGGACTTGTTGGGAGGAAAGAAATCGACTTATTGAGATAATAACATCAAGAGGGACTTGTTATGGCCAAGTTTTGATAGAAATCGATTTATGCACTCGAACTTTCAATAGTTATGACAAAAGAGATGTAAACAGGTGATAAAATATTTTACTTTTTATGATATAGTTTAATATTTTTTCAAGCACATAATAATGAATTTTTATTTTTTTATATTTTTATAAGTTATTTTGAACGTTGATTGATTTTGAGCTGAGTATGAAGGTAGAAATTTCCCATTAAAAAGGGATCATTATCGATTGTTAACGTGAATCATTTGAATGGGTATCAGACAATAGGTTCTCCTTTATTCAATAGAATATAGGTGAATCCCACCATAGAGATAAAAACATGTTCTTTTAAGTTAGAACATGAAGCTTGGGGGTATTCCTAAAATTTTATATATAGTTGTATCTTCGATTTGTACATGATTTTACTTACTTGTACTTGACTTTACTTATTTGTACATGATTGTAAAGGTAGACAAGGTTCCTTGACTTCGCTTTTTTTTAGGATCAAGTCGATTTATTGTGTGTATGTGCTTGTATTTATGTATATATACATATGCATGTGTGTATGTATATATACATATGCATGTGTGTATGTATGTATACATATGCATGTGTGTGTATGTATGTATACATATGCATGTGTGTGTATGAATGCATGTGAGTATGTATGACATGTGTGTGTATGCACATGTATGTATGTGTATGTGTGTATATGCATATGTATATATGTGCATGTGTATATGCATATGTATGTATTTATGTGCATGTGTGTGTATACATGTGTCTATGTATGTATGCATATGCATGTGTATGCATATGTGTGTATGTATGCATGTGAGTGTATGTGTGTGTGTCTATATGTGTGTATGTATATGTGCAAGTATCTATATGTATATGTGTATGTGTATATGTGCAAGTATCTATATGTGTATGTGTGTGCATGCATATGTGTGCGTTTGTAAATGTGTGTGTATGCATATCATATACCTGTGCATTTTTGTATGTGTATATATGTGTCTATGCATATGTGTGTATATGTATCTGTGTGTATGCATATGTGTGTATGTATGTGCATGTGTGTGTATGTATGTGCATGTGTGTGTATGCATGTATCTATGTATGTATACATATGCATGTGTATGTATGTGCATGTGCGTATATGTGTGTGTATGTATATGTGCAAGTATCTATATGTGTGTGTGTATGTATATGTCTATGTATATGTCTATGTATATGTCTATGTATATGTATATGTCTATCTGTGTGTATGATTTTTTGTGTACATGTGTACATGTTTGTGTGTGTGTGTGTGTATATGTGGCATATCTGTGCATGTTTGTGTGTATGCATATGTGTGTATGACATGCACATACATACACACATATGCATACACGTACTTTCAAATCTATAAAACAAAAACACTAATTTCACCTCTGAAGAAAGTTCTCTATGGTAGGATAAGAGCTCTATAGACTCTCAAACAAACATGTGTGGAATGAGTTTTCAATAATAAGTTTTTTATCGAAATTTTTTGAATCGAATTTTTTTTGTTTGAAAGAGTTTTCGATTGAAAGCCTTTCAATCGAAAGTTTATCCTTGTCTTTTTTTTTGGTGTTTATTCACAAAACCCCGAATAAAATGAACATATTCGGTATTTTTTAATTATTCGATCAAATAACTACAACCTAGACCAAGACATGTTGAAATACAAGAGACGATCATATGTTATTTAGGTAGCAAAATGTAGGGCTGCTTTCGAGGAAGAGGGGTCTTCGCTTCCTTGATTACAAAATTCTGCTCGATTTTGAGGACGACCCAAACCGATACCTGCATTCTTCGGATGATCATCCCAATCTACACATCGATGAAGAATATCTTGTACAAAAACTTTTTGAATGAATATAGTGCTATTTGATTATTATTTGGTAATGATCTCTCAACTTGCACAAAGCATTGAAGTAGACTTTCTGCTAATCCTTTATGTTGTAAGTTAGAAAGCTTTAAGGGTGTCGTTGCTTTGGCCCTTCTTGTAACCCAAAAGAGAACAAAATGATTTGGACATAGCTTTTTTACTTCTTTCATTGATAATGGTTCTCCTTCTAATTCCTCTAGCTCTAAATCTTGGTGGAATAAAATGCTAATCCCGATTGCGTAGATTGAGCATTCTTCTCAAACAAAATCCTTTGAGATTCAGCATGATCAAGGTCATTATTCACATCTTGCATTATTGCCATGTTTTACTTTCAAATTTGCAAAACAAAAACATTAATTTTACCTCAAAAGAATCCACATAACTCAAATGAATCCTGTTACCACTTCATCTAATCCACATAATTCAAATGATATCACTTCATTTAATCCACATAAATCTAATGACACCACTTCATTTAATTCACTTAATGAAATCATACCATTTCATTTATTCCACATAGTTCAAATGAATCCAAAACATATAATCCATATAACTCAAATGATACCACTTCATTTAATCCACATAATTCAAATGATACCACTTCATTTAATCCACATAGTTCAAATGATACCACTTAATTTAGTCCACATAATTCAAATAAATCCACATCATTTAATCCACACATTACAAATGAATCCATTTCATTTAATCCACTTAACAAAAATGATACCACTTCATTTACTCCACATAATTCAAATGAATCCACAACATTTAATCCATATAACTCAAATGATACCACTTCATTTAATCCACATAACTCAAATGATACCACTTCATTTAATCCACATAATTCAAATGATACCACTTCATTTAATGCACATAATTCAAATAAATCCATATATTACAAATGAATCCACTTCATTTAATCCACTTAACTCAAATGATACCACTTCGTTTACTCCACATAATTCAAAGGAATCCACAATATTTAATTCAAATAATTTAAATGAATCCACAACATTTAATTCACATAACTCAAATGATACCACTTCATTTAATCCACATTATTCAAATAAATCCACATCATTTAATCCATATATTACAGATGAATACACTTCATTTAATCCACTTAACTCAAACGATACCACTTCATTTAATCCACATAATTCAAATGAATCCACAACATTTACTCCACTTAATGAAAATGAATCTATATCATTTAATCCCGATAGTTCAAATGAATACAAATTGTTTTCAATATGGTCCTAATCCATCCGTCATGGATATCTTTAAACCATACCGAGTTAGATGTGACAATACTCTAAGTAGTTCATGTGCATCTACTCTTTTTTATACATCTTTGTCAAAAGCTAATTCTAAAGCATATTTGAACTTGTAAATCCCATTCTTATCAATGGATAACTGTTGAAATCTATATATTTCAAGAGTTGCAATAGGATTATCAAAACCGTAAATGTCACTCGACTCTTATTAAAAGGTGGAAGACTAGTGGATATACATTTGGGTGCAATCCACCAGTACTTTTCGACTCCACTCCTTTCTAGTTGATATTTCTAAATTAGTTAGCTTCGAAAAACATTTTTTTTGTTGGTAAATATGTTGCTCTACCAAAATCAATGGGATATATTACAAGTGTGTAAAAATAATATTTTTTGTAATAATCCATTAATCAGCTTCCAAATGTTTGTCCTCATGATTGTTATATCTTCTTCTGTGTCTTTAATACCTTTGTTTTGTGGTACATTTAGATACTCCTTCATTTTCTATATTGTCCTTCTGCCACGAGAGCTACATCTTCGAAAAGAATAGATGAATATGAGAGCAAACAAAGATTATTCAATGTTTGATCTCCCATATTCACATATGTATCTCTTGTATTTGGATCTATCGATGGTCTCTCTCCTTGTTCACTCGTATCTAATCTTAATCACTTTCCTCGCTTCATTATCTCATAATGTAGACCCATAAATTTAATTTTATCACGGAATCCAGACATTGTGGTGGTATCCAATGCCAATGACTCTTCTACTTTGATGATCTATCCAAACATATGAGTAAGCTCTTTGGACATTTGCTCATCTAATACATGTGCTCCACCTGACACACTTCCAAATTTATCTTTAATGTTAATATATGTTGTTCTAGATAATTGCGCAATGAAATCTTGTAATTAGATGTGTCCATGGCTAGAGCGATTTGATCTTCTCTCATTCCATACATATAGGAGCACACAAATTCTTCCAAAAATTTTTGCTCCTACTTGTTTATTTTACCTACTGTCTGTACAAAAATAAAAAATAGACTATCAGAATAGATATTAAAACTTTAAACACAAATCTAATTCATAAAAATAGTAATAAAAAATATGTCTCATAAATAAAACAATAGATACTTAAATACATTTTAAGTACATATATAAATAGATACATCAGTATGGATAGATAAATCAATAGTATATGTACACAAATCATAGACATATGGGTAGTTAAATAAGAAGATTTATAATTAAATAGAAAGTGTAGTTATAATCTTAAAGTGAATCTATGTAACTATGAAGAATGTAAGAGTCAAAGAATGAGACATTCATAATATTTCATATATATTCACTATACTATTTATGAGTCTTGTCACATGAGTGTATATAACTATTGCGAAAGTAAGAGTCAAAGAATCAGACAATCACAATAGTTTCTATAAACCTTGCGACCTACACTAAGTATTCTCATTGGAATCTAAGTGACTATTGTGAGAGTAAGAGTCAAAGAATCAGACAATCACAATAGTCCCTATACACTCCCTATACTATTGAGAGAGTAGGATTTGAGGTGGCGATTCAAACAATCTGAATAGATCTATTACTGAGTCATATACTATTGTGAGAGTAAAAATCAATGTAGCAAGTCAAACAATCACAACAATGGTTTATTTTTAAATTTTTTTCATCAATGTATACAAGTACAAACGCTTTCGCAAGTCAAAAATGTATACAATTGATGATTAAAAAACACAAAACTAATTATATAAATACAAATCATGCATATGTAATGTTACGATTAGTGTCCATGTGAAAGGCCATATGGCCATTGGACACTTCTTTGTATATGTTCTTTAATAAAACATATAGTGGCCTGGTCAGTCACAGACTGTAAGTTCAACTGCATTTGTAACACCTAAGAAGTATGTCTTCATGCTCCCTATGTACTATGTGTTTTTGCCTATTCTGCAACCTCTGTGTGGAGTACCATGTGCAGCCCTAGGATCTCATTTTTCTACTATGAGGATATCGTCGTGGAGCTCTTAATAAGGAGAGCAAATTGTGTTGCATCAGCATCAAAATACTTCACAGGTAATAGAGCATTCGAGGCAAAAGAATTTGGCCCTTTTGTGCGAACGAAGCGAGCGCCTGCCCACCCACCCAAGACTTATGACTAAGGCGGCAACCAAGGCCTAGACCTTGGCATACCTTGTCATCCGAGTCACCAAAGTCACCATTGGCACCATTGGCTGCACGCGAGGGAGGACCTCAATGATCAAGGAAGATAGAGGTCCTCGGTACTTTTCGGGAGGTCACCCATCCCAGTACTATTCCTCCCGGAGCTCGCTTAGCCCTGGCAATCTCTTTCCACTAAGCTACACTCTTGTGGTGTCTGAAGAAGGGGAAAGACTAAGCTTGAAATTACCTTGGACATTTTTTGGTCCCTCAAAGCTTCATTCTTTGCTCTAAAAGCCTTTGATTAGCTATTCATACCTTAGCATGTAGAGGATAACCTTACTACTTTTACTGACCTTCTTTCACATCTATGCCCATAAAGGCTTGTACCTCTTTAACATTCCTTGGCCTTGACAGCTCCACTATGGCTCGTACCTTATCTTCATCTGTTGAGATTCCATTCTTAGAAACAATATGGCCTAAGATTTTACCTTGACGCACCATGAACACACACTTTTCTGGGTTCATACACACTCGATATTCTCTACACTTGTTGAAGATTTGTCTGAGCTCAGGGATGTGAAATCTTCTTTCTTGGGAATGAGCACATAAATCATCCACATACACTTCTAGGCTCTTTCGCAAGAACTCTTTGAAGACATGACACATGAGCCTTTGGAATGTTGCAGGTGCATTGGTGAGCCCAAATGGCATCACACGAAATGCAAAGATTCCCCACTCTGTGGCAAATGCTGTTTTGTGTTGATCTTCTTGGGCAATGGCTACTTGATTGTAACCTGAAAATCCATCAAGGAAGCTATAAACTTCCTTGCCTGCAACACGCTCCAATAGGTGTTCCGTGATTGGAAGTGGATAACTATCTCTGATCGTAGCGGCATTAACTTTTTTAAGGTTAATACACACTCTCAACTTCCCGTTCTTCTTGGGCACCACTACAATGGGGGACACCCATTCAGTATGCTCAATCTCATAGATGAATCCAGCTTCAATCAGCCTATCAATTTCTTCTTTTATTTTAGCTGCATAAGTGTCATTATATGTGTAGGGCTTCTGTTTGGTGGGCTTAGCATCAGCAATCATGGGGATCGTATGAGAGCATATTCTTGGATCGACCCCTTTCAAGTCTCTATAGTGCCATGCAAACACATCCCTATATTCCCTTGATAGAGCTACGAGCTCCATTTCTTCTCTTGCACTTAGGTCATCTCCTATATATGTGCATCTCTCTTCGTTCTCTTCAATGGTCACTACAATTTTCTTGGTCTTTTCTTTATTATCATATGATTCTTCTATGATGGCCTCTCTCTTCGGCATCCGTACCAAAATTTTGCAGTCGTCAACTTCATATTTCTTGAAGTTTTCTGGTACTTCAAACAATGATTCCTCCTCTTCTTGTTTCACTGCTTTTCTTTTCTTTTTCTTTTGAATGCTCTCACTTCCATCCTTTGAATCTACCGTTTTAATACTTTTGAGAGGTTCTTCTTCTTTTTGGGTGAACACTCCTATATCTTCTAGATAGTGCTGCTCTGAGTTAAAGCAACTATCCATCACACTGGATTCTATATCATCGTCATTCTCTTCTTCTTCTATGACATCACTAGGGTCACGTTCTTCTAGCAAGGGCTGACACATGAACATTGAAATATCATAACCCTCCTCATCACAATGAGGTGTCCATTGTTCTTCATTGACAGCAATGTCCATGGTGGCTAAGATTTCTGGCCAGCCATGAGGCTCAAATTCCTCATCCGGAAAGATCATCGGTGTGTAGGCTGGGTCTCTAACTGGTCTATCTCCTGGTGAAGTTCCTTCTTCTCTCGCCTTCAAGCGTTTTTCCTCTTCCTTTGCAACCTTGCACATCCACAAATGAGTATCTTCATGCAGCCATGATCGATCAGGTGAACTTTCAGAATGCATAGAGATGGAATCTTCTTTCGCTTTGTGGATAGGATTCCACTGTAGGGGTGGTACATCTCTGAAGGAGTAATCCTTCAAATTGACCTTGGTGGTGACCCCTAAGTGTTGTAAGTACAAGGAGTTGGTTCCCCAATCCTGTACTATTTGCAATTGTCATAGGAAGGGTCTTCCTAGGATCATCTCATAAACATTATTTTTCTCAAAGTCACATATAGCAAATGTGTGCTCAAACTCTACACCACAAGTGGTTAGAGTTATCCCTTCAAGCAGTCCTAGAGGTCTTTCAAAATGACCGTCGGCCATTTGAAGCTTCATTCTAGTTGGTCTTAATGTGGGTTTGCCCCATTGCTTCCACAAGGAGGTGGTCACAATGGAAACACCAGCACCTGAATCTATGATTGCTTTGGTTGTGTAACCTTGGTAGGTGATTGGAAGATAAGTATTACCTTCTTCACCCTCACACATGTCCCCTATTTTATCTAGAGGTATCTCTGGGACTTTCTGCTTAGATCTTGCTTTTGGCATATTGGAATCAAGTTATGGGACCTGATCCTTCACATGATTCCATAGCTCAGGTTTTGCTTTGAGCAGCTCTTCTACAGTGAGATGACATTGAACCTTAGTGTTCTTCACGACATTAATGTTCCTTGGAACCACTGAGTCTTCATTTCTTACCAATATCGTGGGAGCTCTGATCTGAAGAGATTTCAGATTCCCAAGGGCCTGGAAATTGAGGCAGTTCTTCTAAGGTATTAGATTCAAAATCTAACCTTTCGTCTTCTTGTTGCTCTACTTGATGTCCGTAAATAGATGGAATGTCTTGGGGAAATTGATCATGAAGATCATCAATTTCAGGTATAGGAGGGGGATTACCCTTCTCTTTGGCCCATTTCTCTTCTTGTATTTCCCGCAAGAACTCTTGAGAGTGCTCCTGAATTGAAGGAGGTATTCCAGCATCCGTGGAATTAGAAACATAAGCTCCCATTGGTGGTGAGCTTCTTCTCTCAATAACTGGTTGAGCCTGTGGAGGTAAAGAAACTTGTGGTTTGTTTACCAATTGCTCTAATCTTTCTAGTAAGCCCTGGAAATGCAAATCCGGTTTGATAGAGTTTGTCTGATTGAACTTTTGACTAGTCTCGAGTATAGCTTGAGCTTGTTCTACCATTTTCATGCACATTTTCATCCGTTCAATCTCTAAATCTGCTCTAGGGTAACTCTTGTCTAGGTTTGCAACTGTTGGCCCCTCTTGAGCCTGGTAGGCCTTGAACATCATGTCCAAGCCTGCTGGCATTGGATATGCAAGAACAGACCCTGGTTGCGGTCTATTTACAATGGGTGGTGGGGTGGGATGAGGTGGAGTAGATGGAGTTTCAGCATGCGAGGGGCTTTGAGATGCAATGTCATCTATTTTTGTTTTTGCTTCCTTCAAACTTTCTTCTAATTCTGATAACTTTTTATTCCACTTGCGATTGGATTTCTCCCTAGTATCCTTCCATGTTCTTGTTTTCCTCTTACTAGGCTTTCCTGATTCACTCGACTCTGATTGCTCTACTGGTTTATCCTGTTTTAAGGTTTGTGCTCTAGTGACAGCTTGTATGGGAGCCACATTACTGCTACTTGAACTTGAATCCACTACTAAGCCTACCACATGAATGGGTGTAATCTTGGGTGCACTGGAGGGGTTTCTTGGACAATCTCTGGGGAGATGGTCTTTGCCACATTCAAGAAAAAAAGCTTGTATTGTGATAGCCTGACCTTGACTCGAAGATGGTGGGTGGGGACAATCACAAATGAAATGGTCACCTTGACATCTGAAACAAGATCCTCTAGGGGCTTGTGGTCTCATTTGTCTCAATTGAAGCCTAGGGTTAGGATTTTTGTACATGACATTGGAGTATAGGTGGTGCCTCATATTGATACGAGTAAATCTCACTATGCTCAGGCCACTCAGTGTAATAAGCATGTGGACTACCTTCATGGGAGTAGTCTGAACTATGAGCGTGAGAGTCATTATCTGGTATCAATGGGGTTAGTGGCACCAATGCTCTATTTGGATTTTCCTCTCCCATAGCATACATGACTGGAATCACGTTGGCAGGAGCTGGTGGTTGGTTTCCTTAGACTAGTTGTGGCCTATATTGTGCCTGATATTGCTGTTGTGGTCAATAATATGACTGTTGGTATTGGTTCTGATACCTACCTTGTTGGTAAGGTTGCTGATAAGTTTGTCTAACAGCCTTCCTATTGTAGGGACAATCTTGAGCCGTGTGGTTCGTGTATTTTCTCTCAATAGTGCAATATGGAGCATTCCTTTCTCTCATGTTCTGGTTGTGCAATGGGCATACATTAGCCATATGGTCCCCTCCACAGGTATAACATCGGTTCAATGAGGTGACTCTCTGTGTTTGTCTATTTTGGACTCCCAGCTTCTTGGCAACTTGCTCAGCTATCTCATCTATTTCCGTGGAGATTTTCGAAGTATGACTAGTAGAACTATCAGAATCCTTATAGAGTTTGGACAATCCTAACTCCTCACCCAAGTTATGTTCTATGTCAATGCACGTCCGCACACACTCTTCTATGGATCTAGGCTCTTTCAAGTATACATATGATCTTAACTTTGTGCTCAGTAAGCCATCTAAGAACAAAGCCACTTGTTTGGCTGGTGTGGGTAGCTCTGGAGCAGGGCATCTTTCTAGGTACTGTCTAAACCTTCTACCTGCTAGTCGCACTGTTTCTTCGGGTGTCTGCTTGAAGCTGTGGATCAAAGATGATGTGTTATGCCTGATACCACTCTTGGAAAATTCTATAATGAATTCGTCTAACAGTTGACCTATATCGCGATACTTGCGACTACTCAGTGGTTGAAACCAAGATAAGGCAGTGCCCTTAAGAGTCAAACCAAATGGCTCATACTGGGTGAACAAATCCTCAACTTGTTCAGCTCTTAACACTTGTTTGAACTCGGCCACATGATCATAAGGATCTCCTATCCCGTCAAAATAATTCTTCATTGCCTTGATCACTTGAGTGGGTCTAAGGGTTCTTGGGTGCTCTCGGGGTCTAGGCAATGGAAAATCCTGTTCATCTCTTTGTTGCCTATGTGCTTGATGTCTCTATCTTTCAGGTCTTTCAGTTTCAAATCCTGATCTATTCCTGCCCACGGTGTGTGCAAAACTTACCTCCGGTCTCTCTCTAGTTCTTTCTCTCTGGGCTTCATGAGCGTGCGATGATCCTACTCCTTGGAGGCCATGGGAAACATTGGATCTTGGTGGAGGGAAAATCAATTTACTCTTCCAAGTATATGCATGTCTATCATGTTATGTTACCAAGAACATTTTCTTTGATGTGTTATCCAAGTAGACAACTTTGCCTAGTATCTCTGGATCCTTGAACTCGTAGATGATGACTATGCCCGATTGGCTAGGTTGATTTGGCTTGAATCTCCAAAAGGCTTCCTCTGTTTCTCTATTCAAGAATAGTTCTATGCTTTTGTTGTCTTGACGGATCCAATCTGGAGTGATCACTCTGGTCAAAACTGACTTACCTCTAGGAGTCTGGGGTCCTTGTCCTGCATTTCCTTGTTCTAGGTCTCCTATCTCATTTTCATGAATGATATTTCAAAACTCGTCGATCCTATCTGGTAGGTTGGTGACCACATACATGGTTCCTTCCTTATCAATGTATGAACCCTCTTCGAACTTGACCACCGGGTGTTCAAGTCCATAGGGTTGATCTGGATTTTTGAGTTGGACCACTGATCGCCTCAGGCCATCCTCATAGATGCGAGCACCTAATCAGCTAGTTCGAATATATTCCAATTGTGTCTTATAGGGACCTTCTGGTGTTTGTAGGTGGGCAGTTCCTGAGCCACGTGCAGGTTTCCCCATGCTAAAAGACATTTCTGAGTCACTTGTGTTAGAGTTTAGTACGTAAGGACAACCACTTAGTTGTTGTGCCCAAGACTTAGCTGTATGGTTGACACTAGACTGATAAGATCTAATGCTTTGTCTATCCTTGCCTAGGTGTCTACTAGATCTCAGGTTCATAAGCTTTGGGTAAGAGTCCAAAATTTCCCCTTGGTTCCCAAGTCCCACCTGAGGGTCAACTTCAAATTAGTCTATCTGAATCGCGATCCTGTGAAACCAAGAGAATCGCGATGCTATGAAACCAGAGAATCATGATGCTGTGAAATCAGAGAATCACGATCCTGTGAAACCAAGAGAATCGCGATGCTATGAAATGAGAGAATCGCAATCCTGTGAAACCAAGAGAATCGCGATCCTGTGAAACCAAGAGCATCGCAATGCTGTGAAATCAGAGAATCGCAATCCTGTGAAACCAAGAGAATCGCAATGTTGTGAAACCAGAGAATCGTGATCCTGTGAAACCAAGAGAATCGCGATCCTATGAAATCAGAGAATCACGATCCTGTGAAACCAAGAGAATCACGATGCTATGAAATCACAGAATCGTGTTTTTGAGAAACGCGATTTTCAGTAGAGAATCGTGTTTTTGAGATTCGCGATTGTGAGCAGAGAATCGTGTTTTTGAGAATCGCGATTGTCAGTAGAGAATCGTGTTTTTGGCTGAAAATTGTGATTTGTGAGAATCGTGATTTTGAGCACAACCAGAGAATCGCGATTCTGAGAATGACCACAGAATCGTGTTTCTTTCAGCAAGCTTTTACGCAGGAAATAGAAAACCACGATTTAAAAAAAAAATTGAATTTTTCACAGAATCGCAATTTTCATCACAGAATCGTGTTTTTTGGCGGGAGATTCAAATTTCATAACGCGGAGCAATGGCGAGCTTCGTATGTGCAGAAAATCATGAAAAAACACAGGCGCTTGCTCTCCTTTGCATCTCCTAACTCCTTCTCACACAATAATGCATGAAAAATAGTATGAAAATGGAAAAATGCACTAAAAAACAAGAAATTTCTATGAAGAAGAAGATGGAAGAAGATGCAGATGGTGATGATGATGAAGATGAAGAGGAAAAATCAGAAAATGAACAAAAATGATAGTTTTTTTACCTTCCAATGTCGCAAATCTACGATCTTACCATCACAACGCTCGTCCTCGAAGCTCTCTCCCTGGCAACGGTGCCGAAATTCGGTGTAGCTCAAGCGTAAGCACCACCTCCTTTAGTTGTCAAACCACAGAGACGTGAGGACCGGTATGAAGACCACGAGCAAGTGAAGGCACAAGTGTGTGAGTGAAAGCACACAAACATGCACACACATACACACACATGCACACAAGAAAAGATCAAAGAGAGGAACAATGGAAAGCTTCGATTGAAAAAGAGTTCTCTTACAAAGCTCTATTGTCTAACAAGCTAACCCCCAAAAATGAGCTCTCTAGCCCTTTTTATGGTTTTTTGACTAGTTTTGGCCCTGTCCAGACCTAGTGTCCGGCCTAGTTAAAAATTAGGTTCCAAGGCTTATTTGAGGGCTCAAACAAAGTCTAAAAATTATGAAAATTGGTAGGATGATAGTTCTAATACTCCTCAAGTTCGAGGACTCCTCGGCTTGAATGAAATGGAGTTACAAAAACAGAAAATGGTATTTACAATGGTTTGTAGTGATGAAAATCACTATTTTTGTAGGGGATTCTTCTAAAAATTTGACATGTACTTCTTGGAGCTCCCTACTTGCTCCTTCTTCTTGTGTGTGTCCACCTTTTTGATGTGCTTCCATGCTTGTGCTTGATCTTGAGTTCGAACACACGCTCAAAAAACGGATATGGATAATAAAATGAAAGTATTATTGTTGTTATGCACCTTGCCATCATCATGGGATATGTTTTGCACAGTTATTAGCAATGGTGCACCTGGTCATAAACTCATCTGTGTAACATATATGGAGCACTCTTGAGTGAGGAGATTCGTAGAAAATATACGGTTGGCATTCAGAGTGGAGATGCATATAATGTTCGTTATTCTTACAAAGGAAAGAATCAGCGATGTGGCAGGAGAAAGAACAAGGAAAAGAATGATCAACAGAATACGAGTAGAAGTAAATCAAGGAAGAGGGATATCAAATGCCATGTAGGATTCAAAATGAGCTTTCCAATGAGCTATAGAACTCAAAAAATGGACTTTGGATGAAAAAGTTATGTCAAATCAGGCTCCTGGGGGTCAAAATAGGCAAACATGCACTTATGGGAAAATTACGATTTTGTATGAAAATTGCGATGCTATGAAATCAGAGAATCGCGATGCAGTGAAATCAGAGAATCGCGATCCTATGAAACCAAGAGAATCACGATCCTGTGAAACCAAAAGAATCGCGATGCTGTAAAATCAGAGAATCGCGATCTTGTGAAACCAAGAGAATCGCGATGCTGTGAAACCAAAGAATCGCGATCCTGTGAAACCAAGAGAATCGCGATCCTATGAAATCAGAGAATCGCGATCCTGTGCAACCAAGAGAATCACGATGCTATGAAATCAGAGAATCGTGTTTTTGAGAATTGCGATTGTCAGTAGAGAATCGTGTTTTTGAGGATCACGATTGTCAACAGAGAATCGTGTTTTGGAGAATCGCGATTGTCATCAGAGAATCGTGTTTTTGGCTAAAAATCGTGATTTGTGAGAATTGCGATTTTGAGCACAACTAGAGAATTGCGATTCTGAGAATGATCACAGAATCGTGTTTCTTTTAGCAAACTTTTAGGCGGGAAAAAGAAAATCGTGATTTTCAAAAAAAAATTGAATTTTTCACAAAATCGCAATTTTCATCACAAAATCGTGTTTTTTGGCAGGAAATTCAAATTTCTGAGAGCTGAGCAATGGTGAGCGCCGTATGTGCAGAAAACCATGAAAAAACACAGGCGCTTACTCTCCTTTGCATCTCCTAACTTCTTCTCACACAATAATGCATGAAAAATGGTATGAAAATGGAAAAAATGCACTAAAAAACAAGAAATTTCTATGAAGAAGAAGATGGAAGAAGATGGAGATCGTCATGATGATGAAGATGAAGAGGAAATTAGAAAATGAACAAAAAATGATAGTTTTTTTACCTTCCAACATCGCAAATCTACGATCTTATCATCACAACGCTCGTCCTCAAAGCTATCTCCCCGGCAACGGTGCCAAAATTCGGTGTAGCTCAAGCATAAGCACCACCTCCTTTACTTGTCAATCCGCGGAGACGTGAGGACCGGTATGAAGACCACGAGCAAGTGAAGGCACAATTGTGTGAGTTAAAGCACACAAACATGCACACACATGCACACAAGGTAAGATCAAAGAGAGGAACAATTGAAAGCTTCGATTGCAAAAGAGTTCTCTTACAAAGCTCTATTCTCTAACAAGCTAATCCCCAAAAATGAGCTCTCTAGCCCTTTTTATAGTTTTTTGACTATTTTTGGCGCTGTCTAGACCTAGTGTCCGACCTAGTTAAAAATTAGGTTCCAAGGCTTATTTGAGGGCTCAAACGAAGTCTAAAAATTATGAAAATTGGTAGGATGATAGTTCTAATATCCTCAAGCTTGAGGACCCCTCGGCTTGAACGAAATGGAGTTACAAAAATAGAAAATGGTATTTATAATGGTTTGTAGTGATGAAAATCACTATTTTTGTAGGGGATCCTTCTAAAAATTTGACATGTACTTCTTGGAGCTCCCTACTTGCTCCTTCTTCTTGTGTGTGTCCACGTTTTTGATGTGCTTTCATGTTTGTGCTTGACCTTGAGTTCCAACACAGGCTCAAAAAATGGATATGGATAATAAAATGAAAGTAGTATTGTTGTTATGCACCTTGCCATCATGATGGGATATGTTTTGCACAGTTATTAGCAATGGTGCACCTGGTCATAAACTCATCTGTGATAACATATATGGAGCTGTCTTGAGTGAGGAGATTCGTAGAAAATCTATGGTTGGCATTCAGAGTGGAGATGCATATAATGTTTGTTATTCTTACGAAGGTAAGAATCAGCAATGTGGCAGGAGCAAGAACAAGGAAAAGAATGGTCAACGGCATAAGAGTAAAAGTAAATCAAGGAAGAGCGATATCGAATGCCATGTAGGATTCGAAATGAGCTTTCCAACGAGCTATAGAGCTCAAAAAATGGAATTTGGATGAAAAAGTTGTGTCAAATCAGGCTCCTCGTGGTCAAAACAGGCAAACAGGCACTTATGGGAAAATCACGATTTTGTATGAAAATTGCGATGCTATGAAATCAGAGAATCGTGATGCTGTGAAATTAGAGAATCGCGGTCCTATGAAATCAGAGAATCACGATCCTCTGAAAGCAAGAGAATCACGATGCTATGAAATCAGAGAATCATGTTTTTGAGAATCGCGATTGTCAGCAGAGAATCGTGTTTTTGAGAATCGTGATTGTCAACAGAGAATCGTGTTTTTGAGAATCGTGATTGTCAGCCATTTTATAGTTTTTTGACTAGTTTTGGCCCTGTCCAGACCTAGTGTCCGGCCTAGTTAAAAATTAGGTTCCAAGGCTTATTTGAGAACTCAAATGAAGTCTAAAAATTACTAAAACTGGTAGGATGATAGTTCTAATATCCTCAAGCTCGAGGGCTCCTCGGCTTGAACAAAATGGAGTTACAAAAATAGAAAATGGTATTCACAATGGTTTGTAGTGATGAAAATCACTATTTTTGTAGGGGATTCTTCTAAAAATTTGACATGTACTTCTTGGAGCTCCCTACTTGCTCCTTCTTCTTGTGTGTGTCCACCTTTCTGATGTGCTTTCATGTTTGTGCTTGACCTTGAGTTCCAACACAGGCTCAAAAAATGGATATGGATAATAAAATGAAAGTAGTATTGTTGTTATGCACCTTGCCATCATGATGGGATATGTTTTGCACAGTTATTAGCAATAGTGCACCTGGTCATAAACTCATCTGTGATAACATATATGGAGTTGTCTTGAGTGAGGAGATTTGTAGAAAATCTATGGTTGGCATTCAGAGTGGAGATGCATATAATGTTCGTTATTCTTACGAAGGTAAGAATCAGCAATGTGGCAGGAGCAAGAACAAGGAAAAGAATGGTCAACGGCATAAGAGTAAAAGTAAATCAAGGAAGAGCGATATCGAATGCCATGTAGGATTCGAAATGAGCTTTCCAACGAGCTATAGAGCTCAAAAAATGGACTTTGGATGAAAAAGTTGTGTCAAATCAGGCTCCTCGTGGTCAAAACAAGCAAACACGTACTTATGGGAAAATCACGATTTTGTATGAAAATTGCGATGCTATGAAATCAGAGAATCGTGATGCTGTGAAATTAGAGAATCGCGGTCCTATGAAATCAGAGAATCGCGATCCTCTGAAAGCAAGAGAATCACGATGCTATGAAATCAAAGAATCATGTTTTTGAGAATCGAGATTGTCAGCAGAGAATCGTGTTTTTGAGAATCGTGATTGTCAGCAGAGAATCGTGTTTTTGAGAATCACGATTGTCAGCCATTTTATAGTTTTTTGACTAGTTTTGGCACTGTCCAAACCTAGTGTCCGGCCTAGTTAAAAATTAGGTTCCAAGGCTTATTTGAGAACTCAAATGAAGTCTAAAAATTACTATAACTGGTAGGATGATAGTTCTAATACTTCTCAAGCTCCAGGACTCCTCGGCTTGAACAAAATGGAGTTACAAAAATAGAAAATGGTATTCACAATGGTTTGTAGTGATGAAAATCACTATTTTTGTGGGGGATTCTTCTAAGAATTGTACATGTACTTCTTGGAGCTCCCTACTTGCTCCTTCTTCTTGCGTGTGTCCACCTTTCTAATGTGCTTCCATGCTTGCGCTTGACCTTGAGTTCCAGCACAGGCTCAAAAAATGGATATGGATAATAAAATGAAAGTAGTATTGTTGTTATGCACCTTGCCATCATCATGGGATATGTTTTGCACAGTTATTAGAAATAGTGCACCTCGTCATAAACTCATCTGCGATAACATATATGGAGCACTCTTGAGTGAGGAGATTCGTAGAAAATCTATGGTTGGCATTCAGAGTGGAGATGCATATAATGTTCGTTATTTTTACGAAGGAAAGAATCAGCAATATGGCAACAGGAAGAACAAGGGAAAGAATGGTCAACGGAATAAGAGTAGAAGTAAATCAAGGAAGAGGGATATCGAATGCCGTGTAGGATTCAAAAGGAGCTTTCCAACGAGCTATAGAGCTCAAAAAATGGAGTTTGCATGAAAAATTTATGTTAAATTAGGCTCTTGGGGGTCAAAACAGGCAAAGAGGCACTTATGGAAAAATCACGATTTTGTATGAAATTTGCGATGCTATGAAATCAGAGAATCCCCATGCTGTGATATCAGAGAATTGCGATCCTATGAAATCAGAGAATCGCGATGCTGTGAAAGTAGAGAATCACGATCCTCTGAAACCAAGAGAATCCTGATGCTGTGAAACCACAGAATCGCGATGCTGTGAAATCAGAGAATCGCGATCCTGTGAAACCAAGAGAATCGTGATGCTATGAAATCAGAGAATCGCGATCCTGTGAAACCAAGAGAATCGCGATCCTGTGAAACCAAGAGAATCACGATGCTATGAAATCAGAGAATCATGTTTTTGAGAATCGCGATTGTCGACAGAGAATCGTGTTTTTGAGAATCACGATTGTCAGCAGAGAATCATGTTTTTGAGAATCACGATTGTCAGCAGAGAATCGTGCTTTTTGAGAATCTTGTTTTTGGCTTAAAATCGTGATTTGTGAGAATCGCGATTTTGAGCACAGCCAGAGAATTCCGATTCTGAGAATGACCACAGAATCGTGTTTCTTTTAGCAAGCTTTTAGGCGAGAAATAGAAAATCACGATTTTCAGCAAAAATTTGAATTTTTCACAGAATCACAATTTTCATCACAGAATCGTGATTTTTGGCAGGGAATTCAAATTTCTGAGTGCCGAGCAATGGCGAGCTCCATATGTGCAAAAATCATGAAGAAACATAGGCGCTTGCTCTCCTTTGCATCTCCTAACTCCTTCTCATACAATAATGCATGAAAAATAGTATGAAAATGGAAAAAATGCACTAAAAAACAAGAAAGTTCTATGAAGAAGAAGATGAAAGAAGATGGAGATGGTGATGATGATGAAGATGAAGAGGAAAAATCCGAAAATGAACAAAAATGACAGTTTTTTTACCTTCCAAAGTCGCAAATCTACAATGTTACCATCACAACGCTCGTCCTCGAAGCTCTCTCCCCGGCAACGGTGCCGAAATTTGGTGTATCTCAAGCGTAAGCACCACCTCCTTTACTTGTCAATCCGTGGAGACGTGAGGACCTGTCCAGACGTAGTGTCCGGCTTAGTCAAAAATTAGGTTCCAAGGCTTATTTGAAGCTCAAACGAAGTCTAAAAATTATGAAAATTGGTAGGATGATAGTTCTATTACTCCTCAAGCTATGAAATCAGAGAATCACGATCCTGTGAAATCAGAGAATCGCGATCTTGTGAAACCAAGAGAATCGCGATGTTGTGAAACCAAAGAATCGCGATCCTGTGAAACCAAGAGAATCGCGATCCTATGAAATCAGAGAATCGCAATCCTGTGAAACCAAGAGAATCACGATGCTATGAAATCAGAGAATCATGTTTTTGAGAATCAGGATTGTCAGCAGAGAATCGTGTTTTTGAGGATCGCGGTCAGCAAAGAATCGTGTTTTGGAGAATCACGATTGTCAGCAGAGAATCGTGTTTTTTGAGAATCGTGTTTTTGGCTGAAAATCATGATTTGTGAGATTGCGATTTTGAGCACAACCAGAGAATCGCGATTCTGAGAATGATCACAGAATCGTGTTTCTTTCAGCAAGCTTTTAGGCAGGAAATAGAAAATCAGGATTTTCAAAAAAAGTTTGAATTTTTCACAAAATCGCAATTTTCATCACAGAATCGTGTTTTTTGGTTCGAAATATAAATTTCTGAGAGCTGAGCAATGGCGAGCTCCGTATGTGTAGAAAATCATGAAAAAACACAAGCGCTTGCTCTCTTTTGCATCTCCTAACTTCTTGTCACACAATAATGCATGAAAAATGGTATGAAAATGGAAAAAATGCACTAAAAAAACAAAAAATTTCTATGAAGAAGAAGATGGAATAAGATGGAGATGGTAATGATGATGAAGATGAAGAGGAAAAATCAAAAAATGAATAAAAATGACAGTTTTTTTACCTTCCAACATCGCAAATCTACGATCTTATCATCACAACGCTCGTCCTCGAAGCTCTCTCCCCGACAATGGCGCCAAAATTCGGTGTAGCTCAAGCGTAAGCACCACCTCCTTTACTTGTCAATCCGCGGAGACGTGAGGACCGGTATGAAGACCACGAGCAAGTGAAGGCACAATTGTGTGAGTTAAAGCACACAAATATGCATACACATACACACACATGCACACAAGGTAAGATCAAAGAGAGGAACAATGGAAAGCTTCGATTGCAAAAGAGTTCTCTTACAAAGCTCTATTCTCTAACAAGCTAACCCCCAAAAATGAGCTCTCTAGCCCTTTTTATAGTTTTTTGTTTAGTTTTGGCCCTGTCTAGACCTAGTATCCGGCCTAGTTAAAAATTAGGTTCCAAGGCTATGAAATCAGAGAATCGCGATCCTGTGAAATCAGAGAATCGTGATCTTGTGAAACCAAGAGAATCGTGATGCTCTGAAACCAAAGAATCGTGATCCTGTAAAACCAAGTGAATCGCGATCCTATGAAATCAGAGAATCGTGATCCTGTGAAACCAAGAGAATCACGATGCTATGAAATCAGAAAATCGTGTTTTTGAGAATCACGATTGTCAGCAGACTGTGTTTTTGGCTGAAAATCATGATTTGTGAGAATTGCGATTTTGAGGACAACCAGAGAATCACGATTCTGAGAATGATCACAAAATCGTGTTTCTTTCAGCAAGCTTTTATGCGGGAAATAGAAAATCGCGATTTTCAAAAGAAATTTGAATTTTTCACAAAATCGCAATTTTCATCACAGAATCGTGTTTTTTGGCGCAAAATTCAAATTTCTGAGAGTTGAGCAATGGCGAGCTCCGTATGTGCAGAAAATCATGAAAAAACACAGGCGCTTGCTCTCTTTTGCATCTTCTAACTTCTTCTCACACAATAATGCATGAAAAATTGTATGAAAATGGAAAAAATGCACTAAAAAACAAGAAATTTCTATGAAGAAGAAGATGGAAGAAGATGGAGATGGTAATGATGATGAAGAAAAAGAGGAAAAATCAGAAAATGAAAAAAATGACAGTTTTTTTACCTTCCAACATCGCAAATCTACGATCTTATCATCACAACGCTCATCCTCGAAGCTCTCTCTCCGGCATCGGCGCCAAAATTCGGTGTAGCTCAAGGGTAAGCACCACCTCCTTTACTTGTCAATCCGCGGAGACGTGAGGACCAGTATGAAGACCAAGAGCAAGTGAAGGCACAATTGTGTGAGTTAAAGCAGACAAACATGCACACACATACACACACATGCACACAAGGTAAGATCAAAGAGAGGAATAATGGAAAGCTTAGATTGCAAAAGAGTTCTCTTACAAAGCTCTATTCTCTAACAAGCTAACCCCCAAAAATGAGCTCTCTAGCCCTTTTTATAGTTTTTTTACTAGTTTTGGCCCTGTCCAGAGTCTGGCCTAGTTAAAAATTAGGTTCCAAGGCTTATTTGAGGGCTCAAACGAAGTCTAAAAATTATGAAAATTGGTAGGATGATAGTTCTAATATCCTCAAGCTCGAGGACCTCTCGGCTTGAATGAAATGGAGTTACAAATATAGAAAATGGTATTTACAATGGTTTGTAGTGATGAAAATCACTATTTTTGTAGGGGATTCTTCTAAAAATTTGACATGTACTTCTTGGAGCTCCCTACTTGCTCCTTCTTCTTGTGTGTGTCCACCTTTCTGATGTGCTTCCATGTTTGTGCTTGACCTTGAGTTCCAACACAGGTTCAAAAAATGGATATGGATAATAAAATGAAAGTAGTATTGTTGTTATGCACCTTACCATCATGATGGGATATGTTTTGCACATTTATTAGCAATAGTGCACCTGTTCATAAGCTCATCTGTGATAACATATATGGAGCTGTCTTGAGTGAGGAGATTCGTAGAAAATCTATGGTTGGCATTCAGAGTGGAGATGCATATAATGTTCGTTATTCTTACGAAGGAAAGAATCAGCAATGTGGCAGCAGCAAGAACAAGGAAAAGAATGGTCAACGGAATAAGAGTAGAAGTAAATCAAGGAAGAGAGATATCGAATCCCGTGTAGGATTCGAAAGGAGCTTTCCAACGAGCTATAGAGCTCAAAAAATGGAGTTTGGATGAAAAATTTATGTCAAATCAGGCTCCTAGGGATCAAAACAGGCAAACAAGGCACTTATGGAAAAATCACGATTTTGTATGAAAATTACGATGCGATGAAATCAGAGAATCCCCATGCTATGAAATCAGAGAATCGCGATCCTATGAAATCAGACAATCGCGATGCTATGAAAGCAGAGAATCGCGATCCTGTGAAACCAAGAGAATCGTAATGCTGTGAAACCAAAGAATCGCGATGCTGTGAAATCAGAGAATCGTGATCCTGTGAAACCAACAGAATCGTGATGCTATGAAATTAGAGAATCGCGATCCTGTGAAACCAAGAGAATCGCGATCCTGTGAAACCAAGAGAATCGCGATGCTATGAAATCAGAGAATCGCAATCCTGTGAAACCAAGAGAACCGCGATGTTGTGAAACCAGAGAATCGTGATCCTGTGAAACCAAGAGAATTCCGATCCTATGAAATCAGAGAATCGCCATCCTGTGAAACCAAGAGAATAACGATGCTATGAAATCAGAGAATCGTGTTTTTTAGAATCGCGATTGTGAGCAGAGAATCGTGTTTTTGAGAATCGTGATGGTCAGCAGAGAATCGTGTTTTTGAGAATCGCGATTGTCAGTAGAGAATCGTGCTTTTTGAGAATCGTGTTTTTGGCTGAAAATCGTGATTTGTGAGAATCGCGATTTTGAGCACAACCAGACAATTGCGATCAGAAAATGAACAAAAATGAGAGTTTTTTTACCTTCCAATGTCGCAAATCTACGATCTTACCATGACAACGCTCGTCCTCGAAGCTCTTTCCCCGGCAATGGCACCAAAATTTGGTGTAGCTCAAGCGTAAGCACCACCTCCTTTACTAGTCAATCTGCAGAGATGTGAGGACCGCTATGAAGACCACGAGCAAGTGAAGGCACAAGTGTGTGAGTGAAAGCACATAAACATGCACACACATACACACACATGCACACAAGGTAAGATCAAAGAGAGGAACAATGGAAAGCTTCGATTGCAAAAGAGTTCTCTTACAAAGCTCTATTCTCTAACAAGCTAACCCCCAAAAATGAGCTCTCTAGCCCTTTTTATAGTTTTTCGACTAGTTTTGGCCCTGTCCAGACCTAGTGTTCGGCCTACTTAAAAATTAGGTTCCAAGGCTTATTTGAGGGCTCAAACCAAGTCTAAAAATTATGAAAATTGGTAGGATGATAGTTGTAATACTCCTCAAGCTCGAGGACTCCTTGGTTTGAACAAAATGGAGTTACAAAAATAGAAAATGGTATTTACAATGGTTTGTAGTGATGAAAATCACTATTTTTGTAGGGGATTCTTCTAAAAATTTGACATGTACTTCTTGGAGCTCCCTACTTGCTCCTTCTTCTTGTGTGTGTTCACCTTTCTGATGTTCTTCCATGCTTGCACTTGACCTTGAGTTCCAACACAGGCTCAAAAAATGGATATGGATAATAAAATGAAAGTAGTATTGTTGTTATGCACCTTGCCATCATCATGAGATATGTTTTGCACAGTTATTAACAATAGTGCACCTAGTCATAAACTCATCTGTGATAACATATATGGAGCACTCTTGAGTGAGGAGATTTATAGAAAATCTATGGTTGGCATTCAGAGTGGAGATGCATATAATGTTCGTTATTCTTACGAAGGCAAGAATCAACAATTTGGCAGGAGGAAGAACAAGGAAAAGAATGGTCAACGGAATAAGAGTAGAAGTAAATCAAGGAAGAGGGATATCGAACGCCGTGTAGGATTTCAAACGAGCTTTCCAACGAGCTATAGAGCTCAAAAAATGGACTTTGGATAAAAAAAGTTATGTCAAATCAGGCTCGTGGGGATCAAAATAGGCAAACACGCACTTATGGAAAAATCACGATTTTGTATGAAAATTGTGATGCTATGAAATCAGAGAATCCCCATGCTGTGAAATCAGAGAATCGCGATCCTATGAAATCAGAGAATTGTGATGTTGTGAAATCAGAGAATCGCGATGCTGTGAAATCAGAGAATCGCGATGCTGTGAAATCAGAGAATCGCGATGCTGTGAAATCAGAGAATCGCGATCCTGTGAAACCAAGAGAATCGCGATGCTGTGAAACCACAGAATCGCGATGCTGTGAAATGAGAGAATAGCGATCCTATGAAACCAAGAGAATCGCGATGCTATAAAATTAGAGAATCACGATCCTGTGAGACCAAGAGAATCGCGATCCTCTGAAACCAAGAGAATCGCTTTGCTGTGAAATCAGAGAATCGCGATCCTGTGAAACCAAGAGAATCGCGATGGTGTGAAACCAGAGAATTGCGATCCTGTGAAACCAAGAACATCGCGATCCTGTGAAACCAAGAGAATCAGGATGCTATGAAATCAGAGAATCGCGATCCTGTGAAACCAAGAGAATCGCGATCCTGTGAAACCAAAAGAATCGCGATGCTGTAGAATCAGAGAATCGCGATCTTGTGAAACCAAGAGAATCACGATGCTGTGAAATCAGAGAATCGCGATCTTGTGAAACCAAGATAATCGCGATGCTGTGAAACCACCGAATCGCGATCCTCTGAAACCAAGAGAATTGCGATCCTATGAAATCAGAGAATCGTGATCCTGTGAAACCAAGAGAATCGTGATCCTGTGAAACCAAGAGAATCGCGATGCTATGAAATCAGAGAATCCCGATCCTGTGAAACCAAGAGAATCGCGATGCTGTGAAATTAGAGATTCGCGATCCTGTGAAACCAAGAGAATTGCCATCCTATGAAATCAGAGAATCACGATCCTATGAAATCAGAGAATCGCGATCCTGTGAAACCAAAAGAATCGCGATCCTATGAAATCAGAGAATCGCGATCCTCTGAAACCAAGAGAATCACGATGCTATGAAATCAGAGAATCATGTTTTTGAGAATCGCGATTGTCAGTAGAGAATCGTGTTTTTGAGAATCGTGATTATCAGCAGAGAATGGTGTTTTTAACAATTGCGATTGTCAGCCTTTTTATAGTTTTTTGACTAGTTTTAGCACTTTCCAGACCTAGTGCCTGGCCTAGTTAAAAATTAGGTTCCAAGGCTCATTTGAGAACTCAAACGAAGTCTAAAATTACTAAAATTGGTAGGATGATAGTTCTAATACTCCTCAAGCTCGCGAACTCCTCGGCTTGAACACAATGGAGTTATAAAAATAGAAAATGTTATTCACAATCGTTTGTAGTGATGAAAATCACTATTTTTGTAGGGGATTCTTCTCAAAATTTGACATGTACTTCTTGGAGCTCCCTACTTGCTCCTTCTTCTTATGTGCGTCCACCTTTCTGATGTGCTTCCATGCTTACGCTTGACCTTGAGTTCCAACACAGGCTCAAAAAATGGATATGGATAATAAAATGAAAGTAGTATTGTTGTTATGCACCTTGCCATCATCATGGCATATGTTTTGCACAGTTATTAGAAATAGTGCACCTGGTCATAAACTCATCTGTGATAACATATATGGAGCACTCTTGAGTGAGGAGATTTGTAGAAAATCTATGGTTGGCATTCAAAGTGGAGATGCATATAATGTTCGTTATTCTTACGAAGGAAAGAATGAGCAATGTGGCAACAGCAAGAACAAGGAAAAGAATGGTCAACGGAATAAGAGTAGAAGTAAATCAATGAAGAGGGATATCAAATGTCGTGTAGGATTCGAAAGGAGCTTTCCAATGAGCTATAGAGCTCAAAAAATGGAGTTTGGATGAAAACTTTATGTCAAATCAGGCTTCAGGGGGTCAAAACAGGCAAACAAGCACTTATGGAAAAATCACTATTTTGTTTGAGAATTGCGATGCTATGAAATCAGAGAATCCCCATGCTGTGAAATCAAAGAATTGCGATCCTATGAAATCAGAGAATCGTGATGCTGTGAAAGCAGAGAATCGCGATCCTGTGAAACCAAGACAATCGTGATGCTGTGAAACCACAGAATCGCAATGCTGTGAAATCAGAGAATCGCGATCCTGTGAAACCAAGAGAATCGTGATGCTATGAAATCAGAGAATCGCGATCCTGTGTAACCAAGAGAATCGTGATCCTGTGAAACCAAGAGAATCACGATGCTGTGAAATCAGAGAATCGGGATCCTGTGAAACCAAGAGAATCCCGATGTTGTGAAACCAGAGATTTGCGATCCTATGAAACTAAGAGAATCGCGATCCTATGAAATCAGAGAATCACGATCCTGTGAAACCAAGAGAATCACGATGCTATAAAATCAGAGAATTGTATTTTTGAGAATCGTGATTGTCAGCTCAACCTCACAACTGGAAGTGGCCACAGTAGGCTGCTTCTTGCTCAACCAAGATATACATGAGCTACCAAGCATGAAGCAAAAACCACTGGTGGACACACGAGTGTCATAGCAACCAGCCCAATCAGAGTCAGAAAAAGCATGCAAATCTGGCGGTAGTGATCCCCCCTTGGGATAAAACAACCCAAGTAGCCGAGTACCACTCAAGTAGTGAAAGATGCGCTTAACCGCCTTCCAATCCGTGACTCCTAGGCAATGCATAAACTTGCTCATCTGTGAGACAACAAACTGAATATTTGGCCGAGTAACGCATAAGTAAATCAAGCATCCAACAGCGTGCTGATAGAGAACAGCATCAAATGCATCTCTAGCATCATGAAGACTCAATCGTAAACATGTCTCCATAGGAGTGGCAATAGGCTTATAGTCTTCAAGTCCAAAACGCTGCAATAATGTGTCAATATATTTCGTTTGACACAAAGCCTTTCCACCATCAACTTGCATAAACTGAATGCCCAAATAGTGATGCAAATGCCCTAAATCAGACATCTCAAATGAAGCATGCAAATCAGCCTTGAAATCAGCAATATGCTTCTCAATAGGACTAGTGAGCAGCATGTCATCAACATAGACAACAATGATCAGAAACACATCATTAGCACGCTTAACATATAAGGTGCTTTCAGTTGGACTGTTCACAAAACCATGTGCAACCAGATAGGCATGTATCTTCTCATATAAAGCACGTGGTGCTTGCTTTAAACCATATAATGCCTTCTTTAACCTGCACACCTAGTTTTCATGCCCTTTTTGCACAAAGCCACGGGGCTGAAAAACATACACTTCTTCATTCAAGTCACCATTCAGAAATGTTGTTTTAATGTCCAACTGATGTAAATTCCAACCATGATGGGCTGCAAGTGCACAAATGCTTCAAATAGTAGTCATACGACATGTAGGTGCAAAGGTCTCATCAAAATCAATGCCTCTTTCCTGTGCATAACCCTTTGCAACAAGCCTAGCCTTATACCTGTCAACTGTACCATCAGGTTTACGCTTGAGCTTGTATACCCACTTAGTGCGAATGGCCTTCTTGCCAGGAGGCAAGTCACATAAAGACCATGTACCATTCTTCATTATAGCATCATATTCAGATTGCATGGCAGCCATCCAATTTTCTTAATTCTGTGCTTCATCAAAAGAAACAAGCTCATTCTCATCACAGAGACTAGACGCAACCATAGCATAGCAATCTGATGCAAAGGAGGCACTATGAGAGCCTGAACGAGTATGATATGACAAAGGTGCATCTAATTTGCTGTCACGAAAAGTCTGCACCATCCATTTTGGCATAGTTTTTGCCTGATCAATATCAGCTCACTAATCAACAAGTGCATCATGTAAATCTGCATCAGAAATAGAATGATCTGCATTTTCATATGAAACCTGCAAAGCCTGAGAAATTGCCTCATTAGAACCAACACTAGACTGTCCACCTGTAAAAAGAGGCATCAACGTATCATACATGTCTTTGGAGCTAACAGATGTCTCCTTAGTACATGAAAGCAATGATTGAATAGCATCTTCCACAAAGAAAACATCACGGCTAACCAGAATGCGTTTAGTCTGTGGATGATACAAACGATAGCCTTTACTTTCAGAACTGTACCCAACAAAAATACATTTTACTGCCTTATCATCCAATTTTCTGCGATGTTATTCAGGTACTAATGCATATGCCAAACAACCAAAAACACGCAGATGAGCAACAGATGGCTTGCGTTCATGCCAAGCCTCACATGGAGTGATAGAGTGCAGCGCTTAAGTGGGACACTTGTTCAGTACATCTGCTGCACACATGACAGCCTCAAGCCAGAAACTATGTGGTAAAGCCTGACTCTTGACCATGCACCTCGCCATCTCCATGAGTGACCTGTTCTTTCGTTCAACAACTCCATTCTGTTGAGGTGTATACGGCACTGTACACTGGTGTTTTATCCCACGTTCAGCCAGAAATGCATTAAAATCAGAAGACATATATTCCCCCCCTCGATTAGAACGTAGGGTGCCCATTTTACATGCTGACAGATTTTCAGCCAAAACCAAAAACTGTTTAAAGCACATGAACACTTCGGACTTTGCTTTGAGTGGGTATACCCATGCATGCCTGGAAAAATCATCAATGAAAGTCACGAAGTAAAGGTAATTCCTAAAAGAGGATGTCTGCATAGGACCACAGACATCACTATGTACAAGCTGCAATTTTTGCGTAGCCCAAACTGAACCATCTTTTGGAAAGGAGGAACGCTGCATTTTGCCCAAAATACAGCCTTTACATACATGTTTTCCAGGTGCCTCAAGCTTGGGCAAAGAAGACACCATATCAGATTTTTGCAGGCATAGCAAACTAGCAAAATTCAGATAACCAAAGCATGCATGCCAAAGCTTTGCATTTGACATAGCCTGAGAACCATGAACTGCACATGCCGAATCATTCACAGATCTTTCATAGTCTATGAGCTTATAAAGCCCACGACATAAAATACCAGAAGCAATAATCATATCGCCATTTGATAGATCATGAATTGTACACCTATCATCAACGAATTTCACAACCAAGCCAATCTTGGCTAATGCAAAAATTGATAACAAATTCTTCTTGATCCCTGGCACAAGTAAGGCATCTGACAAGGTGAAAGAACTACCATCAGCAGTAGTCAAAATGATCTTACCAACTCCCATAACAGGATAAGAGGAGTTGTTGGCGCATGTGACAGTATTCCCTGTAGGGGCAGGCTGGAGTGAAGAGAAGAAACTACGCTGCAAGGTAATATGTTTTGTCCCCCCACTGTCAAAGTACCAAACATCTCACTCCACTGCAGACATGCACTGCTCATGAGAAGATGGGTCAAAACTGCAAATAGTAGTAAACGCCCATTCTTCTTCCTGCACAAGATTAGCAGACTCTGTTTTTGGTGTAGACGCTTCTGCAACAACCATTCCAGCCTCCTTTTTCTTTGCCTCTTTTGCAGCCAGTTTTGGATAGTTCTTTATGATATGATCATTTCCTTTACAGTACTTGCAAAACAATTTCTCCTTTTCTGATTTCTTCTCATCTTTATCCTGGTTCTTCGAATGTGCAGCATTTGCAGATTTCTGCTTACTAGTAGAAGAGCTCCATTTTCCTTTGCTCTTATGACTAGCTAGGAAAGCTTGATCTACAACACGCATAATGGACCTATTCTGCCTGGACTGATCTTCCTGCAACAGAACAGAGATTGACTCCTCAAATGATAAGGCATTCGGATTGCCTTTCATCATCAACCGAAGAGTAGAAGCAAAACTGTGATATGAATCAGGAAGACCATTCAAAACGGTCTGCACAAGTGAGCTATCTAGTATAACCTCATCAGCAGAAATCAACTGTTCCTTCAAATCTTTGATCTTCGTTAGGAAACTGTCCATAGAATCACCTTCATTCATGTGCTCACTCTCTAGCTATTTTCGGAGGTAAGCAACACAAGCCTCATTCCTAGCTTGGTACAATGTGGTAAGTGTATCCCAAGCATCCCTAGCTGTTCTGCAAGAGCGAATATGAGGAATAATGGCACGTTTGATAGACAAAGCTATCAATGCATGTGCCTAGGCATCTCTGCCATCCCAACGAATTTGCTCTGCAGTAGGTGCAACAGAAACAGTAGCACGAACAGGAATCTACGGAATATCATCTTCGACACCATCTTCATCAGCTCTAGCACTTGTATTTGTAGTACCTGTCGTTACAGGTGTAACAGGACGTCTTTCAACACCCTGCACAATGTTCCACAATCCTTTTGCAACCAAAACATGTCGCATCATATAAGCCCATAATGGGTAGTTGGTACCATCCAACTTATCCTCAACAACCAACATATGGAATACATTACTGCTTTCAGCCATGGCCAGTGACTAAAATACCTTGATGCAAAAAATTGTTTGTATCTCAAAAAGTTGAACAGAACTGCCCAGACGAGTTCTGCTAGACCTGTAGCAGACTTCGAGACGCTTAAACTGGCGAATAGAAACTAGTATATACCTTTGGCACAAAAAGATGAAATAGCCTCCACAAGCACTGCAATAGTGCGTTCGGAGGCCGAAACGAGCTCAGATCACGATTTCGGCACCACAGAATGAAGCTGTTTTGATCTCGGAACACGTTGAGTATGCTCACCAAGATTCGTGCGATTCTGAGACTGCAAACAGAGGAGTGTCGACAGCGCCCTAGATGAAGCGATGACCTGCTCTGATACCAATTGTTGGAGTTAGATGTCTGCAGGAGCACGCAAACACCACAAGGAAGAAGAAGAAGCTTGGAGAACAAACACACACTACTGATTTTATTGCTAGAGAATGTACAAAGATAAGTAGCCCATTACGGCAATAGGCGTATATACAAGCCGGGGGAAAAAAACCTCCTAAATAGGGAAAAACGTGCCCCAGCGGTCCTAGTGTGTTCACACACATCACTACCTAAATATATCAACATCCTTCTCACACAATAATGCATGAAAAATGGTATGAAAATGGAAAAAATGCACTAAAAAACAAGAAATTTCTATGAAGAAGAAGATGGAAGAAGACGGAGATGGTGATGATGATGAAGATGAAGAGGAAAAATCAAAAAATGAATAAAAAGAAAGTTTTTTTAGCTTCCAACATCGCAAATCTACGATCTTACCATCACAACGCTCGTCCTCGAAGCTCTCTCCTCGGCAACGGCGCCAAAATTTGGTGTAGCTCAAGCGTAAGCACCACCTCCTTTACTTGTCAATCTGCGAAGACGAGAGGACCGGTATGAAGACCACGAGCAAGTGAAGGCACAAGTGTGTGAGTGAAAGCACACAAACATGCACACACATACACACACATGTAACGGCGCCAAATATTGGTGTAGCTCAATCCTAAGCACCACCTCCTTTACTTGTCAATCTATGGAGACGTGACGATGGGTATGAAGACAACGAGCAAGTGAAGGCACAAGTGTGTGAGTGAAAGCACACAAACATGCACACACATACACACACATGCACACAAGGTAAGATCAAAGAGAGGAACAATGGAAACCTTCGATTGCAAAAGAGTTCTCTTACAAATCTCTATTCTCTAACAAGCTAACCCCCCAAAATGAGCTCTCTAGCCCTTTTTATAGTTTTTTGACTAGTTTTGGCCCTGTCCAGACCTAGTGTCCGGCCTAGTTAAAAATTAGGTTCCAAGGCCTATTTGAGGGCTCAAACGAAGTCTAAAAATTATGAAAATTGGTAGGATGATAGTTCTAATACTCGTCAAGCTCGAGGACTCCTCCGCTTGAACAAAATGAGTTACAAAAATAGAAAATGGTATTTGCAATGGTTTGTAGTGATGAAAATCACTATTTTTGTAGGGGATTCTTCTAAAAATTTGACATGTACTTCTTGGAGCTCCCTACTTGCTCCTTCTTGTTGTGTGTGTCCACCTTTCTTATGTGCTTTCATGCTTGTGCTTGACCTTGAGTTCCAACACAAGCTCAAAAGCCCTCTTGAGTGAGGAGATTCGTAGAAAATCTATGGTTGGCATTCAGAGTGGAGATGCATATAATAATCGTTATTCTTACGAAGGAAAGAATCAGCAATGTAGTAGGAGCAAGAACAAGGAAAAGAATGGTCAATGGAATAAGAGTAGAAGTAAATCAAGGAAAAGGGAAATTGAATGCCGTGTAGGAAACGAAACGAGCTTTCCAACGAGCTATAGAGCTCAAAAAATGGACTTTGGATGAAAAGGTTATGTCAAATCAGGCTCTTGGGGGTCAAAACAGGCAAACAGACACTTATGGGAAAATCATGATTTTGTATGAAAATTGCGATGCTATGAAATCAGAGAATCGCGATGCTGTGAAATCAGAGAATCGCGATCCTATGAAATCAGAGAATCGTGATGCTGTGCAATCAGAGAATCGCGATCTTGTGAAACCAAGAGAATCGCGATGATATGAAATCAGAGAATCGCGATCCTGTGAAACCAAGAGAATCGCGATCCCATGAAACCAAGAGAATCGCGATGCTGTGAAATCAGAGAATCCCGATCTTGTGAAACAAAGAGAATCACGATGCTTTGAAACCAGAGAATCGCGATCCTGTGAAACCAAGAGAATCACGATCCTATGAAATCATAGAATCGTGATCTTGTGAAACCAAGAGAATCACGATGCTATGAAATCAGCGAATCGTGTTTTTGAGAATCGCAATTGTCACGAGAGAATCATGTTTTTGAGAATCGCGATTGTCAGCAGAGAATCGTGTTTTTGAGAATCGCAATTGTCAGCAGAGAATCGTATTTTTGGCTGAAAATCGTGATTTGTGAGAATGGCGATTTTGAGCATTCCCAAAGAATTGCGATTCTGAGAATGACCACAGAATCGTGTTTCTTTCAGCAAGCTTTTATGCGGGAAAGAAAAAATCGTGATGTTCAAAAAAATTTTGAATTTTTTACAGAATCGCAATTTTTATCACAGACTCATGTCTTTTGGTGGGAAATTCAAATTTCTGAGCGTCGAGCAATGGCGAGCTCCGTATTTGCAAAAAAGCATGAAAAAACAAAGGTGCTTCCTCTCCTTTGCATCTTCTAACTCCTTCTCACACAATAATGCATGAAAAATGGTATGAAAATGGAAAAAATGCACTAAAAAACAAGAAATTTCTATGAAGAAGAAGATGGAAGAAGAAGATGGAAGAAGATGAAGATGGTGATGATGATGAAGATGAAGAGGAAAAATCAGAAAATGAATAAAAATGACAGTTTTTCTACCTTCCAACATCGCAAATCTACGATCTTACCATCACAATGCTCGTCCTCAAAGCTCTCTCACCGTCAACGGCGCCAAAATTTGGTGTAGCTCAAGCGCAAGCACCACCTCCTTTACTTGTCAATCCGCGGAGATGTGAGGAACGGTATGAAGACCATGAGCAACTGAAGGCACAAGTGTGTGAGTGAAAGCACATAAACATGCACACACATACACACACATGCACACAAGGTAAGATCAAAGAGAGGAACAATGGAAAGCTTCGATTGCAAAAGAGTTCTCTTACAAAGCTCTATTCTATAACAAGCTAACCCCCAAAAATGAGCTCTCTAGCCCTTTTTATAGTTTTTTGACTAGTTTTGGCTCTGTCCAGACCTAGTGTCCGGCCTAGTTAAAAATTAGGTTCCAAGGCTTATTTGAGAACTCAAACAAAGTCTAAAAATTATGAAAATTGGTAGGATGATAGTTCTAATACTCCTCAAGCTCGGGCACTCCTCGGCTTGAACAAGATGGAGTTACAAAAATAGAAAATGGTATTTACAATGGTTTGTAGTGACGAAAATCACTATTTTTGTAGGGGATTCTTCTAAAAATTTGACATGTACTTCTTGGAGCTCCCTACTTGCTCCTTCTTCTTCTGTGTGTCCACCTTTCTGATGTGCTTCCATGCTTGCGCTTGACCTTGAGTTCCAACACAGGCTCAAAAAACGGATATGGATAATAAAATGAAAGTAGTATTGTTGTGAAGCACCTTGCCATCATCATGGGATATGTTTTGCACAGTTATTAGCAATAGTGCACCTCATCATAAACTCATCTCTGATAACATATATGGAGCGCTCCTGAGTGAGGAGATTCTTAGAAAATCTATGGTTGGCATTCAGAGTGGAGATGCATATAATGTTCATTATTCTTACAAAGGAAAGAATCCAAAATGTGGGAGGAGCAAGAACAAGGAAAAGAATGGTCAATAGAATAAGAGTTGAAGTAAATCAAGGAACCGGGATATTGAATGCCGTATAGGATTCAAAACGAGCTTTCCAACGAGCTATAGAGTTCAAAAAATGGACTTTGGATGAAAAAGTTATGTCAAATCAGGCTCCTGGGGGTCAAAACAGGCAAACAGGCACTTATGGAAAACTCACGATTTTGTATGAAAATTGCGATGCTATGAAATCAGAGAATCGCAATGCTGTGAAATCAAAGAATTGCGATCCTATGAAATCAGAGAATCGTGATGATGTGAAATCAGAGAATCGTGATCCATTGAAACCAAGAGAATCGTGATGCTGTGAAACCAGAGAATCGTGATGCTGTGAAATCAGAGAATCGCGATCTTGTGAAACCAAGAGAATCACGATGCTATGAAATCAGAGAATCGCGATCCTATGAAACCAAGAGAATCGCGATCCTATGAAACCAAGAGAATCGCGAGGCTGTGAAATCAGAGAATCGTGATCCTGTGAAACCAAGAGAATCGCGATACTATGAAACTAGAGAATCGCAATCCTGTGAAACCAAAAGAATCGCGATCCTATGAAATCAGAGAATCGCGATCCTATGAAACCAAGAGAATCACGATGCTATAAAATCAGAGAATCGTGTTTTTGAGAATCGTGATTGTCAGTAGAGAATCGTGTTTTTGAGAATCCCGATTGTCAGCAGAGAATCGTATTCTTGAGAATCGCGATTGTCAGCAGAGAATCGTGTTTTTTGAGAATGGTGTTTTTGGCTGAAAATCGTGATTAGTGAGAATCGTGATTTTGAGCACAACCAGAGAATTATGATTCTGAGAATGCCACAGAATCGTGTTTCCTTCAGCAAGCTTTTAGGCGGGAAATAGAAAATCACGATTTTCAAAAAAAATTGAATTTTTCACGGAATCGCAATGTTCATCATAGAATCCTGTTTTTTGGCGGGAAATTCAAATTTCTAAGCATCGAGCAATGGCGAGCTCCGTATGTGCAAAAAATCATGAAAAAACACAGGTGCTTGCTCTCCTTTGCATCTCGTAACTCCTTTGTTGGAGTTAGATGTCTGTAGGAGCATGCGAACAGCACAAGGAAGAAGAAGAAGCTTGGAGCACAAACACACAATACTGATTGTATTACTAGAGAATGTACAAAGATAAGTAGCCCATTAGGGCAATAGGCGTATATACAAGCCGGGGGAAAAAAACCTCCTAAAGAGGGAAAAAAGTGCCCCGACGGTCCTAGTGTGTTCACACACATCACTACCTAATATATCAACAAATCCCCCCTGCGAGTGATGCGGTGAACAAGGAGCTGGCACTCATGTATAAGGAAGTGCCAAGCTATGTGGAAATCACTCCACAAAAGGAAGTAAGCCCAAAGCTTTGCGGAAAGCTTCAAACTTCTCCCTAGGAAGAGCCTTTGTGAAAAGGTCTGCAATGTTCTCCTACATGGGCATGTATGCCAAGCTGATCTCCCTAGCAGAGAACCTCTCCCTGACATAGTGATAATGCACCTCAACGTGCTTAGCATGGAACACAGGGTTCCTCGCAACTGCCAATGCGCTCTGAATATAAGTGAAGATGGTGGTGGCAGAAGACTGGCCAACACCTAAATCATCCATAAGGCGTCTGAGCCACACACACTCAACAGTTGCTGTGAAAGTTGCGCTATACTCAACCTCACAACTGGAAGTGGCCATAGTAGGCTGCTTCTTGCTCAACCAAGATATACATGAGCTACCAAGCATGAAGCAAAAACCACTGGTGGACACACGAGTGTCATAGCAACCAGCCCAATCAGAGTCAGAAAAAGCATGCAAATCTCACGGTAGTGATCCCCCCTTGGGATAAAACAACCCAAGTAGCCGAGTACCACTCAAGTAGCGAAAGATGCGCTTAACCGCCTTCCAATGTGTGACTCCTGGGCAATGCATAAACCTACTCATCTGTGAGACAGCAAACTGAATATCTGGCCGAGTAATGCATAAGTAAATCAAGCATCCAACAGCCTGCTGATAGAGAACAGCATCAAATGCATCTCTAGCATCATGAAGACTCAATCGTAAACATGTCTCCATAGGAGTGGCAATAGGCTTACAGTCTTCAAGGTCAAAATGCTGCAATAATGTGTCAATATATTTCGTTTGACACAAAGCCATTCCACCATCAACTTGCATAAACTGAATGCCCAAATAGTGATGCAAATGCCCCAAATCAGACATCTCAAATGAGGCATGCAAATCAGCCTTGAAATCAGCAATATGCTTCTCAATAGGACCACTGACCAGCATGTCATCAACATAGACAACAATGATCAGAAGCACATCATTAGCACGCTTAACATATAAGGTGCTTTCAGTTGGATTGTTCACAAAACCATGTGCAACTAGATAGGCATGTATCTTCTCATACCAAGCACGTGGTGCTTGCTTTAAACCATATAATGCCTTCTTTAACCTACACACCTGGTTTTCATGCCCTTTCTGCATAAAGCCACAGGGCTGAAAAACATACACTTTTCATGCAAGTCACCATTCAGAAATGTTGTTTTAATATCCAACTCATGTAAATTCCAATTATGATGGGCTGCAAGTGCACAAATGCTCCGAACAGTAGCCATACAGCATGTAGGTGCAAAGGTCTCATCAAAATCAATGCCTCTTTCCTGCGCATAACCCTTTGCAACAAGCCTAGCTTTATACCTGTCAACTGTACCATCAGGTTTACGCTTCAGCTTGTATACCCACTTAGTGCCAATGGCCTTCTTGCCAGGAGGCAAGTCACATAAAGACCATGTACCATTCTTCATTATAGCATCATATTCAGATTGCATGGCACCCATCCAATTTTCTGAATTATGTGCTTCATCAAAAGAAACAGGCTCATTCTCATCACAGAGACTAGACGCAGCAATAGCATAGCAATCTGATGCAAAGGAGGCACTATGAGAGCCTGAATGAGTACGATATGACAAAGGTGCATCTAATTTGTTGTCACGCAAAGTCTACACCAGCCATTTTGGCATAGTTTTTGCTTGCTCAATATCAGCTCTCTCATCAACAAGTGCATCATGTAAATCTGCATCAGAAATAGAATGATCTGCATCATCATATGAAACCTGCAAAGGCTGAGAAGTTGCCTCATTAGGACCAGCACTAGACTGTCCACCTGTAAAAAGAGGCATCAACGTATCATACATGTCTTTGGAGCTAACAGATGTCTCCTTAGTACATGAAAGCAATGGCTAAATAGCATCTTCCACAAAGACAACATCACGGCTAACCAGAATCCGTTTAGTCTGTGGATGATACAGACGATAGCCTTTACTTTCAGAACTGTACCCAACAAAAATACATTTTACTACCTTATCATCCAATTTTCTGCGATGTTGTTCAGGCACTAATGCATATGCCAAACAACCAAAAACACGCAGATGAGCAACAGATGGCTTGCGGTCATGCCAAGCCTCATATGGAGTGATAGACTGCAGCGCTTTAGTGGGACACCTCTTCAGTACATATGTTGCACACATGACAGCCTCAGGCCAGAAACTATGTGGTAAAGCCTGACTCTTGACCATGCACCTCGCCATCTCCATGAGTGACCTGTTCTTTCGTTCAGCAACTCCATCCTGTTGAGGTGTATACGGCACTCTACACTAGTGTTTTATCCCACGTTCAGCCAGAAATGCATTAAAATCAGAAGACATATATTCCCCCCCTCGATTAAAACGGAGGGTGCCCATTTTACATGCTGACAGATTTTCTGCCAAAACCAACAACTGTTTAAAGCACATGAACACTTCGGACTTTTCTTTGAGTGGATATACCCATGCATGCCTGGAAAAATCATCAATGAAAGTCTTGAAGTAAAGGTAATTCCCAAAAGAGGGTGTCTGCATAGGACCACAGACATCACTATGTACAAGCTGCAATTTCTGCGTAGCCCGAACTGAACCATCTTTTGGAAAGGAGGAACGTTGCATTTTGCCCAAAATACAGCCTTCACATACATGTTTTCCAGCTGCCTCAAGCTTGGGCAGAGAAGACACCATATCAGATTTGTGCAGGCGTAGCAAACTAGCAAAATTCAAATGACCAAAGCATGCATGCCAAAGCTTTGCATCTCACATAGCCTGAGAATCATGAACTGCACATGCCGAATCAGTCACAGATCTTTCATAGTCTATGAGCTTATACAGCCCACGACATAAAATGCCAGAAGCAATAATGACATCGCCATTTGATAGATCATGAACTGTACACCTGTCATCAGAGAATCGTGATGCTATAAAATCAGAGAATCACGATCCTATGAAACCAAGAGAATCGCGATCCTATGAAACCAAGAGAATCGTGATGCTGTGAAATCGGAGAATCACGATCCTGTGAAACCAAGAGAATTGCGATGCTGTGAAACCAGAGAATCGCGATCTTGTGAAACCAAGAGAATCGCGATCCTATGAAATCAAAGAATCGCGATCTTGTGAAACCAAGAGAATCACGATGCTATGAAATCAGAGAATCGTGTTTTTGAGAATCGCGATTGTCAGTAGAGAATCGTGTTTTTGAGAATCGCGATTGTTAGCAGAGACTCGTGTTTTTTGAGAATCGTGTTTTTGGCTGAAAATCGTGGTTTGTGAGAATCACGATTTTGAGCACAGCCAGAGAATTGCGATTCTGAGAATGACCACAGAATCGTGTCTCTTTCAACAAGCTTTTAGGCAGGAAATAGAAAATCACGATTTCCAAAAAAAAATTGAATTTTTCACAGAATCATGTTTTTTGGCGAGAAATTCAAATTTCTGAGCACTGAGCAATGGCGACCTCCCTATGTGCAAGAAATCATGAAAAATAACAGGCGATTGCTCTCCTTTACATCTTCTAACTCCTCCTCACACAATAATGCATGAAAAATGGTATGAAAATAAAAAAAATGCACTAAAAAACAAGAAATTTCTATGAAGAAGAAGATGGAATAAGATGGAGATGGAGATGGTGATGATGATGAAGCTGAAGAGGAAAAATCAAAAAATGAACAAAAATGACAGTTTTTTTACCTTCCAACGTCGCAAGTCTACGACCTTACCATCCCAACGCTCGTCCTCAAAGCTCTCTCCCCTGCAACGGCACCAAAATTTGGTGTAGCTCAAGCGTAAGCACCACCTCCTTTACTTGTCAATCCGCAGAGACGTGGGGACCGCTATGAAGACCATGAGCAAGTGAAGGCACAAGTGTGTGAGTGAAAGCACACAAACATGCACACACATACACACACATGCACACAAGGTAAGATCAAAGAGAGGACCAATGGAAGGCTTTGATTGCAAAAAGTTTCTCTCACAAAGCTCTATTCTCTAACAAGCTAACCCCCAAAAATGAGCTCTCTAGCCCTTTTTATAGTTTTTTGACTAGTTTTGGCTTTCTCCAGACCTAGTGTCCGACCTAGTTAAAAATTAGGTTCCAAGGCTTATTTGAGGGCTCAAACGAAGTCTAAAAATTATGAAAATTGGTAGGATGATAGTTCTAATACTTCTCAAGCTCGAGGACTCCTCCGCTTGAACAAAATGGAGTTACAAAAATAGAAAATGGTATTTACAATGGTTTCTAGTGATGAAAATCACTATTTTTGTAGGGGATTCTTCTAAAAATTTGAAATGTACTTCTTGGAGCTCCCTACTTGCTCCTTCTTCTGGTGTGTGTCCACCTTTCTGATGTGCTTCCGTGCTTGTGCTTGACCTTGAGTTCCAACACAGACTCAAAAAATGGATATAGATAATAAAATGAAAGTAGTATTGTTGTTATGCACCTTGCCATCATTATGGGATATGTTTTGACAAGTTATTAGCAATAGTGCACCTGGTCATAAACTCATGTGTGATAACATATATGAAGCACTCTTGAGTGAGGAGATTCGTAGAAAATTTATGGTTGGCATTCAGAGTGGAGATGCATATAATGTTCGTTATTCTTACGAAGGAAAGAATCAGCAAGGTGGCAAGAGCAAGAACAAGGAAAAGAATGGTCAATGGAATAAGAGTAGAAGTAAATCAAGGAAGAGGGATATCGAATGACGTGTAGGATTTGAAACGAGCTTTCCAACGAGCTATAGAGCTCAAAAAATGGACTTTGGATGAAAACGTTATGTCAAATCAGGCTCTTGGGGGTCAAAACAGGCAAACAGAAACTTATGAGAAAATCACGATTTTGTATGAAAATTGCAATGCTATGAAATCAGAGAATCGCGATGCTGTGAAATCAGAGAATCGCGATCCTATGAAATCAGAGAATTGTGATGCTGTGAAATCAGAGAATCGCGATCCTGTGAAACCAAGAGAATCACGATGCTGTGAAACTAGAGAACCGCGATGCTGTGAAATCAAAGAATCGCGATCGTGTGAAACCAAGAGAATCGTGATGCTATGAAATTAGAGAATCATGATCCTGTGAAACCAAGAGAATCGCAATCCTGTGAAACCAAGAGAATCGCGATGCTGTGAAATCAGAGAATCGCAATCCTGTGAAACCAAGAGAACCGTGATGTTGTGAAACCAGAGAATCGTGATCCCGTGAAACCAAGAGAATCGCGATCCTATGAAATCAAAGAATCGCGATCCTATGAAACCAAGAGAATAACGATGTTATGAACTCAGAGAATCGTATTTTTGAGAATCGCGATTGTCAACACAGAATCGTGTTTTTGAGAATCGTGATTGTCAGTAGAGAATCGTGTTTTTGAGAATCGCGATTGGCAGCAGAGAGTTGTGCTTTTTGAGAATCGTGTTTTTGGCTGAAAATCGTGATTTGTGAGAATCGCGATTTTGAGCACAACCAGACAATTGCGATCAAAAAATGAACAAAAATGAGAGTTTTTTTACCTTCCAACGTCGCAAATCTACGATCTTACCATCACAACGCTCGTCCTCGAAGCTCTCTCCCCGGCAATGGCACCAAAATTTGGTGTAGCTCAAGCGTAAGCACCACCTCTTTTACTTGTCAATCCGCAAAGATGTGAGGACCGGTATGAAAACCACGAGCAAGTGAAGGCACAAGTGTGTGAGTGAAAGCACATAAACATGCACACACATACACACACATGCACACAAGGTAAGATCAAAGAGAGGAACAATTGAAAGCTTAGATTGCAAAAGAGTTCTCTTACAAAGCTCTATTCTCTAACAAGCTAACCCCCAAAAATGAGCTCTCTAGCCCTTTTTATAGTTTTTTGAATATTTTTGGCCCTGTCTAGACCTAGTGTTCGGCCTAGTTAAAAATTAGGTTCCAAGGCTTATTTGAGGGCTCAAACGAAGGCTAAAAATTATAAAAATTGGTAGGATGATAGTTGTAATAATCCTCAAGCTCGAGGACTCCTCGGCTTGAACAAAATGGAGTTACAAAAATAGAAAATGGTATTTACAATGGTTTGTAGTGATGAAAATCACTATTTTTGTAGGGGATTCTTCTAAAAATTTGACATGTACTTCTTGGAGCTCCCTACTTGCTCCTTCTTCTTGTGTGTGTCCACCTTTCTGATGTGCTTCCATGCTTGCGCTTGACCTTAAGTTCCAACATAGGCTCAAAAAACCGATATGGATAATAAAATGAAAGTAGTATTGTTGTTATGCACCTTACCATCATCATGGGATATGTTTTGCACAGTTGTTAACAATAGTGCACCTAGTCATAAACTCATCTATGATAACATATATGGAGCACTCTTGAGTGAGGAGATTCGTAGAAAATCTATGGTTGGCATTCAGAGTGGAGATGCATATAATGTTCGTTATTCTTACGAAGGAAAGAATCAGCAATTTGGCAGGAGGAAGAACAAGGAAAAGAATGGTCAACGGAATAAGAGTAGAAGTAAATCAAGGAAGAAGGATATCGAACGCCGTGTAGGATTCCAAACGAGCTTTCCAATGAGCTATAGAGCTCAAAAAATGGACTTTAGATGAAAACATTATGTCAAATCAGGCTCCTGGGGATCAAAACAGGCAAACAGGCACTTATAGAAACCAAGAGAATCGTGATGCTATGAAACCATAAAATCGTGTTGCTGTGAAATCAGAGAATAGCGATCCTCTGAAACCAAGAGAATCGCGTTGCTATAAAATCAAAGAATCGCGATCTTGTGAAACCAAGAGAATCGCAATCCTGTGAAACCAAGAGAATCGAGATGTTGTGAAATCAGAGAATCGCGATCCTGTGAAACCAAGAGAATCGGGATGCTGTGAAACCAGAGAATCGCGATCCTGTGGAACCAAGAGAATCGCGATCCTGTGCAACCAAGAGAATCCCGATGCTATGAAATCAGAGAATCGCGATCCTGTGAAACCAAGAGAATCGTGATCCTGTGAAACCAAAAGAATCCCGATGCTGTGAAATCAGAGAATCGCGATCTTGTGAAACCAAGAGAATCGCGATGCTGTGAAACCAAAGAATCGCGATCCTGTGAAACCAAGAGAATTGCGATCCTATGAAATCAGAGAATTGTGATCCTGTGAAACGAAGAGAATCATGATGCTATGAAATCAGAGAATCTTGTTTTTGAGAATCGCGATTGTCAGCAGATAATCGTGTTTTTGAGGATCGCGATTGTCAGTAGAGAATCGTGTTTTGGAGAATCGCGATTGTCAGCAAAGAATCGTATTTTTTGAGAATCGTGTTTTTGGCTGAAAATCGTGATTTATGAGAATTGCGATTTTGAGCACAACCAGAGAATCGCGATTCTCAGAATGATCTCAGAATCGTGTTTCTTTCAGCAAGCTTTTAGGCGGGAAATAGAAAATCGTGATTTTCAAAAAAAATTTGAATTTTTCACAAAATCGTAATTTTCATCATAGAATCGTGTTTTTTCGCAGGAAATACAAATTTCTGAGAGTTGCATCTCCTAACTTCTTCTCACACAATAATGCATGAAAAATGGTATGAAAATGGAAAAAATGCATTAAAAAACAAGAAATTTCTATGAAGAAGAAAATGGAAGAAGATGGAGATGTTAATGATGATGAAGATGAAGAGGAAAAATTAGAAAATGAACAAAAATGATAGTTTCTTTACCTTCCAACATCACAAATCTACGATCTTATCATCACAACGCTCGTCCTCGAAGCTCTCTCCCCGACAACGGCGCCAAAATTCGGTGTAGCTGAAGCGTAAGCACCACCTCCTTTACTTGTCAATCCGCGGAGACGTGAGGACCGGAATGAAGACCACGAGCAAGTGAAGGCACAATTGTGTGAGTTAAAGCACACAAACATGCACACACATACACACACATGCACACAAGGTAAGATCAAAGAGAGGAACAATGGAAAGCTTCGATTGCAAAAGAGTTCTCTTACAAAGCTCTATTCTCTAACAAGCTAACCCCCAGAAATGAGCTCTCTAGCCCTTTTTATAGTTTTTTGACTAGTTTTGGTCCTGTCCAGACCTAGTGTTCGGCCTAGTTAAAAATTAGGTTCCAAGGCTTATTTGAGGGCTCAAACGAAGTCTAAAAATTATGAAAATTGGTAGGATGATAGTTGTTTGTAGTGATGAAAATCACTATCTTTGTAGGGGATTCTTCTAAAAATTTGACATGTAATTCTTGGAGCTCCCTACTTGCTCCTTCTTCTTGTGTGTGTCCACCTTTCTGATGTGCTTCCATGTTTCTGCTTGACCTTGAGTTCCAACACAGGCTCAAAAAACGGATATGGATAATAAAATGAAAGTAGTATTGTTGTTATGCACCTTGTCATCATGATGGGATATGTTTTGCACAGTTATTAGCAATAGTGCACCTAGTCATAAACTCATCTGTGATAACATATATGGAGCAGTCTTGAGTGATGAGATTCGTAGATAATCTATGGTTGGCATTCAGAGTGGAGATGCATATAATGTTCCTTATTCTTATGAAGGAAAGAATCAGCAATGTGGCAGGAGCAAGAACAAGGAAAAGAATGGTCAACGGAATGAGAGTAAAAGTAAATCAAGGAAGAGGGATATCGAATGCCATGTAGGATTCAAAATGAGCTTTCCAATGAGCTATAGAGCTCAAAAAATGGACTTTGGATGAAAAAGTTATGTCAAATCAGGCTTCTGGGGGTCAAAATAGGAAAACAGGCACTTATGGGAAAATCACGATTTTGTATGAAAATTGCGATGCTATGAAATCAGAGAATCGCGATGCTGTGAAATCAGAGAATCGCGATCCTATGAAATCAGAGAATCGCGATGCTGTGAAATCAGAGAATCGCGATCCTGTGAAACCAAGAGAATCGCGATGCTGTGAAACCAGAGAATCGTGATGATGTGAAATCAAAGAATGGCAATCCTGTGAAACCAAGAGAATCGCGATGCTATGAAATCAGAGAAACGCGATCCTGTGAAACCAAGAGAATTGCGATCCTCTGAAACCAAGAGAATCGCAATGCTATGAAATCAGACAATCTCGATCCTGTGAAACCAAGAGAATCGCGATGCTGTGAAACTAGAGAATCGCGATCCTGTGAAACCAAGAGAATCGCGATCCTATGAAATCAGAGAATTGCGATCCTGTGAAACCAAGAGAATCACGATCCTATGAAATCAGAGAATCGCGATTCTCTGAAACCAAGAGAATCACGATGCTATGAAATCAGAGAATCATGTTTTTGAGAATCGCGATTGTCAGTAGAGAATTATGTTTTTTAGAATCATGATTGTCAACAGAGAATCATGTTTTTGAGAATCGCGATTGTCAGCCTTTTTATAGTTTTTTGACTATTTTTGACCCTGTCCAAACCTAGTGTGCGGTCTAGTTAAAAATTAGGTTCCAAGGCTTATTTGAGAACTCAAATGAAGTCTAAAATTACTAAAATTGGTAGGATGATAGTTCTAATACTCCTCAAGCTCGAGGACTCCTTGGCTTGAACAAAATGGAGTTACAAAAATAGAAAATGGTATTCACAATGGTTTGTAGTGATGAAAATCACTATTTTTGTAGGGGATTCTTCTCAAAATTTGACATGTACTTCTTGGAGCTCCCTACTTGCTCCTTCTTCTTATGTGTGTCCACCTTTCTGATGTGCTTCCATGCTTATGCTTGACCTTGAGTTCCAACACAGGCTCAAAAAACGGATATGGATAATAAATTGAAAGTAGTATTGTTGTTATGCACCTTGCCATCATCATGGGATATGTTTTGCACAGTTATTAGAAATAGTGCACTTGGTCATAAACTCATCTGTGATAACATATATGGAGCACTCTTGAGTGAGGAGATTCGTAGAAAATCTATGGTTGGCATTGAGAGTGGAGATGCATATAATGTTCGATATTCTTACGAAGGAAAGAATCAGCAATGTGCCAACAGCGAGAACAAGGAAAAGAATGGTCAACGGAATAAGAGTTGAAGTAAATCAAGGAAGAGGGATATCGAATGCCGTGTAGGATTCGAAAGGAGCTTTCCAACGAGCTATAGAGCTCAAAAAATGGAGTTTGGATGAAAAATTTATGTCAAATCAGGCTCCTGGGGGTCAAAACAGGCAAACAGGCACTTATGGAAAAATCACGATTTTGTATGAAAATTGCGATGCTATGAAATCAGAGAATCCCCATGCTGTGAAATCAAAGAATCGCAATCCTATGAAATCAAAGAATTGTGATGCTGTGAAAGCAGAGAATCGCGATTCTATGAAACCAAGAGAATGGTGATGCTGTGAAACCACAGAATCGCAATGCTGTGAAATCACAGAATGGCGATCCTGTGAAACCAAGAGAATCGTGATGCTATGAAATCAGAGAATCGTGATCCTGTGAAACCAAGAGAATCGCGATCCTCTGAAACCAAGAGAATCGCGATGCTGTGAAATCAGAGAATCGCAATCCTATGAAACCAAGAGAATCGTGATGCTGTGAAACCAGAGAATCGCGATCCTGTGAAACCAAGAGAATCGCGATCCTATGAAATCAGAGAATCGCAATCCTATGAAACCAAGAGAATCACGATGCTATGAAATCAGAGAATCGTATTTTTGAGAATCGCGATTTTCAGCTCAACCTCACAACTGGAAGTGGCCACAGTATGCTGCTTCTTGCTCAACCAAGATATACATGAGCTACCAAGCATGAAGCAAAAACCACTGGTGGACACACGAGTGTCATAGCAACTAGCCCAATCAGAGTCAGAAAAAGCATGCAAATCTGGCGGTAGTGATTCCCCCTTGGGATAAAACAACCCAAGTAGCCGAGTACCACTCAAGTAGTGAAAGATGCGCTTAACCGCCTTCCAATGCGTGACTCCTGGGCAATGCATAAACTTGCTCATCTGTGAGACAGAAAACTGAATATCTGGCCGAGTAACGCATAAGTAAATCAAGCATCCAACAGCCTGCTGATAGAGAACAGCATCAAATGCATCTCTAGCATCATGAAGACTCAATCGTAAACTTGTCTCCATAGGAGTGGCAATTGGCTTACAATCTTCAAGGCCAAAACGCTGCAATAATGTGTCAATATATTTCGTTTGACACAAAGCCATTCCACCATCAACTTGCATAAACTGAATGCCCAAATAGTGATGCAAATGCCCTAAATCAGACATCTCAAATGGGGCATGCAAATCAGCCTTGAAATCAGCAATATGCTTCTCAAAAGGACTAGTGAGCAGCATGTCATCAACATAGACAACAATGATCAGAAACACATCATTAGCACGCTTAACATATAAGGTGCTTTCAGTTGGACTCTTCACAAAACCATGTGCAACCAGATAGGCATGTATCTTCTCATATAAAGCACGTGGTGCTTGCTTTAAACCATATAATGCCTTCTTTAACCTGCACACCTGGTTTTCATGCCCTTTCTACACAAAGCCACGGGGCTGAAAAACATACACTTCTTCATTCAAGTCACCATTCAGAAATGTTGTTTTAATGTCCAACTAATGTAAATTCCAACCATGATGGGATGCAAGTGCACAAATGCTCCGAACAATAGTCATACGCCATGTAGGTGCACAGGCCTCATCAAAATCAATGCCTCTTTCCTCCGCATAACCCTTTGCAACAAGCCTAGCCTTATACCTGTCAACTGTACCATCACGTTTACGCTTCAGTTTGTATACCCACTTAGTGCCAATGGCCTTCGTGCCAGGATGCAAGTCACATAAAGACCATGTACCATTCTTATTTATAGCATCATATTCAGATTGCATGGCAGCTATCCAATTTTCTGAATTCTGTGCTTCATCAAAAGAAACAAGCTCATTCTCATCACACAGACTAGACGCAGCCATAACATAGCAATCTGATGCTAAGGAGGCACTATGAGAGCCTGAACGAGTACGATATGACAAAGGTGCATCTAATTTGCTGTCACGCAAAGTCTGCACCAGCCATTTTGGCATAGTTTTTGTCTGCTCAATATCAGCTCTCTCATCAACAAGTGCATCATGTAAATCTGCATCAGAAATAGAATGATCTGCATCATCATATGAAACCTGCAAAGGCTGAGAACTTGCCTCATTAGAACCAACACTAGATTGTCCACCTATAAAAAGAGGCATCAACGTATCATACATGTCTTTGGAGCTAACAGATGTCTCCTTAGTACATGAAAGCAATGGTTGAATAGCATCTTCCACAAAGACAACATCACGGCTAACCAGAATGTGTTTAGTCTGTGGAGACGATAGCCTTTACTTTCAGAACTGTACCCAACAAAAATACATTTTACTACCTTATCATCCATTTTTTTGCGATGTTGTTCAGGCACTAATGCATATGCCAAACAACCAAAAACACGCAGATGAGCAACAGATGGGTTGCGGTCATGCCAAGCCTCACATGGAGTGATAGACTGCAGCGCTTTAGTGGGATACTTGTTCAGTACATATGTTGAACACATGACAGCCTCAAGCCAGAAACTATGTGGTAAAGCCTAACTCTTGATCATGCACCTTGCCATCTCCATGAGTGACCTGTTCTTTCGTTCAGCAACTCCATTCTCTTGAGGTGTATACGGCACTCACATGCACACAAGGTAAGATCAAAGAGAGGAACAATGGAAACCTTTGATTGCAAAAGAGTTCTCTTACAAAGCTCTATTCTCTAACAAGCTAATCCCCTAAAATGAGCTCTCTAGCCCTTTTTATAGTTTTCTGACTAGTTTTGGCCCTATCCAGACCTAGTGTACGGCCTAGTTAAAAATTAGGTTCCAAGGCCTATTTGAGGGCTCAAATGAAGTCTAAAAATTATGAAAATTGGTAGGATGATAGTTCTAATACTCCTCAAGCTCGAGGACTCCTGGGCTTGAACAAAATGAGTTACAAAAATAGAAAATGGTATTCACAATGGTTTGTAGTGATGAAAATCACTATTTTTGTAGGGGATTCTTCTAAAAATTTGACATGTACTTCTTGGAGCTCCCTACTTGCTCCTTCTTCTTGTGTGTGTCCACCTTACTGATGTGCTTTCATGCTTGTGCTTGACCTTGAGTTCCAACACAGGCCTAAAAAATGGATATGGATAATAAAATGAAAGTAGTATTGTTGTTATGAACCTTGCCATCATCAAGGGATATGTTTTGCACAGTTATTAGCAATAGTGCACCTCGTCATAAACTCATCTATGATAACATATATGGAGCACTCTTGAGTGAGGAGATTCGTAGAAAATCTATAATTGGCATTCGGAGTGGAGATGCATATATTGTTCGTTATTCTCACGAAGGAAAGAATCAGCAATGTGGCAGGAGCAAGAACAAGGAAAAGAATGGTCAATGGAATAAGAGTAGAAGTAAAGCAAGGAAGACGGATATCAAATGCTTTGTAGGATTCGAAACGAGCTTTCCAACGAGCTAAAGATCTCAAAAAATGGACTTTGGATCAAAAAGTTATATCAAATCAGGCTCTTGGGGGTCAAAACAGGCAAACAGGCACTTATGGGAAAATCACAATTTTGTATGAAAATTGCGATGCTATGAAATCAGAGAATTGCAATGCTGTGAAATCAGAGAATCACGCTCCTATGAAATCAGAGAATCGGGATGCTGTGAAATTAGAGAATCGTGAAATTGCCATGCTATGAAATCAGAGAATCGCGATCCTATGAAATCAGAGAATCGCGATCCTAGCTTGGTACAATGTGGTAAGTGTATCCCGAGCATCCCTAGCTGTTTTGCAAGAGCGAATATGAGGAATAATGGCACGTTTGACAGACAAAGCTATCAATGCATGTGCTTGGGCATCTCTGCCATCCGAATGAAATCAGATAATCGCGATGCTGTGAAATCAGAGAATTGCGATCCTGTGAAACCAAGAGAATCGTGATGTTGTGAAACCAGAGAATCGCGATGCTGTGAAATCAGAGAATCGCGATCCTGTGAAACCAAGAGAATCGCGATGCTATGAAATCAGAGAATCGCGATACTATGAAACCAAGAGAATCGCAATCCTATGAAACCAAGAGAATCGCGATGCTGTGAAATCGGAGAATCGCGATCCTGTGAAACCAAGAGAATCGCGATGCAGTGAAACCAAAGAATCGCGATCCTATGAAACCAAGAGAATCGCGATCCTATGAAATCAGAGAATCGCGATACTATGAAACCAAGATAATCACGATGCTATGAAATTAGAGAATCGTGTTTTTGAGAATCGCGATTATCAGCAGAGAATCGTGTTTTTGAGAATCCCGATTGTCAGTAGAGAATCGTGTTTTTGAGAATCGCGATTGTCAGCAGAGAATCGTGTTTTTTGAGAATCGTGTTTTTGGCTGAAAATCGTGATTAGTGAGAATCGCGATTTTGAGCACAACCAGAGAATCGCGATTCTGAGAATGACCACAGAATCATGTTTCCTTCAGCAAGCTTTTAGGCGGGAAATAGAAAATCACGATTTTCAAAAAAAAATGAATTTTTCATAGAATCGCAATCTTCATCACAGAATCGTGTTTTTTGGCGAGAAATTCAAATTTCTGAGCGCCGAGCAATGGCGAGCTCCGTATGTGCAAAAAATCATGAAGAAACACAGGCGTTTGCTCTCCTTTGCATCTCCTAACTCCTTTGTTGGAGTTAGATGTCTGCAGGAGCACGCGAACAGCACAAGGAAGAAGAAGAAGCTTGGAGCACAAACACACAATACTGATTGTATTACTAGAGAATGTACAAAGATAAGTAGCCCATTAGGGCAATAGGCGTATATACGAGCCGGGGGAATAAAACCTCCTAAAGAGGGAAAAAAGTGCTCTGACGGTCCTAGTTTGTTCACACACATCACTACCTAAATATATCAACAAATCCCCCCTGGGAGTGATGCGGTGAGCAAAGAGTTGGCACTCATGTATAAGGAAGTGCAAAGCTATGTGGAAATCACTCCACAAAAGGAAGTAAGCCCAAAGCTTTGCGGAAAGCTTCAAAATTCTCCCTAGGCAGAGCCTTCGTGAAAAGGTCTGCAATGTTCTCCTACGTGGGAACATATGCCAAGCTGATCTCCCCAGCAGAGAACCTCTCCGTGACATAGTGATAATGCACCTCAATGTGCTTAGTGCGAGCATGGAACACAGGGTTCCTCGCAACTGCCAATGCGCTCTGACTGTCAGTGAAGATGGTGGTGGTAGAAGACTGGCCAACACCCAAATGAGCCATAAGGCGTCTGAGCCACACACACTCAACAGTCACTGTGAAAGCTTCCCTATACTCAACCTCACAACTGGAAGTGGCCACAGTAGGCTGCTTCTTGCACAACCAAGATATACATGAGCTACCAAGCATGAAGCAAAAACCACTGGTGGACACATGAGTGTCATAGAAACCAGCCCAAATCAGAGTCAGAAAAAGCATGCAAATCTCGTGGTAGTGATCCCCCCTTGGGATAAAACAACCCAAGTAGCCGAGTACCACTCAAGTAGCAAAAGATGCGCTTAACTGCCTTCTAATGTGTGACTCTTGGGCAATGCATAAACCTGCTCATCTGTGAAATAGCAAACTGAATATCTAGCCAAGTAATGCATAAGTAAATCAAGCATCCAACAGCCTGCTGATAGAGAACAGCATCAAATGCATCTCTAGCATCATGAAGACTCAATCGTAAACTTGTCTCCATAGGAGTGGCAATAGGCTTACAGTCTTCAAGGCCAAAACACTGCAATAATGTGTCAATATATTTCGTTTGACACAAAGCCATTCCACCATCAACTTGCATAAAATGAATTCCCAAATAGTGATGCAAATGCCCCAAATCAGACATCTCAAATGAGGCATGCAAATCAGCCTTGAAATCAGCAATATGCTTCTCAATAGGACCAGTGACATCCATGTCATCAACATAGACAACAATGATCAGAAGCACATCATTAGCATGCTTAACATATAAGGTGCTTTCAGTTGGACTGTTCACAAAACCATGTGCAACCAGATAGGCATGTATCTTCTCATACCAAGCACGTGGTGCTTGCTTTAAACCATATAATGCCTTCTTTAACCTGCACACCTAGTTTTCATGCCCTTTCTGCACAAAGCCACGGGGCTGAAAAACATACAATTCTTCATGCAAGTTACCATTCAAAAATGTTGTTTTAATGTCCAACTGATGTACATTCCAACCATGATGGGCTACAAGTGCACAAATGCTCCGAACAGTAGTCATACGGCATGTAGGTGCAAAGGTCTCATCAAAATCAATGCCTCTTTCCTGTGCATAACCCTTTGCAACAAGCCTAGCCTTATACCTGTCAACTGTACCATCAGGTTTACGCTTCAGCTTGTATACCCACTTAGTGCCAATGGCCTCCTTGCCAGGAGGCAAGTCACATAAAGACCATGTACCATTCTTCATTATAGCATCATATTCAGATTGCATGGCAGCCATCGAATTTCCTGAATTCTGTGCTTCATCTAAAGAAACAGGCTCATTCTCGTCACAAAGACTAGACGTAGCCATAGCATAGCAATGTGATGCAAAGGAGGCACTATGAGAGCCTGAACGAGTACGATATGACAAAGGTGTATCTAATTTGCTATCACGCAAAGGGTGCACCAGCCATTTTGGCATAGTTTTTGCTTGCTCAATATCAGCTCTCTCATCAACAAGTGCATCATGTAAATGTGCATCAGAAATAGAATGATCTGCATCATCATATGAAACCTGCAAAGGCTGAGAAGTTGCCTCATTAGGACCAGCACTAGACTATCCACCTGTAAAAAGAGGCATCAACGTATCATACATGTCTTTGGAGCTAATAGATGTCTCCTTAGTACATGAAAGCAATGGCTGAATAGCATCTTCCACAAAGACAACATCACGGCTAACCAGAATGCGTTTAGTCTGTGGATGATACAGACGATAGCCTTTACTTTCAGAACTGTACCCAACAAAAATACATTTTACTACCTTATCATTCAATTTTCTGCAATGTTGTTCAGGCACTAATGCATATGCCAAACAACCAAAAACATGCAGATGAGCAACAGATGGCTTGCGGTCATGCCAAGCCTCATATGGAGTGATAGACTGCAGCGCTTTAGTGGGACACATGTTCAGTACATATGCTGCGCACATGACAGCCTCAAGCCAGAAACTGTGGTAAAGCCTGACTCTTGACCATGCACCTCGCCATCTCCATGAGTGACCTGTTCTTTTGTTCAACAACTCCATTCTGTTGAGGTGTATACGGCACTGTACACTGGTGTTTTATCCCACGTTCAGCTAGAAATGCATTAAAATCAGAAGACATATATTCCCCCCCTCGATCAGAACGGAGGGTGCCCATTTTACATGCTGACAGATTTTCAACCAAAACCAAAAACTGTTTAAAGCACATGAACACTTCAAACTTTGCTTTGAGTGGATATACCCATGCATGCCTAGAAAAATCATCAATGAAAGTCACGAAGTAAAGGTAATTCCCAAAAGAGGGTGTCTGCATAGGACCACAGACATCACTATGTACAAGCTGCAATTTCTGCGTAGCCCGAACTGAACCATCTTTTGGAAAGGAGGAATGCTGCATTTTGCCCAAAAAAGAGCCTTCAAATACATGTTTTCCAGGTCCCTCAAGCTTGGGCAAAGAAGACACCATATCAGATTTCGGTAGGCGTAGCAAACTAGCAAAATTCAGATGACCAAAGCGTGCATGCCAAAGATTTGCATCTGACATAGCTTGAGAATCATGAACTGCACATGCCGAATCATTCACAGATCTTTCATAGTCTATGAGCTTATACAGCCCATGATATAAAATGCCAAAAGCAATAATCACATCGCCATTTGATAGATCATGAACTATACACCTGTCATCAATGAATTTCACAACCAAGCCAACCTTGGCTAATGCAAAAATTGATAACAGATTCTTCTTAATCCCTGGCACAAATAAGGCATCTGACAAGGTGAAAGAACTACCATCAGTAGTAGTCAGAATGATCTTACCAACTCCCATAACAGGATAAGAGGAGTTGTTGGCGCATGTGACAGTATTCCATGTAGGGGCAGGCTCGAGTGAAGAGAAGAAACTGTGCTGCAAGGTAATATGTTTGGTCGCCCCACTGTCAAAGTACCAAACATCTGAGTCCACTGCAGACATGCACTGCTCATGAGAAGATGGGTCAAAACTACAAACAGTAGTAAACGACCATTCTTCTTCCTGCACAAGATTAGTAGACTCTGTTTTTGGTGTAGAGGCTTCTGCAACAACCATTCCAGCCTCCTTTTTCTTTGCCTCTTTTGCAGCTAGTTTTGGACAATTCTTTATGATATGATCATTTCCTTTACAGTACTTGCAAAACAGTTTCTGCTTTTCTGATTTCTTCTTATCTTTATCCTGGTTCTTCGAATGTGCAGCATTTGCAGATTTCTGCTTACTAGTAGAAGAGCTCCATTTTCCTTTGCCCTTCTGACTAGCCAGGAAAGCTTGATCTACAACACGCATAATGGACCTGTGCTGCCTGGACTGATCTTCCTGCAACAGAACAGAGACTGACTCCTCAAATGATAAGGCATTCGGATTGCCTTTCATCATCAACCGAAGAGTAGAAGCAAAACTGTGATATGAATCAGGAAGACCATTCAAAACCGTCTGCACAAGTGAGCTATCTGGTATAACCTCATCAGCAGAAATCAATTGTTCCTTCAAATCTTTGATCTTCGTTAGGAAACTGTCCATAGAATCACCTTCATTCATGTGCTCACTCTCCAACTGTTTTCGGAGGTAAGCAACACGAGCCTCATTCCTAGCTTGGTACAATGTGGTAAGTGTATCCCAAGCATCCCTAGCTATTCTGCAAGAGCGAATATGAGGAATAATGGCACGTTTGATAGACAAAGCTATCAATGCATGTGCCTGGGCATCTCTGCCATCCCAACGAATTTGCTCTGCAGTAGGTGCAACAGAAACAATAGCACGAACAGGAATCTGCGGAATATCATCTTCGACACCATCTTCATCAGCTCCAGCACCTGTATTTGTAGTACCTGTCGTTACAGGTGTAACAAGACGTCTTTCAACACCCTGCACAATGTTCCACAATCCTTTTGCAACCAAAACATGTCGCATCATATAAGCCCATAATGGGTAGTTGGTACCATCCAACTTATCCTCAACAACCAACATACGGAATACATCACTGCTTTCAGCCATGGCCGGTGACTAAAATACCTTGATGCAAAAAATTGATTGTATCTCAAAAAGTTGAACAAAACTGCCAGACGAGTTCTGCTAGACATGTAGCAGACTTCGAGACGCTTAAACTGGCGAACAGAAATTAGTATATACCTTTGGCACAAAAAGATGAAATAGCCTGCACAAGCACTGCCATAGTGCATTCGGAGGCGGAAATGAGCTCAGACCGCGATTTCGGCACCATAGAACGAAGCTGTTTTGATCTCGGAAACACGCTGAGTATGCTCACCAAGATTCGTGCGATTCTGAGACTGCAAACGGAGGAGTGTCGACGGCACCCTAGATGAAGCGATGACCTGCTCTGATACCAATTGTTGGAGTTAGATGTCTGTAGGAGCACCCGAACACCACAAGGAAGAAGAAGAAGCTTGGAGAACAAACACACAATACTGATTGTATTACTAGAGAATGTACAAAGATAAGTAGCCCATTAGGGCAATAGGCGTATATACAAGCCGGGGGAAAAAAAACCTCCTAAAGAGGGAAATAAGTGCCTCGGCAGTCCTAGTTTGTTCACACACATCACTACCTAAATATATCAACATCCTTCTCACACAATAATGCATGAAAAATGGTATGAAAATGGAAAAAATGCACTAAAAAACAAGAAATTTCTATGAAGAAGATGGAAGAAGATGGAGATGGTGATGGTGATGATGATGAAGATGAAGAGGAAAAATCAAAAAATGAACAAAAATGACAGTTTTTTTACCTTCCAACGTCGCAAATCTACGATCTTACCATCACAACGCTCGTCCTCGAAGCTCTCTCCCCGGCAACGGCGCCAAAATCTGGTGTAGCTCAAGCGTAAGCACCACCTCCTTTACTTGTCAATCCACGGAGACATGAGGACCGGTATGAAGACCACGAGCAAGTGAAGGCACAAGTGTGTGAGTGAAAGCACACAAACATGCACACACATACACACACATGCACACAAGGTAAGATCAAAGAGAGGAACAATGGAAAGCTTCAATTGCAAAAGAGTTCTCTTAAAAAGCTCTATTCTCTAACAAGCTAACCCCCTAAAATGAGCTCTCTAGCCCTTTTTATAGTTTTCTGACTAGTTTTGGCCCTGTCCAGACCCAGTGTCCGGCCTAGATTAAAAATTAGGTTCCAAGGCCTATTTGAGAGCTCAAATGAAGTCTAAAAATTATGAAAGTTGGTAGGATGATAGTTCTAATACTCCTCAAGCTCGAGGACTCCTCCGCTTGAACAAAATGAGTTACAAAAACAGAAAATGGTATTTGCAATGGTTTATAGTGATGAAAATCACTATTTTTGTAGGGGATTCTTCTAAAAATTTGACATGTACTTCTTGGAGCTCCCTACTTCCTCCTTCTTCTTGTGTGTGTCCACCTTTCTGATTTGCTTTCATGCTTGTGCTTGACCTTGAGTTCCAACACAGGCTTAAAAAACGGATATGGATAATAAAATGAAAGTAGTATTGTTGTTATGCACCTTGCCATCATCATGGGATATGTTTTGCACAGTTATTAGCAATAGTGCACCTGGTCATAAACTCATCTGTGATAACATATATGGAGCACTCTTGAGCGAGGAGATTTGTAGAAAATCTATGGTTGGCATTCAGAGTGGAGATGCATATAATGTTCATTATTCTTACGAAGGAAAGAATCAGCAATATGGCAGGAGCAATAACAAGGAAAAGAATGGTCAATGGAATAAGAGTAGAAGTAAATCAAGGAAGACAGATATCAAATGCCGTGTAGGATTCGAAACGAGATTTCCAACGAGCTATAGAGCTCAAAAAATGGACTTTGGATGAAAAAGTTATGTCAAATCAGGCTCTTGGGGGTCAAAACAGGAAAACATGCACTTTTGGGAAAATCACAATTTTGTATAAAAATTGTGATGCTATGAAATCAGAAAATCGCGATGCTGTGAAATCTGAGAATCCCGATCCTATGAAATCAGAGAATCGCGATGCTATGAAACCAAAGAATCGTGATGCTATGAAATCAGAGAATCGCGATCATGTGAAACCAAGAGAATCACGATGCTATGAAATCAGAGAATCGCGATCCTGTGAAACCAAGAGAATCGCGATCCTACGAAACCAAGAGAATCATGATGCTGTGAAATCAGAGAATCGCGATCCTGTGAAACCAAGAGAATCGGGATGCTGTGAAACCAGCGAATCGCGATCCTGTGAAACCAAGAGAATCGAGATCCTATGAAATCAGAGAATCGCGATCTTGTGAAACCAAGAGAATCACGATGCTATGAAATCAGAGAATCGTGTTTTAGAGAATCGCGATTGTCACCAGAGAATTGTGTTTTTGAGAATCGCCATTGTTAGTAGAGACTCATGTTTTTTGAGAATCGTGTTTTTGGCTGAAAATCATGATTTGTGAGAATCGCGATTTTGAGCACAACCAGAGAATTGCGATTCTGAGAATGACCATAGAATCGTGTTTCTTTCAGCAAGCTTTTAGGCGAGAAATAAAAAATCACGATTTTCAAAAAAATTTGAATTTTTCACAGAATCACAATTTTCATCATAGAATCGTGTTTTTTGGCGGGAAATTCAAATTTCTGAGCGCCGAGCAATGGCGAGCTCTGTATGTGCAGAAAATCATGAAGAAACACAGGCGCTTGCTCTCCTTTGCATCTTCTAAATCCTTCTCACACAATAATGCATGAAAAATGGTATGAAAATGGAAAAAATGCACTAAAAAACAAGAAATTTCTATGAAGAAGAAGATGGAAGAAGATGGAGATGGTGATGATGATGAAGATGAAGAGGAAAAATCAAAAAATAAACAAAAATGGAAATTTTTTTACCTTCCAACGTCGCAAATCTACGATCTTACCATCACAACGCTCGTCCTCGAAGCTCTCTCCCCGGCAACGGCGCCAAAATTTGGTGTAGCTCAAGCGTAAGCACCACCTCCTTTACTTGTCAATCGCCAGAGACGTGGGGACCGGTATGAAGACCACGAGCAAGTGAAGGCACAAGTGTGTGAGTGAAAGCACACAAACATGCACACACATACACACACATGCACACAAGGTAAGATCAAAGAGAGGAACAATGGAAAGCTTCGATTGCAAAAGAGTTCTCTTACAAAGCTCTATTCTCTAACAAGCTAACCCCCAAAAATGAGCTCTGTAGCCTTTTTTATAGTTTTTTGACTAGTTTTGGCCCTGTTCAGACCTAGTGTCTGGCCTAGTTAAAAATTAGGTTCCAAGCTTATTTGAGGGCTCAAACAAGGTCTAAAAATTATGAAAATTGGTAGGATGATAGTTCTAATACTTCTCAAGCTCACGAACTCCTCGACTTGAAGAAAATGGAGTTAGAAAAATAGAAAATGGTATTTACAATGGTTTGTAGTGATGAAAATCACTATTTTTGTAGGGGATTCTTCTAAAAATTTGACATGTACTTCTTGGAGCTCCCTACTTCCTCCTTCTGGTGTGTGTCCACCTTTCTGATGTGCTTCCATGCCTCTGCTTGACCTTGAGTTCCAACACAGGCTCAAAAAACGGATATGGATAATAAAATGAAAGTAGTATTGTTGTTATGCACCTTGCCATCATCATGGGATATGTTTTGCACAGTTATTAGCAATAGTGCACCTGGTCATAAACTCATTTGTGATAACATATATGGAGCACTCTTGAGCGAGGAGATTTGTAGAAAATCTATGGTTGGCATTCAGAGTGGAGATGCATATAATGTTCGTTATTCTTACGAAGGAAAGAATCAGCAATATGGAAGGAGCAATAACAAGGAAAAGAATGGTCAATGGAATAAGAGTAGAAGTAAATCAAGGAAGACAGATATCGAATGCCGTGTAGGATTCGAAACGAGATTTCCAACGAGCTATAGAGCTCAAAAAATGGACTTTGGATGAAAAAGTTATGTCACATCAGGCTCTTGGGGGTCAAAACAGGCAAACATGCACTTATGGGAAAATCACAATTTTGTATAAAAATTGCGATGCTATGAAATCAGAGAATCGCGATGCTGTGAAATCTGAGAATCCCGATCCTATGAAATCAGAGAATCGCGATGCTGTGAAATCATAGAATCGCAATCCTGTGAAACCAAGAGAATCGCGATGCTGTGAAACCAAAGAACCGTGATGCTGTGAAATCAGAGAATCGCGATCATGTGAAACCAAGAGAATCACGATGCTATCAAATCAGAGAATGGCGATCCTGTGAAACCAAGAGAATCGCGATCCTATGAAACCAAGAGAATCTTGATGCTGTGAAATCAGAGAATCGCGATCCTGTGAAACCAAGAGAATCGGGATGCTGTGAAACCAGAGAATCGCGATCCTATGAAACCAAGAGAATCGAGATCCTATGAAATCAGAGAATCGCGATCTTGTGAAACCAAGAGAATCACGATGCTATGAAATCAGAGAATCGTGTTTTTGAGAATCGCGATTGTCAGTAGAGAATCGTGTTTTTGAGAATCGCGATTGTTAATAGAGACTCGTGTTTTTTGAGAATCGTGTTTTTGGTTGAAAATCATGATTTGTGAGAATCGCGATTTTGAGCACAACCAGAGAATTGCGATTCTGAGAATGACCATAGAATCGTGTTTCTTTTAGCAAGCTTTTAGGCGAGAAATAAAAAATCACGATTTTCAAAAAAATTGAATTTTTCACAGAATCGCAATTTTCATCATAGAATCGTGTTTTTTGGCGGGAAATTCAAATTTCTGAGCGCCGAGCAATGGCGAGCTCTGTATGTGCAGAAAATCATGAAGAAACACAGGCGCTTGCTCTCCTTTGCATCTTGTAACTCCTTCTCACACTCAAAAAATGGATATGGATAATAAAATGAAAGTAGTATTGTTGTTATGCACCTTGCCATCATCATGGGATCTGTTTTGCACAGTTATTAGCAATAGTGCACCTGGTCATAAACTCATCTGTGATAACATATATGGAGCACTCTTGAGCGAGGAGATTTGTAGAAAATCTATGGTTGGCATTCAGAGTGGAGATGCATATAATGTTCATTATTCTTACGAAGGAAAGAATCAGCAATATGGAAGGAGCAATAACAAGGAAAAGAATGGTCAATGGAATAAGAGTAGAAGTAAATCAAGGAAGATAGATATCGAATGCCGTGTAGGATTCAAAACGAGATTTCCAACGAGCTATAGAGCTCAAAAAATGGACTTTGGATGAAAAAGTTATGTCAAATCAGGCTCTTGGGGGTCAAAAGAGGCAAACATGCACTTATGGGAAAATCACAATTTTGTATAAAAATTGCGATGCTATGAAATCAGAGAATCGCGATGCTGTGAAATCTGAGAATCCCGATCCTATGGAATCAGAGAATCGCGATGCTGTGAAATCATAGAATCGCAATCCTGTGAAACCAAGAGAATCGCGATGCTGTGAAACCAAAGAACCATGATGCTGTGAAATCAGAGAATCGCGATCATGTGAAACCAAGAGAATCACGATGCTATGAAATCAGAGAATCGCGATCCTGTGAAACCAAGAGAATCGCGATCCTATGAAACCAAGAGAATCGTGATGCTGTGAAATCAGAGAATCGCGATCATGTGAAACCAAGAGAATCGGGATGCTGTGAAACCAGAGAATCGCGATCCTGTGAAACCAAGAGAATCGAGATCCTATGAAATCAGAGAATCGCGATCTTGTGAAACCAAGAGAATCACAATGCTATGAAATCAAAGAATCGTGTTTTTGAGAATCGCGATTGTCAGCAGAGAATCGTGTTTTTGAGAATCGCGATTGTTAGTAGAGACTCGTGTTTTTTGAGAATCGTGTTTTTGGCTGAAAATCATGATTTGTGAGAATCGCGATTTTGAGCACAACCAGAGAATTGCGATTCTGAGAATGACCATAGAATCGTGTTTCTTTAAGCAAGCTTTTAGGCGAGAAATAAAAAATCACGATTTTCAAAAAAATTTGAATTTTTCACAGAATCGCAATTTTCATCATAGAATCGTGTTTTTTGGCGGGAAATTCAAATTTCTGAGCGCCGAGCAATGGCGAGCTCTGTATGTGCAGAAAATCATGAAGAAACACAGGCGCTTGCTCTCCTTTGCATCTTCTAACTCTTTCTCACACAATAATGCATGAAAAATGGTATGAAAATGGAAAAAATGCACTAAAAACAAGAAATTTCTATGAAGAAGAAGATGGAAGTAGATGGAGATGGTGATGATGATGAAGATGAAGAGGAAAAATCAAAAAATGAACAAAAATGACAATTTTTTTACCTTCCAACGTCGCAAACCTACGATCTTACCATCACAACGCTCGTCCTCGAAGCTCTCTCCCCGGCAACGGCACCAAAATTTGGTGTAGCTCAAGCGTAAGCACCACCTCCTTTACTTGTCAATCGGCAGAGACGTGGGGACCGGTATGAAGACCACAAGCAAGTGAAGGCACAAGTGTGTGAGTGAAAGCACACAAACATGCACACACATACACACACATGCACACAAGGTAAGATCAAAGAGAGGAACAATGGAAAGCTTCGATTGCAAAAGAGTTCTCTTACAAAGCTCTATTCTCTAACAAGCTAACCCCCAAAAATGAGCTCTGTAGCCTTTTTTATAGTTTTTTGACTAGTTGTGGCCCTGTCCAGACCTAGTGTCCGCCCTAGTTAAAAATTAGGTTCCAAGCTTATTTGAGGGCTCAAAGAAAGTCTAAAAATTATGAAAATTGGTAGGATGATAGTTCTAATACTTCTCAAGCTCGAGAACTCCTCGGCTTGAACAAAATGGAGTTACAAAAATAGAAAATGGTATTTACAATGGTTTGTAGTGATGAAAATCACTATTTTTGTAGGGGATTCTTCTAAAAATGTGAAATGTACTTCTTGGAGCTCCCTACTTGCTCCTTCTTCTTCTGTGTGTCCACCTTTCTGATGTGCTTCCATGCTTGTGCTTGACCTTGAGTTCCAACACAGGCTCAAAAAACGGATATGGATAATAAAATGAAAGTAGTATTGTTGTTATGCACCTTGCCATCATCATGGGATATGATTTGCACAGTTATTAGCAATAGTGCACCTGGTCATAAACTCATCTGTGATAACATATATGGAGCACTCTTGAGTGAGTAGATTCGTAGAAAATCTATGGTTGGCATTCAGAGTGGAGATGCATATAATGTTCATTATTCTTACGAAAGAAAGAATCAGCAATGTGGCAGGAGCAAGAACAAGGAAAGGAATGGTCAATGGAATAAGAGTAGAAGTAAATCAAGGAAGAGGGATATCGAATGCCGTGTAGGATTCAAAACGAGATTTCCAACGAGCTATAGAGCTCAAAAAATGGACTTTGGATGAAAAAGTTATGTCAATTCAGGCTCTTGGGGGTCAAAACTGGCAAACAGACACTTATGGGAAAATCACGATTTTGTATGAAATTTGCGATGCTATGAAATCAGAGAATCGTGATGCTGTGAAATCAGAGAATTGCGATCCTATGAAATCAGAGAATCGTGATGCTATGAAATCAGAGAATCGCGATCCTGTGAAACCAAGAGAATCGCAATGCTTTGAAACCAGAGAACCGCGATGCTGTGAAATCAGAGAAGCATGATCCTGTGAAACCAAGAGAATCGCGATGCTATGAAATCAAAGAATCGTGATACTATGAAATCAGAGAATCGCGATCCTGTGAAACCAAGAGAATTGTGATCCTATGAAACCAAGAGAATCGCGATGTTGTGAAATCAGAGAATCCCGATCCTATGAAACCAAGAGAATCGCGATGCTGTGAAACCAGAGAATCGCGATCTTGTGAAACCAAGAGAATCGCGATCCTATGAAATCAGAGAACCGCGATCTTGTGAAACCAAGAGAATCACGATGCTATGAAATCAGAAAATCGTGTTTTTGAGAATTGCGATTGTCAGCAGAGAATCGTGTTTTTGAGAATCGCGATTGTCAGCAGCGAATCGTGTTTTTTTAGAATCGTGTTTTTGGCTGAAAATCGTGATTTGTGAGAATTGCAATTTTGAGCACAACGAGAGAATCGCGATTCTGAGAATGTCCACAAAATCGTGTTTCTTTCAACAAGCTTTTAGGCGGGAAATAGAAAATTGTGATTTTCAAAAAAAATTTGAATTTTTCACAGAATCCCAATTTTCATCATAGAATCCTGTTTTTTGGCAAGAAATTCAAATTTCTGAGCGCCGAGCAATGGCGAGCTCCGTGTATGTAGAGAATCATGAAAAAACACAGGTGCTTGCTCTCCTTTGCATCTCCTAACTCCTTCTCACACAATAATGCATGAAAAATGGTATGAAAATGAAAAAAATGCACTAAAAAACAAGAAATTTCTATGAAGAAGAAGATAGAAGAAGACAGAGATGGTGATGATGATGAAGATGAAGAGGAAAAATCAGAAAATGAACAAAAATGACAACTTTTTTCCCTTCCAACGTCGTAAATCTACAATCTTACCATCAAAACGCTCGTCCTCGAAGCTCTCTCCCGGGCAATGGCGCCAAAAATTGGTGTAGCTTAAGCATAAGCACCACCTCCTTTACTTGTGAATCCTCGGAGACGTGAGGACCAGTATGAAGACCACGAGCAAGTGAAGGCACAAGTGTGTGAGTGAAAGCACACAAACATGCACACACATAAACACACATGCACACAATGTAAGATCAAGGAACAATGGAAAGCTTTGATTGCAAAAGAGTTCTCTTACAAAGCTCTATTCTCTAACAAGCTAACCCCCAAAAATGAGCTCTTTAGCCCTTTTTATAGTTTTTTTACTAGTTTTGGCCCTGTCGAGACCTAATGTCCGACCTAGTTAAAAATTAGGTTCCAAGGCTTATTTGAGGGCTCAAACAAAGTCTAAAAATTGGTAGGATGATAGTTCTAATACTCCTCAAGCTCGAGGAATCCTCAGCTTGAACAAGATGGAGTTACAAAAATAGAAAATGGTATTTACAATGGTTTGTAGTGATGAAAATCACTATTTTTGTAGGGGATTCTTCTAAAAATTTGACATGTACTTCTTGGAGCTCCCTACTTGCTCCTTCTTCTTGTGTGTGTCCACCTTTCTGATGTGCTTCCATGCTTGTGCTTGACCTTGAGTTCCAACACAGGCTCAAAAAACGGATATGGATAATAAAATGAAAGTAGTAATGTTGTTATGCACCTTGCCATCATCATGGGATATGTTTTGCACAGTTATTAGCAATAGTGCACCTGGTCATAAACTCATCTGTGATAACATATATGGAGCACTCTTGAGTGAGGAGATTCGTAGAAAATCTATGGTTGGCATTCAGAATGGAGATGCATATAATGTTCGTTATTCTTACGAAGGAAAGAATCAGCAATGTGGCAGGAGCAAGAAGAAGAAAAAGAATGGTGAACGGAATAAGAGTAGAAGTAAATCAAGGAAGAGGGATATCGATTTTGATACCATGAGACTTGGTGACTCTTACTAGTGTGATGTTGTGGGGATTGGAGATGTGGTTGTGCAGTTCATTGATGGTTCAAAATTTATTATGCATAATGTATGCCATGTACCTTAGTTATCACGTAGTTTGATGTCAATTGGTCAAGTTGATGACCTTAGTTACAAGGTGGTCTCCTATGTTTAGTCCTTTCATATATCAAAGGGCAATATGGTTATTGCAAAAGGAAGCAAAGTTGGCTCACTTTATCCTTTATTTGTATCACATAGAGAACACTTTTTAGCTGTTATTGAATAGCTTATGGATTGTACTTGGCATGGTCATTTGGGCCATATATCTCATAGTGGAATGGAAAATCTTTCTCATTCTGGCTAGTTACCTATGTTATCTTTCTCCTATTTTTCATTTTGTGAGCATTTTCTATATTGAAAGCAAACCAAAAATATGCATAGAACACACATTGACTCTTTAATTCAGCCTTTAGATCTCATTCATACAGATGTGTGTGGTCCTATGCCCACTAGGTCCTTACATGGTTCTCTTTACTTTGTCACTTTCATAGATGATGCTACTAGAAAAGTTTGGGTATATCCTATCAAATCAAAGGATGAGGTATTCCCTACTTTGAGAAAATGACTTGCTTCAATTGAGACTGAAAAAGGAATTAAGGTTAAGGCTTTACATTCAGATAACAGGGATGAGTATACCTCACATGAATTCACCCTTTTCTGTCAGTCTAGAGGGATTCATAGAGAGTTTAGAGCTCCTTATACCCCAACATAGAATGGTGTAGCTGAGAGGATGAATAGAACTATTCAAGATAGAGTAGTCTCTATGTTGCATCATGCAAACCTCTCACAAGGCTTTTGGGCAAAAGCAATATTGACTACAATTCATGTGATTAACCTTTCACCTAGTATTGCCAAAGGTCTTAAAGTAGCACAAGAGTTATGGACAGGGAAGCCACCATATTATGATCTTCTTCGAGTTTTTGGATGTGGAGCATATGTTCATATACCCAAGAATCTTAGACAAAAGTTGGACCATAAGTCAAAGAAATCCATTTTTCTTGGATATGGTCGAGAAGGACAATTTGGATATCACTTATGGGATCCTCAAACACAATCAGTGAGCCGAATAAGTGATGTCATTTTCAATGAGTCTAAGATGCATAAACAGCCCATTAAGGAGGTTGACGTAAGAAGACTGGTCTTTGAGGATGCATAAAAATGCTTCACATATGGATGTTCAAGAGAATGTCCATTCAGATCAGTCTGCACATGTTCTTGTTCAGCAGGCATTGAGATGTTATGCACATGTCTCACATCCACCTGATAGATATGTTCCAAGTTTAGATTTTGTTATGCTAACATATGCCGGTGAGCCTTCTTGCTACAAAGAGGCTATGTAGATAGAGGATCATGTCAAGTGGGAGCGTGCCATGAAGAGTGAGTTGAATTGTCTCTACACAAAGAAATGCTCAGATGGCAGCTTGATATGCTTGATACTTTATGTCGATGATATGTTGATTGTTGGAAAATCCTCTTATGATTTTCCGATTCTCAAAAAGAAGTTGAGTCAAGCATCTCGTATGAAGGATTTGGAGGATGCCAAACATATTCTTGGCATGTGCATTACTTGTGATAGAAGTAAAAGATGCATATACTTGTCTCAAAGTGGGTACATATCCAAAGTACTTCATAGGTTCAATTTGCAGGGTGGAAAGGCATTGAATACACCTTTACCCACATACATGAAATCGAGCAAGGATGATTGCACCAAATCAGATGAGGAAAAGGAATTCATGACCGGAATTCCCTATCAGTCTATTGTTGGTAGTCTCATGTATGCTATGGTAGCTACAATACCATACATTGCATTCGCAGTGGGAGTTGTGAGCAGATACATATCTAATCCTGGCAAGAAACATTGGGAAGCCATCAAGGTGATTTTAAGATATCCGAGTGGCACTAAGGACAAGTGTCTATGCTTAGGTAGAGGGAAAGCATCCATTATTGGTTACACAGATTTTGACGTGGCTGGTTGTGTAGACAATCGTAAGTCTACATCAGGGTATATTTTTCATTTTGTTGGAGGTGCTATCTCTTGGAGATCTCATCTTCAAGAATGTACAATTGTTTCCACCATAGAAGCAAAGTATCAGTAAGTGAGGCATGTAAGGAAGCATTGTGGCTTTCTCATCTTGCTTGTGATATGGGTTTACCGCAGCATGTACCTCGTTTGCTTAGTGATAGTTAGAGTGCCATTGCTTTGGCTAAGAATCCGGTCTATCATGCAAAGACCAAGCACATTGAGGTGAGGTATCACTTTATTAGAGATTGCTTAGCCACTAAGTGCATTATTCTTGAGAAGGTTCACACTCGAGGTAATGTTGCAGATGCTTTGACTAAAGCTCTACCACACGATAGGTTTCAACACTATTGTCACTTGATGGGGGTTACTTGATTCATGATCTTACACAGTCACTTGTATATTGTGTAACATGCCCATTAGGTGTGATGTATAGTTTGTATACTTACACTCGGGTATTCTTTATCGTTCTTTATTTTTCTCCCACAGTTACTTTGGCCATATTGGCCTTTAGATGGAGATTGTTACCGTTAGTGTCCATCTGAAAGGCCAAATGACCATTGGACACTTCTTTGTATATGTTCTTTGATAAAACATATAGTGGCCTTGTCAGTCACAGACTGTAAGTTCGACCGCATTTGTAACACCTAAGAAGTTTGTCTTCGTGCTCCTTATGTACCATGTTTTTCTACGTATTTTGCAGCCTCTGTGTGGAGTACCATGTGCAGCCCTAGGAGCTTGGTTTTCTACTCTAAGGATATTGTCATGGAGCTGTCGAGAAGGAGGGTGCATTGTGGTGCATCGCCATTGAAATACTTCATGTAAGAGATGTATATGCAAATCATACAATATACATGATACGATGAACAAAACAATAAAATAAACAATAAATAAAAATTAAATCAATACCTCAATGATACAATGAAGCAAGGTCTCTATGAAAGAAATGGTAGGATAAGAGCTCTATAGAGTAGCAATCAAGCACGTGCACAAAAATTTTCGATCGAATGTAAAATTATATAATTTCTAGGAATCCCTTTTCGATCGAAAGCGCTTTTGATCAAAATACTTTTTGATCAAACGCATTTTGATCGAAATGTTTTTAGATGGAAATTTTATCCATGTCCAATTTTTTGGTATTTATTTGGATAACCACAAATAAAACAAACATTTGATATATTTTAATTATTTGATCAAATAAATGCAACCCATATCTCCACAAATCTTGTCATCTGCATATTTAGTATTAATATCCCTAAATTATGTATCAATTTGAAAGGCAAAAATCAATGCATAATATCCAAATTGATCTGAAATCTGATTTTATGCATAGAAAGCATACCCAAATTGTAATTACAAAATCCCTTAGGAAAGAACTAGCCACCATGCAAAGTAAAATGGAAATCGGTCACTTACCTGCATCATCTGCTTTCTCAATTTTTGGACCTTCCTCAATGATGTTTATCGCCTTTGATTGTACAAGCTGAGATATTGCCTTGTTCCGGCATTCATATGTTCAATGCCCTTGGTCCCCACAATGGAAACACAAAGAGATCCTTTTCGTCCGCTCAATAAAATCGGGGTCTTGTTGCCAATGGATGGGTTGATGCCTCCTTCGATTTTCCAACTCAGTAGGATTCTTACCTTGATTATTAGAAAAAGTCTTCTTTGAATTGTTTATGTTTTTTATGGAAAGTCTCTATGGCCTACGCCCAGTCGCAACGAATCTGATTCTATTCGCCTTCTACAAGTTGAACTTCTTCATCTTCTCAAATTCTCGTCCATCGCAACAACATCCAAAAAATCAACACATCCAGATCCGTTCACTTGATAATGAAGCTCCTCACAAAGTCTTTCAATAAACTTGCACCTCAAAGCATCACCAGTAACCTCTAGTGCATATTTGTGAAGATGTAGGAACTTTTCTTTGTTCTTATCAACAGACAAGCTATGCTTGTCTCTCTTGTGTTGTCATAAATTGTAGAACTCCATCTTCTTCTCCATATGGTATTGTGGAGAACAGTAACATTTCTTTTGCTTTCTCTCTAAATTCCTTTCATAGAACCAGAGAAGAACACGTCCGCATCTACGTATAGGACTTCCACCATAACTTTTCAATGCCATGCATGTGTAAGATCCCAAGCTTTGACTTGGACTCCTCACTATATTCTCCAAGTTCAAAGAAATCCTCTAGCTCTTCAATCTATGCCTCTAGATCTTCATCGCTCTTCTTCTCACCATCAAAATCATTCAATTTTGCCTTCTTGAAGATGGTTGAGGGCAAACTCACCTGTCTCCATATCTTCATAATTGTCTTTTTGTCTTCCTCTAGGCATAGTATATATGTTCCTGGACCTTCAAGCACTTCATCATTCAACTCTACAAATAGATTTCTTGCACCTTCTAGTTGATATTTACCTCACTCTTTGCGTAATTCTCCAAGAATCTTCTGATTAAGCTCCTCTTGCTCACGAATCTTTTGTGTCAAACCTTCCATCATTCTTGAGGATTGATTCTGCTCTAATACCATATATAGTGCTTCCTCAATCACAATCTATCCTCAATCACAATCTATCCTCAATCACAATCTATCCTCAATCACAAGCTTCTGATCACTCAAGAATATTGGAAGATAATAAAGACAAAATTTGCACAAGATAAGAGAAAATCAGATGTAGAAGAGTAGACAAGATATAACTCAGAGAAAGAGAAGGGTTGATATTATAGATTTGAATCAACTGATCAAATATCTTTGGAAAAAAGCTTCTTAATGAAGCCTCGACTTCCCAAAAACCCCCAAGCTATCACAATCGCATTCACACTTGCACTCTCAATCTCACTCTCAATCTCAATTACAAGGTAATTCTCTGATTTTTTGACTTTCTCTTACAGAACCGCAAATCTTCCTCAAAATAGAGTTTATCATCCCCCAATAAAGTGTATGATCCATCAAATTTAGAAAAAATCGGCTCTCTCCATGTTGCATGCAAAAATTTCGCAAAAACATGCATTTGTAGTACTCAAGTGCTTTCTTTAGCGGTACTATCTAAAAATAGAAGAAAAGACACAAAAAGGCATATCCAAAGACATTTGTAAGTGTGCATGACAGCATATATTCATCCACATCAGAGATTCGAATAGAAATAGAGAAGTCCACTTTCTTTTCAAGTACCCAGAAATGGCAATTTTCCAAGCCTTGTAACTCAAAAACTGTGAGGAATTAGTTTAAGCTTGTGAGACACAAAAATGTTCAACTCTTCAATCTACATAATAGTGTTAGACATACCCTAGTTCCAAATCCAACTCCAAATGCCACTTTTGAGCTATGCAAGCTTAGATATTCTAAAGAGAGAATAAAATCAAGGCATTTTCTTACATTGAACTTTTCTCTTAATTCTTTCATCTTCACGTTCAATTTTCAATTAGAAAACATGATGCGAATGAGGTTTAGAGAGTATAAAATTTGTCATCCCTAAATTTTTCCTACATGCATAAAATGACCTAATTATTCATTATAGACATTATTCCCACAATGTATAACAGAACGTTCAAAATGAATTATTTCACCATCGAAAGGCCTATTACACGTGAGTTCTTAAGTATACTTCTCACTCTCTAGCCACTCCAAATTCATGACATAACTTGTAATAACTCAATTACCTTCCTATTAGAATATTTTCAATAAGGTGTTTCTCACTTCACAGTAGACTAAGAGCACTGAACATTGTTCTAAGTGCCTTGTTCCATAAATAGAAGGTTTTCTTTTCGTGTTCAAAATTTGAAGTTAGGGTTTCTTGACTCATGCACTTGATTTCAATGCTCCAAAGCACTATGGTCATATTTATGTATCATTTGCAAGAGTAGGGAGTGCACTAGAGTATCCAAACAAGAAATAGGCAAGTTTAGAGAAGGTTTTTGCAAAGATCCTCTCATCCTTGTACTTTGCCATCACCTCCTCATAGTGGTATCAGAGCATTATCATAATATATACATTATGGGTGATGGTCTTCCTTCTTCAATTGATCAATCGGATCAAAGTAAATACTCAGCATGTTCTTTAAGGATGGAAGCATATCTACAAGGAAGAAATTTATATGGATACATGATGAAAATAAATCTTGGCTTCAAGATGATTGCAAGGAAATTGATTTGTCTTATGACTCAGAGGATGATTTTCCAACACTACAAGCAAAACTCCAAACACACTTGAAGAGTCGAGTGAATCAGAAAATGGATAGAAGAAACCTAGAAAAGAGATCAAGTCTTGGAACTCCAAAGGTAAAGCCGAAGTGCAAGAATTAAGAGATGTAGAAGAATCATCTCAACAAAAAATCAAAATGTCTATAAGAGAAAAGGAGCAAGAAAGATACAAATATGATACCTCATTGGTCACTAAAAATTCTATATACATGGCTCGATAAACTTTGAAGAACCCTCATCATATGAGGAAACCAAGAAGAAGCCAAAGTGGAAGCATGCCATGGAGGAAGAGATTAAAGCATTGCAAGAGAACAACACTTGGGACTTAATGTCCTAGACCTCAACCATGAATATTTTAGGATCCAGATGGATCTAGAAGGTAAAAAGAGATCTAATGAAACCATAAATAGGTACAAGGCTAGGTTAGTAGCCAATGGATATGCTCAGACTCAAGGCATTGATTATGAGGATACCTTCTCTCTTGTAGCAAAGATTCCTACAATCAAAATACTCATGAGTATTGCAACTACTAAGAATTGGAAGATATACTAGATGGATGTCAAGAATGCTTTCTTGAATAGATGGATTTCAGAAGAGGCATACATGGCTCAACACCTTCGCTTTGAAGAGTTACAACATCTTGAGTATGTTTTAGATTAAGAAGAGCTCTATATAGGAGAAAGCAAGCTCCAAGAGCTTGAAATCATACATTAGTTGCTTACCTACAAGATAAAGGATCCATGGTGAGAAAGGCATATCCTTCTTTGTTCATTGAAATAGCACATGGGAAAGTCATAAATCTCTATGTGTATGTGGATAAAATTATTCTAACAAGTGATGATATTAAAGGCATAAGAAGATCAAACATCAAATGAAGGAAGAGTTCAAAATAAGTGATTTGTGATAGCCAACATGCTTCCTTGGATTGTAACTATTGTATACAAACCATGATATGTACCTTATGCAGAGAAAGTACATCAATTCATGCTTACAAAGTTCAAAATGGAAAATGTTAATATTGTAGGTACACCTATAGAAGTGAATTGCAAATTAAGTGCTTTTGAAGGAGAGCGCATTGAAGATGTGAAAGGATATACCATATTCCTTGTGCAAGATCTTTAGAGCATTTAAAAGACTTCTTCTACGAACAATATTAAATTATCTGGACAGCTTGAACAATGAACACTCGACTTCATTGATCAAAATATACAACATATATCATAAATTTCCCTTGATATTGTTTCTATAATTGATAATAATCTTGAGAGCATCTGCTTATTATCATGAGGTCTTCTTCGATTCTAAGTTCAACAAAAATCAAAAACCAATTTTCTCAACAAAAGCCTAGGACTTTCCTATTAGAAATGAGAATACCATTCTATGTCCAAATTTATCGCAACATTACCAGAACTTTCTATTTACATGAAACCATCTACAATTGACGTGTTTTCTAGAAAAAAAATCCCATATTGTGGTCGCAAGATGTGAAAAACTTATAGAAAGAACACTTTTAAATTTTGCATTGTGATTTATCACCTATTTGTAAGAAGTGAAATAAAGAGAGACAAAATAAATGAGTGAGGGACAAAGAAAAGCCAACATGAGAGAGAGAGAGAGTGAAAGACAGCAACAAAGAGAGAGAGAGAGAGTTTGCATGAAAGAAAGTGTACGATGGAAAGAAATAGCTAAAGGAGGTGATAAGTTAAGCTATATGTGTAAGAGAAAACATTCAAACAAAGAGAGATAATGATAGAGAGAGATACTTTATCAATATAGAATTTGGCCATAAACTAAAGGAGACATAGAATAACATATGGGAGTGCTTCTTTGAACTTTTTGGATTCATGTGATAGGGGGCCTTATAATATCACTTGTCAACTGTATCAGTTCCTCCATCCCAATTGTTGTCTTGGAAAATATGGCATCTTTGCCTTTCAATAAAGTTTTTCCCTAGCATTTTGAATTTTGGATTGGTTGTTTTCTTTTGTACTGTGATCCATGGGTAGTAACTTGTTCTTGATTTTGGACTAAAATATCATTTACATTTTCCTCTTTTCCTTCTGCTTATTACTCTAAGTCTCTATACAAATGGATTCAGAGATTTCAATGTGCTTCAATTGATTGGATTACTCGTAGTTCTTAAGTATGTTGTAAGAGTTAAGACTCAAGACCGTAAGTTGTAAGTGTAAAGAGAGAGAGAGAGAGAGAGTAGGGTGGAATTTTGAAATCTAGCCTTTCTTCAAGGTGGTAAAAGTAACTTTGGTGTATACATTTATGTTATGTTGTTCAATCTTCATAGAGAAGGAACTTCTCTTCTATTCATACCTTCTATTTATCATATCCATTTGCATATATATGGTATATGGCTTATGCAAACTTTTGTAAATATATTTCTATGTATGTGTGTGTGTATGTGTGTATGTGTATGTGTATGTGTGTGTGTGTATGTATGTATGTATGTCTATGTATATATATATATATATATATATATATATATATATATATATATATATATATATATATATATGTATGTATGTATGTATGTATGTATGTATGTATGTATGTATGTATGTATGTATGTATGTATGTATGTATGTATGTATGTATGTATGTATGTATGTATGTATGTATGTATGTATGTATGTATGTATGTATGTATGTATGTATGTATGTATGTATGTATGTATGTATGTATGTATGTATGTATGTATGTATATGTGTGTGTGTGTGTATTACACATACAAAAGTATATCTACTTACATACACACATTTATAAAATGACTTTTGACTCCATTAAATAAAAAAATGAAATGTATGTATGTATGTGTATACATGTATGCATATATATATGCATGCTTTCATGTATGTATGCATGTACTTTTTATATACATTTATGTTTGTACAATATGCATGCATGTGAATGTATGCACGTGTATGCAAGGATTTAAATATGGATGTATGTACATGTGTATGTATTTGTGCATGTCTGAGGGTAAACATACATGCTTGTATTTGTATGTACATGTTTATGCAATGCACATGCATCCATGTATGTACGTATATGTGTGTATGCATTTCAGCATAAATGTATGCATATAAATATTTATATATGTACATGCAAATATGCATGCTTTCTTTTGTGTGTGTGTGTGTACTCATGCATGTACATATGTGCATGCATGCATGTTTCGTGTATATGTGTATGTATGTATGCATAAACACATATATGAATGTGTGTGTGTATGGGTATGTATGCATGTTATTATGTATGTGTCCATGTACGGGTGTATGTGTGCAAAATTTTCTTATATGTATGTATATATGCATGCATGTGTGGATGAATACATATATGGATGCATGAATATATTATGTGTGTAATGCATTCCTAAATGTGTATATGCATTTGTATGGGGATGTATATATGCATCGTTTTGTGTGATGCATGCATGAATTTATTTATGCAAGCTTGCACGTGTGTGCAATGTCTACCTGTGTATTTATGTATGCATGCATGAATGCATATATGGATGCATGTATGTAATTATGCATGTTTTTTATTAATCTATGCATGTATTTATGCATGTGATTCTATGTGGATAATGTTAATGCATGTGTATGTATCTACACACGCATGAACATATATATTTATGTACATACATATATACATGTATGCTTGCATGTATGTATGTATGTATGCATGCATGTATACATACATATGCATATATGTATGTATACATATATGCATGTATGTATGTACACATGCATTTATGTTGATTATGTTGTATGAATAAATGTATGTAATGACATATGTATGATGTACTTATGCAAATATGTACAATGTGCGTAGGTATGTGTGTGTATGTATGTACGTACGTATGAAAGGGTGTATGCATGTGTTTGTATGTATTGAAGGTTGAAGACCTATTATTAGCGAAAGGCGGCATAAGAAGCTCACCTTTGGATGCCCAAACTTCATGGCCTTATTTGTGAAGCCCAACGCTGGGCATCAAATTCAAGCCCTGGTTCTATGTCGTTTGTGGCTTATCGCATCGCATTCTGTCGCCTTATCTCTAAGACCCTGCACATGAGAGTACAAGAGCGCAGGTTCGTGGCCGATTCTTTTTATTTTTTCTTTAATCATCAGCTTGTCGAATACACTGGCCGGTTACAAATGTCAGTAACTGAAATTGTGCGAGAAGGGGAAGAAAGGACATCCTCGCAGTGTGTATGTTAAAATGTAGTACCATTGTTGAGCTCTCTGGACACTCTTTTTTTTTCGTTTAATACTTCTTCATGAGCGGGAGATCCACAAATCAATCAAGACTGTGATGATAAATTAGTGTTTATTTTATGTCCCAAACCTTGCGTCACCTCAACTGTGGGGTTCTCTTTTAAGAAGTTCGGCCTTAGCCTATTCTCCCAGACTTTAATTAAAATAAAAAAGAAAAGTTACAAGTGAATGGGACTAGTGCCCATGGGACCCCCCAAATCCCACAATGCAGGGGAGGAGTATGGCAAGCTAGAGGGCATTACAAATGAGGCGGACTATTATCTCCCTCATATGGGACCCATTTGGATTTCAACTTGTTGTTTTCGAGGAGATAAATACAGTGATGTCGTTTCAAACTCCATTTTGGCATGTATTGAATGCACTTTATTTCATTCCACGAAGCTGTTATATGATGACTAAATCTTCACTTGGAACTCTAATAGACAATCAACTTTTCCCTTCCATGGAGCTGCAAACTGATTATCTAAGCACACGGTAGATTATCAAATAATATGCAACTTAATCAAGCCTCTCATATATTCTTCAAGCTACAAATCATTCCCTATACTGGAACGTATACTTCGCTTCGATCGAGTCAAATCAATATATGACGGTTCATCTTCCTTTGGCTGCATCAGCCACGCTCTGAGACTATCTCTACATATACTTTCCGATTCCATACAAATGCACGAATCTAGACATTAAAAAGGAACACAGCGATCGCACAAATACTGGACACTTCTACTGTCATACTTCAGCATACACGATAATTTTTCTGTTTTATCAAGATAGATCACAGAGGCCGTTGCAATTGTCCGATGGAAAAGATCTTCTTTTTTCTCTCGAGTTAGAATACAATGATGATCCAAGACGTCCAAACTGATAAATGGAGCCCATGAATCAAGCTATATTGAAGATGGAGCAACTTCAAAGCATCTCCACATATTCTTTGCAGGGGTAGTGTACAACGAAATTGAAGTAAATGCTCCATGAGTGTAAGGGACAAACATTGCACATACTCATATACTGTAGCTTTGTGCTTTTAAAAGCTCATAAAAGTATCATAGCCATAGTCATAGGCATCCTTTGTAACTCACATCCTCCGAGGTAAAAAGACAGTGTGCAAGGCAATTTGATTTCTATACCTTCAAATGCCTTCTGCCTTTCACCATCCACATCTTCCGCTTCAGAGTTGTTATCTAGTCTATAAAAACTCTTCTTCCTGCTGGTCACCATCCACATCTTCCACTTCATTCTCTTCCTCTTCCAAAGCATCAGGATCCATACCCTACACAAACAGCAACGAAACGATTATGATAAGCCCGAAACAAAACAAAAAACCTCGTTATGGTGTTAAAAAGCGTGAATGAAACCTTCATTTGCTTCTCAAGACGGTCCAAACCCTTCTTTGCGAGTTCATTCTGTGGATTCATGCTGCCAAAATGGAGGGTGATAAATTCTCACTTGAGTTGCTAACTATAAAATAAACATGAGAGTTTACAATCGCATCAACCTGTACCTCAATGCAATCTGGAAATGGGATAGCGATTCCCCAACTTTCCCAGTAGCAGCCAGAATCTGTGCAAGCTTAGTATGCAGAGCACCATCAGCCCAGTTCTTCAGGTATTTCTGTAGCAGTAGAATGGCTTCCCCATTCCTTCCTTCAAGAACATGTAAATCTGCCAGGGCTAACACTGCTCCAAGATACCCAGGTTCAAGCCTCAATGCTGATTCATAGAACTTGCAAGCCTGCTATCTTTCACTTTAGTCATCAACTATACAAAGCAGATTGCAGCAATCAAAAACCTCTTCGGGTTTACCTTCTCCTTTCCATCAGCTATATGTGCATATGCATCCCCCATAAGTGTTAATGCTTTTGCTGAATGTGACATTGCTTTCACCGCATCCCGAGCAGCGAAAAGGGCTTCTTTGTGCTTTGGAATTTTCAACAATGCTTGCACAAGACCTGTTCCATAAAGAGTGGGATTAGTTCACCATTTATCAAGGAAGGAAGAGAACAACGATTCTTTTGACCTTGGTATGACCGCAAATCTGGTTTTAAAGATTGAGCCTTCCTGAATGCAGCTAAAGCTGCTTCTGGGCGGCTCATAGAGAGTGCTATATTGCCCTGCAATGAAAATAAAATCTCACAATCTCTCTGCCTCGATGAAATCGAAAGGAAAAAAGTAGTGATACTGATCATGAACTAGATGAATAACCTGATACCTTCACAATATATGCAAGACTATGTCTCTCATCTACTCGCATACTCTGGAAACACAAGAACACAAGAATTAAGCGTTAGTAAGGCACAGTTTAAAAAAATATGCACACTAAACAGCATCAGCACAGGTAAACCCAGAAACAACACACGAGCAACATCACTCAAGCAGATCCAATCATACATATAGACAGGTATGGTGCATGAACTGAGACACACGCTCACACTCACTAGAAACCAACAGAAAGTGATATATAGATGCATCCATAGGAAGCTAAATAAGAAGATAGGGATACAGCATCCCCAAATACGCAAATATGGATGTACCTAGATAAATGCATGCATGTGTTTGCACATGCACACATGCACGCACGCGTACACGCACGTTCAAAGTTGCATACATGCAAACAAACATACATGCATACATGACACATACATACTACGTCATATGGTTGATACTTGATAGGCCTTGCCAACCTTAGGAGTTGAGGAAGTATGTTGGAGTTTGCACACTACCAACTCGCATTTAATGTCAATGCTATCATTCCTTTGTTTGTCTCTATCCATCCAAGCAAATATTTGGTTGAGAAGAGTATGAGATGTGTGAGTTCTCATTGTGATGTGTGTTGGGGGAGGTCTCGTCATGATGAACATCCTTATGTGTGTTTGTGGATACTTGCATGACACCACATATTGCAAATATAAATATTACAAGTACCTACATCAAAATATTATCAACCAACAAAATACCTACTTGGCATATACCCCTTGTGTCAAGCTAGGAGGGGGTTGTTGGAAATAGCAACCTTCCACAAGAGGGTTGCATGTATCTCAAGAAATTCTCAAATTATCAGATTTTTCGAAATTCAACCATGGTAAAATCAGGTCAAATAATGTTAAAAAATGGTCAATTTTTGTTAGATTTTTTTATTTCAAATTCGGATAGTACTCCAAGAGCTGTTTGTTGATATACTATACAAGCTTGGGGGTCCAAAACTCCTACCCTGCCAAAAAGTCAAATTCAATTTGTACACTTGGCAAAATCTGATGATTTTTATCCTGAGCCTATAATCAAAGATAGAAAAAGCTCGACGAGAAAAAAATAAAGCAGCCGATATTGATTTTCGAAGAAATTATAAATAAAAAGCAATTTTTGACATAAAAAAACAAAAGCACAGCTTTTTTGAGAGATTTTCGTAGGCAGCTTTATATCTATAAAAAGTACAATTTTAGATCATTTTTATCCTCCTCTTTTGGAGGCTCAAGCCTAGAGCTTGGCTAGAGGATGTCTCATTTCACCTTCGAGGAGTTGAATATGGGTTTTTCTTCTTTGTCAAAGGATGGAATGCAGCTTATAGGTGTTGTACTTCAACAATATCATTGAGGGCATCATCTTGAAGCTTATCTACACATGAAGGAGATCTTCCTTTCATGGAGATTGTGAAATCATGAAGAAAGGCAGCAGCAAAGGCATATTCATGCATATTTTTACGCTTCTTTGTAACACTCATGTACTTCATATTTTAGAATGTATGGCATATTTGTGGAGCTATGCTCCTTCAACTCCCTATGACTTTGTCTATTCTCTCTCATGTCTTTATTTAATTTTTGTAACTACATTGCTTGTGGGCCATGGAAACCAATAATAGGAAAAGTTCTTCTCATCACACCCCTAGAAGACCATCCACTCCTATACCCTTAATGTTTCATGACCAACATACATTCTACCAATTCTGAATTCTTCATAGGAAATTTTGATTTTTATTGTGATTTCAGGTCCAATAATGCATTAGTATTTTTCCTCGTTAAAACTTCATATACTTTCTTTTGATTTAAGAGGGTAAGCCCATGACTTCCTATAAACATCATCAATAAATGTACCAGAATATTGCATACCTCCATAAGTATTGTCAAGCATACAACAAAGATCGAACTTGAAAGTGTACTAGGTCTAACATACTCTCCTTCCCCTTTGATGTAGAGATGTGATATGGGAGTTCTAATCGTTTCCAAGTATGAAATCATGGTGCAATTCAAAAACGAAGTCTTTTACATCAACTTTACAAAGGGAAGAAAGTATTTCAATTCTTTTTGGGCTCATGTGTCCAACCCTTTTGTTTAACCATGTCTAATCTTGGAGCACATTTACCTTTTCTATGCCCCTCGGTAACACACATTGATCCCTTGCATAATTTTGACGTGCCTTCTCCAAAAGTACTATGATATCTTTAAGTGTGAAGTTGACCAACTCAAACAAAACACTTCTCGAAGTTTAGAGCATACTTTATATCATAGTTAGCAAGGTACAATCCGTGCAATCTGTACGATATGTATTAGTATGGTACTACATACGTACCTTAAAATTTGGGGCATCTTGTACAGTATTCGTATGTTCATAAGGTACGATGACAATATATATGTATACATGTATATGGGAGTGTACATATATAGAGAGTATTTTTTTTCATGAAGATAATTGTTCTTTAACTAGTATAGTTGCAAAACCAATGTATTTCCTTAATAAATTCAAGTCAAAATGGAAAATAAAACAAATGTAGTTTTTTGGTATGCATTGGTAAGAATACATACGAGTACGTATGGAACAAAAAGTACATACAAATGTGTTCGTACTAGTATGAATAGCAACTATCCTTTATATTATGTAGAATTAAATCTTCCACTGGCAACCACCAAGTGCACTATCCTTTTGCCTTCAATGTCACATACATAATTGTTTCCTAGGTAAACCTTGCCAATGTAACCTAGACGTAAGAAGCAAAGTCATCCTTTTATAGTATTCTATGAAAGGATGCCCAAAAATCCACAATGCACGTATGTGTTGCTTCAACTGTTGCAATAAGATGTTGTTTGGTTACATGTAGATCATGATCAATGTCGATTGCCACAAGAGTCTCCTCAATATCTAATGGCTCTATGATGATGAAATTGAAGGCAACATTAGCCTTCTCAAGCTCCATAGAAGATTTCTCTACCTTGCCTTCCTTCTTTTCCTCCTTTCTGCTTTGCATCTCCTTCTTCCTCTCTAGATTTTTCTTTAAGTACTTGCAATCCTCCTTTTTATGCCCTTCTCTCATACAATGATAGCATGTAACGACAATGCTCTTATTTCTCCCTTGCTTCGACTCCTTGACCTATTGCTATCCAATCTTTTTCCTTTCTATCCAAACATGTCTCTAGCGACATGAGCATCTCTCAATTTATTGCTTGAATTCCTCTTGATTTCTTGATTCAAAATTGAGCCTTTCACTCTATCATAGCTTACAATACGAGAGTTAGAAAGCAACATAACCAACATCTCTAAGAATCAGAAAGAGTAATAAGGAAGAAGATTGGTTTGAGCTTGTCACCAAATTGTGGCAAGTTAATATCTTGAAGCTTATTGAGAATACTTGTAGAGGTGATGAGGTGCTACAAGGCCGACTTTGATTCGTCAAGTTGCAATGTGACAAACTTCCTCATCAAGTGTACTTTAAGTTACAAGTGTCATGTTCTCATATGTTGCCTTCACATTTTGCCCTGTATCAACACTCATTTGTAGGCCATTAAGCTTTGTGAGAATTTCATAGGTGGTGGCCATTTTGATGTATGTCATGGCCTTCTTGTTGAGCTTTTTGCCCATTTATCATATGATGTTGATTAGTTCCTCACATTCTTTAAGAAAGAGTATGCTCTATTTGTGCTCTTTCCATAGATCAAAATACTTTCCATCAAATTTCTTGATCTCCAAAAAACTCTACTATATTCTCAGCCCTAAGCAAAATTCCCCTTCAAGAAAGCCACTCTATAGCAACAAATATATGGTTGTCTCAGAGTGTAGGATGCAGAAAAGGCTTCTAAATGGATTTGTAAAGGAGAGATTAACAAAAAAAGACCCTTATTCGATAAAGAGACTCACAAGAGATGTCCTAAAGGTTAAGACAATAAGAGAGAAAAAGAGCATATGCTAAGGGCTTGAGAGGAGAGGAGATGGAAAGAGCTTATAAGGGAGAAGGATAGAACACAAAAGTGAATGGCTATCAAAGAAAAATGAAAAACTTGCCATGGAGAAAACATCTTAAGTTATGTATATATGAAATAATCTCTTATTCCTTAAAAGTTGCACACATAAGTTTTGTGTTTTTTCTTTTTCTGAAGGGAAAAAAGTGCATGAAACTTCTCTACCATCTCAACATGGCCTATCACCAAGGACAATCATCGAGATGCATCCCAAGGACCCAGCATGCGCACGTGTGTATGTGTGTGTGTGTGTGTGTTTTTTCTTTTTGGGGGGAAGGGGGGGGTGTTTTGGGGGGGGGGGGGGGGGGGGGGGGGGGGAGGGGGGGGTGTTCCATATGAGACATCCCGCCATTCTGAACCGTCTTGCACATTTTATGTCCAAGGGACAGCATCTCGATGTTCCCAAGGCCCACCATGCATCCCTCTATGAATATGGTACGGTAGCCCTTGTGGTGATGGCCACCCACTTAACTTGGTCATGAACACCTATTGAGATACTCCATGAAACATCTTGACCTCAAGAACCTTAAATTATCTTTCAACCCTAAAACATTTCATAAGAAGCTTCACAGTGCGAGATGCCAAAAAGAGTGGAGCCATTCATGTTGAAGAGTTTTATGTGTTTACTATCACTAAAAGTATCTAAGCAACCTTAGGCTCTTATCATGAAGATAAACTTCCACTTTTCAGATATCCCACTTCTCCAAAACATAGTCAAACTAGACTTTCTAAAATTAATCTTTTTAATAATAAAAGTAAAAATCACATTTTCATGAAAAACCAAGTTCTTTGCTTACCTTTTGAACCTATTAAATTTCTAAGTATAAGTAAACCTCACGAGCAACCATTCAAAAGCAATTTCAGATTCATCTGAGTCCCTATAAGCATAACAATTTGGAGAGGTGTGGTTCCACCCACTGTTGGTTCCTGACGCATCAGGTAATTTTTTCTTGACTTTCCCAACTTCTAACTTCTGATGTGGATACCTGACACGTTTCTGACGTGCCTTTCTTAGACATTACTTAGTTGGATTTTTAGTGCTCTCGTGCCCCTTATTTCCTTCATTTTTTTGGTTCAAACTAAGCATGGAGGTGGCCCCTAGCGCTCCTCCATGCAAGCATCCCCAAGTCTCAAGCCTCTCACACGTATAACAAATTACAATGCACCATTGCACTGTGCACCTATTGAGACTTCAGTACTTACCTATCTCTGCCTTGATTGTCTCAATATAGCATCATAGACCAGTGTACAGGCTATAACTGCGGGGAGTCGAGACCAAATCAACTGCTCGGAGTCAAATTTCAAGACCAAATTTGCTAGTTGCTATAGGCTGTTTGAAAGGAAGAGTGTACTTACAAGGAGCTACAAGATACTGTCATTGTTCACAAAGTAGAGGCAAGCTACAGCCTACAACTTCACAAGTCTGATGCTCGTCAAGACATTAGGTCCCACGAGAGGAATTACATCCTGAACCAAACTGTCATTATCCATCATTAACCTGGATTCGTTTACATTCTGGCATGATGCAATCTAAGTTTAAGATGGTGCATATCTTGAGCATTGGAGTTAAAATCTTCATCATTCATGTGTAGAAATTAAGGTGGCTGTAGCCTGCTCGTATATAACAATTTGCATGAATGGATGAATCATGGACAAATGCATCATACATGATGTAATCATGATTGTAATTAGAATTTGGACTATATCATGCAACTCATGAAGGCATGCATACATATATTGATATGAGAGTATCTCTCATAGGCTTAACATATTAAGTTCTTGCTTTTTGCCATACATGTATAAAGTAAGAAATAGAATAGTGACATCAGTGACATGACACATTCAATGATGTAATTTGTATATGTTATCATGGTGTCTCCACTCTTTTTTTAAACTCGTTTGTAAAAATTTTAGGCAACGTTATATAGCATCAGATATGTTTTACCTTACCCGTCAGACATCGGTTAAACGTCAGAAGTCAGAAACCCGCCAAAAACAACTATGGTTCCACCTCTATATGAGGAATAACTTGGAGGAAGTGTATCGTGCATGTGGTGTAGTTGATTTTGCCTTATACTCATGGGCAGATGGCCCATGTTCAAGCCCCATCCAGGTATCAATGGTCCAATTCTTTGAGCATATGCGGTCTGTGTACTATGGGGCGTCCCTTCCCCTTCCCAAAAAAACGGGGTGTGTGTGCCTTTCTATTAACTGTTGTTCTCAAAAGAAGAAGATGAAGCAGACTTGGGGGTTTTTTTTTGGGTGTTTTGTGTGTGTGTGTGTGTGGGGGGGGGGGGGGGGGGGGGGGAGGGAGAGAGAGAGAGAGAAAGAAAGTCATATTAACGTCTTCTGGAGGCCAAACTTGGCCTATGAGACAAAAACCATATACAAGTGTAGTAACCCTGTGTAGAAGATGAAATGAAATAAAAAGTATATCGCTACACAAAGCTATATAGGGCTGAAAGAGGCTGGGGAGACGTGGCTCTGACTCTGCAGATAGTGGCCACCTAATACATGGGGGATCCATAATGTGAGTAAAAACACCCTAGCTACTGGTGATGGGTGGAGGTGGGTGTAGTGTGTGGTACATCGGTGGTGGTCTGAGTGCCTCCTGAAGGAAGACAACCCAGGGGGTGGTGGTACGCCTATGCTCCATCATGTGGTCGTAGGCTGTCCTGATGTGAGAGATGTCCTCCTGATATAGTTGTGGTCGACGATATCCTCCCATGCGTGGTTGGCGCCGTGCTCTCTGTGTTGCTGCCTGGTGGAGTGTGACCCCTATAGATGGACCTCTCTGATGTAGCTCAGCTTGCTGAAAGAACTGGGTAATGGTCTGCTGGGTACTCACCCGTGGCTAATATGTGGGCTGTAGTGACCGCTCTCGCCTCTCCTATGCTGATGTGAGAAAGCGTATGAAGCGTCGCTGGTCTCCCATAGTCATGCACAACTGGATTGACTCCTCTATCTGGAAGTGTGCTCATAGGTCTAAGTATGCTGGGCATCTGAGAACAAAATGCTCCTCACTCTCTACCTCTGTCTCCCATACTGGGCACCACCTCTCCTCCCTGGACCGACCCCTCTCAATCTCGAGCTGATGTGATGAAACCTGGAGCTGCCCAATGACGACTCGAAGGTGGTGGGGTAGGTATGTCTGCATGTATCTCGGAATCTCGATGAAGCCCTCGTCCGATATATGTAGAAAATGCTCACGATAATAGAGCATTTTCGGTGGCAATGTATCCCTAGGGCTCACCCATGTCCTCTATATGTATGTATGCCATATCTCCTGACGAATGACCCTATTCCTCTCCTGATGAGAGAGCGAGTAGGTGGGTGCATGTGAGTTGTACTGTAGTGGTGGTAGTCTGTCTATGTCAAAGAAATGGTGGGCCAACCAGTCTCCTGTCTGTGCATACCATGAGGAGGTGTCGCCTGCTAATGCCATATCACGTGATGCCTGGAAAGCATGATAGGCAATGCGCTCTGTATCAATGCTCCGGAGTCTGTGTAATAGGCATATTGTCTGGAATAGTGCTTCAACTAGCATCGGTGGAGCGAGCTCTGCTCAAATGATATCATGTGGTACGGAAGACTTGCTACGGATAAGTCTGGCAATCATGAGCATATGTGGCCTCTCTAATGTTGTCCATACTGATGTAGCTAAGCCTAGCCCCCATATGGGTGCCCCATACATGAGTGCTGGCGTAACCAAAGTGTCGAAGAGCCACCCCTTTGTGCGGGGCTCCTGAAAATATGCCTGGTGGCACTGTCTCTCCATCAATACTAATGCTGCATACTCACATGTGATGCGGTCACGGGCTACTTGAGACATAGAGAAGACCCCAAATGCTGCTGTAAATGTCACCCCCAAGTAAACAAATGATCCGACCACCTCAATCGGTCCACCTGCTGCTGTGAACAAACTATGTCTGCGTACCTGTGCTGATGTATGAAAGATCATGACCTTGGTTTTAAAAAGGTTCACAGATAACCCTCTGTGTCTGCAAAAGTCATCTAGACCATAGTTTTTCCATACGTGAAACATACTTCCAACGCATACGGGTATGGAAGTATGAAAAAAGTATGGAATTTCAAAAAAAATATCATACGTGATATCATACGTGTGAGAAAAAAAGTATTAAAAAAATCTGAAAATAATATATATATATATAATAATAATAATATATAATATAATATAACAGAAAACAGCCATAAAATATATAAATATGCAGCTGAACATTCAGATTTCAGATTTCAGTTCACACACTTCAGAATTCAGATTCATAAAATATATAAATATGCAGCTGAACATTCAGATTTCAGATTTCAGTTCACACACTTCAAAATTCAGATTCATAAAATATATAAATATGCAGCTGAACATTCAGATTTCAGATTTCAGTTATCACACACTTCAGAATTCAGTTGGCTGGCTGTTGATGGCTACTATGGACTCTCGGCTCCCGTTCGATGGTACCCTAGGCAGAGCTCACGATGGTCGCAAGAAAAATCGAATGCATCTCGATTGTAAACCTTCAATTTTTTCAAAAAGTTTTACTCAAGCAGATGCTGCCGTACAGAAAGTTTCATACTTCAATCGGGCTCGGACGTTTTCGTACGTACGGAAAATTTTCCGTACGCGTACGAAAATAACTATGATCTAGACCATGTAGATGATGTTGTAGACCTTCTGCAGACTCTGAAACGAGTACAATATCATGAGCCTATAAAAGAATATGGACCATGGACCCACGTACATCAATGCCATCACCTCCCTGCTGCTGTATGTAGTCCACTATCTCATTAATGTAGAGACCAAAGAGGGTGGGTGAAAGAGGGAATCCTTGCTTCACCCCGATAGTCCTAGCAAGTGGATGAGATAAGCCCCCCGGACATCTAACTCTACCAGATACTCTCTCGTATAAGGCGTAGATCCTCCATATCATCTCCTCCGGAGCTCCGATATCAAGTAGTCGCCTGAAGAGTCGTTCCCCGGGAACAGTGTCAAATGCTTTGCAGAAGTCCACAAAGCAATAATATAATCTCCGCTTCCTCACCCTTGCCTGGTCGATCAGGCATCTCAGAGTAAAGATGTGGTGATACCCTTCCTCTCAGCGAGAGTACTCAACTCTGTCTCTAGTACCGCCCCATATAACTTGGCTAATATAGGGCCAATCATGATCGTCCAGTATGTAGCTGGATCCATAGTCTCACCTGACTTATGAATGGGCACTATGGTATGCTCAGTCCATGAGTCAGGGAACCCTTCAACCAATGCACGGTTGAAGAGGTGGGCAATGAGCGTTGAAAGGGTCGTGCCTCCGTAGATGAGGTGCTCTACCTGTAAACCAAAATGGTCATGGGCCGTGCCATGCTGTAGACGGGCAATAGCACGTCCCACCATAGTGGGTGTGAAGAAGTCAGAGGTAGTAGGACATGAGCTCTTTGGTCTGGGAATGGGGGGCTGGTCTGGGATCTCGTATAGGCTCCGTGCATAGCTATGCCAAGTGCTCGGGTCTCGGATGGGTGTCTGTTGTCTCCTCTCTCTCAAATGTCGCCATGCCACTACACTCTCTAGACTCATGAGCAAATGATAGATATCCTAGTACTGTCTCTCCTCCCAATCTCTCCGTTTGCGACGAGAAAGGCTCTGCATGCGACGTTGTGCCTGTGTGTGTGCAATACCCCCTCTATGCTCTAAAATCCGTAGGTGCTTCTGTAGCTCACGGCAATCTACATCATACCAACGGTTCTGGGGCATGGAACCTGTACATAGAGGGTGTATATGTGTGCAGTGTGGGAAGCTGTAGAGAGCTAAGTCCTGTAGGATAGTGGCGAACTGTGATGTAAGTGTGTCCAAGGGTGAGAGTGGATCGAGGGAGAGTAGGTGAGTGTGTAAATGGTGTGCATAAACGTGTGAGAGCTCGTGTGTGAAGTGTATCGTGGTGTGTGTCTGAGTGGGTGAGGGAGGGTCTAATGGAATAGGAGATGAGAGTGTGAATGTGATAAACGTATGGTCAGCACCAAGTGGGAGTCATCCAATACTAAGTGAGGGGATGAGTGAAGCTCCAGAGGTGGTACCTAAAATGTAGTCGACTGTGCTCTCACCTCCCCCCGTGAGGGAAGCAAGTAAGTCCTCCCGAACCTGGCCAACGATTCATCCCGTTATATATAACGAGCTGATGTCGGTTGCCTAGCTCAAGTAGATGTCTGCCATACCCGGTGGTGTCCTAACCGATGTCCGCTGATACTCTACTGGTGCTCATCTCATCTGGGTCTCTGGTCCTCATGAGATGTGGGCACTGGGTGGTCCATGTCGTACGCCTCACACTGATGTGACTGAGTGCGGCCATTGAAGCCCCCCCCATAAGGAAGACTTCACCTACTGTGTTGTAATGTAGTATCTCATCTCAAAGTGCTGTCTATGGTGAGTCTCTATCTCAGATAGGTCCCCCAAGATCCTGTCCTGCGTATCGAGATCCGCTTGGAGGGAAGTAGCATATAGCCATGTAAATCCAACTCCCCTGTGCCATCTCCATGCGAACCCACATGTATCGTGCCTCCTCATCTCTCCCTATGGTGGATCCGGCTCTGTATCGCCTATCTAAATACGATGGCCACACCTCCCGACCCTCGCGCTGTATCTGTCTCGTCGTGGTCCTGAATGCAGATTCCCAATGAAAACCTGCAATGCGTGGTAGACCTCTCTCTGGGCTCTCGTGTGTCTCTATGATGCACGCAAAGTCATGTGATGACAGGATCTCCTCGAGTCTGTCTGGTCGCGTCCAGAGTGCCCCGTTGCAGTTCCACACTGCTCCTCTGAGTGGTGTCTCCTGTTGTAGTGATGTCTCATAGGCCACGTGGCCCTATTTGATAGGGCGTCCATCTATGAAGACCTTACTATCAAGGTAAAAGGCCTTCCTGCCCTCTCGACGTGCCTGGAGTATCTGTGGCATGCAAACGCGTCGGTGTGCCACCTGCATCCGCATCAATCTCAGTTTTTCAGACACTATTTTGTGCAGCTTTTAGTAGTCAGTCATAATGACTTTTGCCAGAATAATTTCA
>CM035435.1:119650758-119680758 GCA_020310875.1 Ceratopteris richardii | reverse complement strand
CACCTTGTTTTGGTGAAAATTCGACACCTTCCGGTGTTATTTCGGTACCAGTTGTTGAGAGTTCACAGTCTTCCGGTGACAGTTTACCGTTTCTTGGTGGATCTTTAGTCAAGTCACCGCTATTTGGAGTAAGTACCCCTACATCTGATACCCAGGAGGAAGGTAGCTTGTTCGAAACCGAAATCAAAAACATACTGAACGATATTATCAAGCCGGAAAGTGTACAAACTGAAGACACAGATTCAGACGATTCAGATATTCAGCCTCGGGATACAGAAGATAGTCACAATACCACCGCAAGCACGATGAGTGGACAACAACAACAACAACAACAGAAGCAACAGCAACATCTATTTCCACCCCGGCCGACTCCAATAGGAGTAACGTACACTAAATTCGGTGGATTCCCAAGTGATGATCAAGACGCTCATGTACGCACATTTGAGATAAGTTACGCAGTGCTCAATCATCCACTTGATCCGGCGTATAAAGCTATTGTATTTCAGTCTACATTGGTTAATGAAGCCGGCAGGTGGCTTACAGAATATGATATTAACCATTTCGGCACCTATGAAGCAGTAAGGGACGCATTTTTGCAGAGATTCAGGCTAAAGAAGAATCAAGCTGAAATTTTTTATTACCTGCAAAACAATAAACAGAAGATGAATCAAACAGTGCAGGAATATGCCACCCTATTCAGAATGCATTTGAGGCAAATACCGCAAGCACATGCCAACCTGCCGGATGACGTTATCACTCAATGGTTTATCAACGGTTTGACTCCGCAACTTAAACAGATTATGATCATACGCTCTGTGGGAGCTATGACGCTAGATGCGGTGATCGCAATAGCTTTGCAGCTAGAAAACAAGGTTGGAGGATTTACAGAAGACTTGGAATGGTTCAAAGCAAGTAAAAATGTTGTAGAAGATCCGACCAAACACATGTATTGCACCACGTGCAAGAATTCAGGGCATACCAGTGCCACTTGTGCCCTCAACAAGTTGTTTTGTGCTATCTATAATATGACAGGACATTCCACCGAAAACTGCGCATACAACGCCAAAGTACAGGGAACAGCAACAGCGAATGCAATTATACAAGAACCAGGGAAGCCTGCCAATCACTATGTACCTCCTCAAATGAGAAACAACCAACAGAAAGGATACCGAAATTACAGAGGACAGAGAAATAATAACTACAATGCAAACCGTTGGCAAGCAGGACCAGCACAGGAAAATACTAATTTGCAACCACCTCGCTGCCATTTTTGCGGTGAATTTGACCACATTAGAAGATTTTGTAAAGATGCAGCAGAATATGATCAGAGAAAGAAAGAACGGCAGAATCCAATGACTAATATGGTTCATATCACACCAATAGAAACACAAGCTGCAGTAGTTCAGACCAGATCCGGTAGGCCGTTACAACCAGCACCTTAAATATTTGAACCAGGCATCCTTGAACAGCAAAGAACATATGACAAGGCTATTCAGTGGACCACCACAGAACCTCAAGTGTTCCCAGATCCTATTCCGGTGACACAAGTTCCACTGCCCAAGGAAATTGCACAGGAGAAAGAGTCGATTCCAATAACCGACGCATCGTCTTCAGAATCGATGAAAGGTACAATCAAGTAAGTCTAGCCTGGGAAATTTTATCTAAAGCATTCATTACTCTTCCTCTTGGCCAATTACTTGCACTAGTACCAGGAGTCAAGCAACAATTCCAACAACAGTTTAGTACTGAGTCTGCCTGCATTCCAGCAACGGCAACAGTACAACCAGAAACTGACGCTACGGTGGATCATTCGGTCCCATTGATTACGGTATGGTACAAAAATCATAAAATTAATCAGGTACTAATTGATGGAGGGTCTGGTGTAAACATTGCTACTGCCGCACTGTGTAAAAAGTTAGGATGGACGAAAATTGAGCCTGTCTAGTTTTTTGTAAGGATGGCTGATCAGTAAAGAGTCCACCCAGTAGGACTAGTACGAGATGTTCCCATAACTCTGCAAGGTACAACATGTAAGATGACTTTTGTCGTCTTAGAGCTACCAGAGTCTAGCTTGGATTATAATCTGCTTTTCGGCCGTCCTTGGTTGAAACAAGCCAAGGTGATACAAGATTGGTCCGCACAGGAAGTCACTTTCAAGGATAATAATCGTAAATATGTTGTTAAGTTAGATGCTATAGAGCATTGTGAATTACATGCTAGACCTTATTTTACAGAACCAGTTCATATGTTAGATGGTTTGTCAGATGATGAAAAAGAAGAGTTTTTGAAGAATAATATTGATTTGATCTCCCTAGAAACTGTTGATCTACAATCTGTTGTAGATAATTGGAATCCGGAAGTTTGTACGGTGATGCCTGTGACTGAAGAAGACAAGAAAGAAGTTACTGCTACTATAGATGACGCTGATCTACAGCAACTTTTAAAACCAGCCGATGACATAGAGAAGTCTCGACAATTCTATGTTCCAGAAGATCAGTTAATTACATATAATTTAGGTGATGAAGTTAATCAGCGACCTGTAAAAATAAAGGAAGGATTGCCTGAAATGTTTCAAGCAGAGTTAATACAGTTGCTTCGAGAGTTCTATGATGTTTTTGCATGGGATTACAAAGATATGAAAGGTTTGGACCCCCGCATTTATCAACATAGGGTCATGCTGAAGCCGGAAGCGAAACCAATCAAACAACCAAGCTACCGGATGAATCCGAATTATGCAGCACAGGTAAAGGCAGAGCTAGATAGGTTATTAAAAGTTGGATTCATTGTACCAGTAGAGCATGCTGAGTGGATATCACCCATTGTTATAGTCCCTAAAAAGAATAAGCGGCTACACATATGTGTGGATTACCGAAAGCTAAATGCAGCTACGGTGCCAGATCCGTTTCCCCTTCCATTTCTGGACACCATGCTTGACAGAGTAGAAGGACATGAAATGTACTCATTCTTAGATGGATACAGTGGTTACAACCAGGTCAGAATGGCTGAGGAAGATATACCAAAAACAGCATTCATTACCAATTGGGATGTTTTTGCTTGTACTATTATGTGGTTTGGATTAAGAAATGCCCCCAGTACTTTCCAGAGGTGTATGCAGGAAATATTCTCCCCTTATCTTAACTCTTTTATGCAAATATATCTTGATGATTTCTCTTTATTCGGTAGGATGGAAGCACACTTGTTCCATTTACGGTGTTTCTTTGAGAAGTGCAGAGAATACAGACTCTGCCTCAACCCAAATAAATCTGTATTTGCAGTCTCATGTGGAAAGTTACTTGGCCATATTGTCTCTGCACAAGGTATTCAAGTCGATCCAGATAAAATTGCAGCTGTGTTAGAAGCACATGTACCTACTACACCAAAGGAAGTAATGCGTTTCATGGATCAAGTGAGATTGCATGGTCGTCATTTACGGTGGCTCGCTCATTTAGCCATTCCACTCAATCGTTTAATCACGAGTACTCCTAAACAGTTTGAGTGGACTCAAGAATGTCAAACAGCATTTGATCGTCTGAAGTGTTTATTAACGCAGGTCCCAATTTTACAACCACCTGATTGGGAACGCCCATTTCATGTTTTTGTAGACACATCAGATATCGCCATCGGAAGTGTGTTAATGCAACAAACTGATAAGTGGTTCAGACCTGTTTACTATGCGAGTAGAAGACTTGCTCCTGCAGAAAAGAATTACTCTGTAACTGAAAGAGAATGTCTGGGTTTAGTGTATTCTGTAAAGAAATTCAGACACTACTTACTTGGCCATAAATTTACTTTTCATGTAGATCATGCAGCACTTGTCTATCTCGTATGACAACAGCATTTAGGTGGTCGATTAGCGCGTTGGGTTCTACTTTTACAAGAGTTTGATTACGAAGTAATCCATCGGCCCGACAATTCACATGCATTAGCAGATTTCCTTTCTCGCTTAGATTACGGTGAAGCTCCGGTCGGTGTAGATGACACCACACGCGATTTATGTTACTGAACCAACTAATGATGAATATGCAGAACCACCTATGCCATCTACATATTATGATCAGATATTAACTTTTCTTACTGATGGATGTATTCATGCTCAGACCTCTCCTGCAATGCGTAGGAAGATTGAAGTGTACAGTCGCAGATTCCGGTTAATTGCTCGAGAATTATACTATATGGATCACACTGGAATTTTACTTCGTTGTATTCCTTCGCATGAAGTTAACTCAGTCATTACTCTGGCTCACTCAATTCCTTCCGGTGGACACTTTGTAGCAGATTTAACGCACCGGAAAATTCTGCAAAGTGGACTTTGGTGGCCTACTATGTACAGGGATGTATCTCAGTTTGTCAAACAATGTGATACTTGTTAAAGGTCTGGACAGCCTCTACAATGCCATTTTTTCCCTCTCCAACCTGTCTCGCCGTTGGAGCCTTTTCAGAAGTGGGGCCTAGATTTTATTGGACCTATTACACCTCCAACCATACTCAGTAATAATCGTTATATTCTAACATGTACAGATTATGCTACCAGATGGGCAGAAGCATGGGCTTTAAGGTCCGCCACAGCTGTTTCGGTGGCAAAGTGTCTCATGAAAGATGTTTTCCCGCGTTTTGGCTTACCTCTGGAGCTTGTTACAGATCAAGGCACTCATTTTGCTAACAACTTAATGACAGTACTCACCCATTCTTTTCAGATAATACATAAATTCAGTTCTCCTTATTATCCTCGTTCCAATGGTTTGGCTGAGAGTACAAACAAAACCTTGTTGAATATGCTTCGAAAACTAATTCTGGAATCACCGGAAAGGTCGGATGAACTGTTACCTGCAGTATTATGGGCGTACCGGACTACCTACAAGGTAGCAACAGGACTAACACCTTTCAACTTGGCTTATGGACTCGAAGCCATAGCACCAATGGAGATTGTTGTGCCAAGTTTACGTGTAGCCATCACTCAGAAACTACTACCTGAAGAATCTCTGTCATTTCGGTTGGATACACTCAGAGAACTGGATGAGCATCGATGGCAAAGTTTTCTGACTATTCAGGAAGTACAGTTAAGACAAGCTCGAACACATGACCGATATCTGAAAACTCCAGTTTTTTCGGTGGGACAGCTTGTACTCTTTTACAATGCAAAATCAAATCGCTCTACTGGAAAATTCAAGTTACGATGGTTTGGTCCCTATCGAATTACTGAACAAGTAGGCCAGCTACGTTTCGGTTGACTACTTTGACCGGAATTCCTCTTCCGAAAGTCATCAATGGTTCAAAGCTTCGGCCGTATCATCAAGCATCTGGCTCTCGCTGACGTATTCAGCGTTTTTTCATTTTATTTATTTTCCTTTTTGTTTTTTGCGTACTTAATAAAATAAGTCTGTAAATATCCGCGTTTTGAGACCTAATTATGACTAACAGCTACCCTGCCTTATCGATTCCGCTCATGCATGACCACTGCAGATATGAAGGTTATCATCTCAATATCACGCGATGATTAACGAATTTAATTGCTTCTCGGTACCAAGTATCTACTTAACCTTTTTCCTTTCGATGTTAGTCGCTATTGTGTTTGCGTGAATTGTGTGCTTGCGCTGTCTGTATACCCGGTGCCCTGTGTTCTTGTGCTTGTGTTTAGTGTGTGCACCATGGAAGCTCTGGCAAATTTCGCCGCTTTCCGTGACTGACTCCCTGCCGAGGTAGGAGAGTTCCTGCGCATACGAGGGTTGGGCAATTTCGTTGAACTGCCTTGGAATTCAGTGGATTTCCACCCGTTCTATGCTCACATAATCGTCACAATCGCTGCCACACCTGCTACCGAGCAGAGTTTTCCTATCACATCTTTACCCGCTAGAACCGTAATCACCCTGCAATCTTTCGCTGATGCATTTCGGCTCTCTCCGCAAGGTCGGGAAAATGGCCCAAATTTACCAATAGCTACCATGATCCAGCTATTCCCTAGATACTCCTCGAACGAATATGCAACCCCTGTCGCCTCGAACCTGAGAGATCGGCACTCCAATTCTTAGTTTCCATTTTGAATCTCCAAAAGAGTACATATGGAATCTCTCGTCCCTTTTACTCCGCTATAGATTTAGCTGCTCGACAACCTGTCAACTTTGCTTCGTATTTCTTTCGCCGAATTCACAAAGAATGCGTTGCAATCATCAAGCAGGTCAACAAGGGAGATATGCCAAGATCCAGACTACCGCACATTATCAGTTTCTTATTTTCGGTCATCCAAGAAGCAAAACCACCACCCCGCGGGCCCGTTCTACGCCATGAGGAATCTGCACAAATATTAGAAGACGATGACGAAGATGACGAACAGATTTTCCACCTTCTCCGCCGGAAAAGGATTAGGATCAGTTCATCCAATAGTGAAGTACAGGGGTCAGCCGCAAATGATAAGGCAGACGACAAAGAAGAAGCGAACGAAGAAGAAACCTTCCATGACACCGCAACCTCTATGCATCATGACTCATCAGCACAGTCTTCTTCGGAAAAGCAACAAGAACAAGATGCCACCACCGAATCTGAACCAAGCTCGTCACAAGAGGCATCTCAACAGCAATCTGAGCACGATAAGCAAGAGGAGAGAGAACATATCGTTAAAGAGGTTTTCGAAGAATCGCTTAGAGCAGTGGAGTCTATAGCTGCCGGCCCTGATAACACTACACAACCCACCGAAAAGGTAATCAACGAAACTACTATTCTTCCTATTCATCCACCCGAACCTCCTGCAGAACCCATTGTTCCTAGCCCACCCATTGAACCCACTGCTTCCTCGTCCTCTTCACCAAATTACTCTCCACCGAATTCCCAGCAACTACTCACCGCTTCTTCATCTCAGCCCCGTTCTCAAGCTCCGATTCCTTCAATCCCATTACTTTCTGAGTTAGCATCCATGGGTCAAATGCTGATCCAGCTATCACAACAACTACCTGTGCAAATGAAACAAGTAACAGATAACATCCGAGATGACTTTCAACACAAAGTTGAGGTGTTGGAAGCAGACATCGCTCCTCTCCAGGAAGAATCACAGGTAGTCAATGCCGAAAATCATGCGTTAAACAGACAAATTCAGGAGTTGCATGCCAGACTTGTAGAACAGGAAATAATTATCACTCAACGAGATGCGGCCCTGGCAACAGTTCAAGAGAAGAATGAATTACTAAGTGTTGAAGATGCAGAGTTAGTCAATTTGAAGCAATTAATCCAGGATCAAGAAGATGCACGAGTAGCTTTAGGAAATCTCTTAGAAGAAACCAGACAGCAATTAGACGAAGTGGTACAGCGAGGCAAAGAGATGCATGATCTGGTTATGAAGACTGAACTCCAGAAAAGTAAGTCTGATTGTGTTGAAGTCAACGATATTCTTAAAAGGAAATTGACCCTGGAAGCGCAATTACGGAAAGAGATCGCAAGTATCCGACGAGAGAGTGACGCTTACTACAAAACAATCCAATTTCAGAACCAGGAGATAGAAAGAAGAGAGTACGAGCTGGATACACAAAAAGAAAGACTCTCAAAAATTGATAAACAGATAGCAAATATGAAGCTAAGCAGAGATGCAGCATTAGCGAATGTTTTCTACTTACAGGAAGCTTTTCTACAGACGCAGGCAGAAGTTTTGCTGACCGAAGTCATTTCCCTAAGTTCTGTAAGAACAGATGCCCAATTAGTAGAACCGGATATTTTGAAACAAATGTTAGAAGCCTTAAAGAAGAAAATCGCCCGAACTTTTAGATTAGCCCGATCGATGTATTTAGAAGGCATTGTCGATGAATCATAAATTTTGTAAACCTGCGGGTTCGAGTCCACCGTGCGTGCCAGAGTGTTAGTCGACCGCCGGATTGGAAGTTGTAAAAACTGAATCTTTTTATAGTCCGCACGTACGAAAGGTTGTTACAAAGATGTTTGTATCTTTATATAAATGAATGAAAAAGAGGCGCTCGGTGACGATCGGTTGGATCACCAGACTGTCTGTCTGGGTGATTGATCTGCACGTTATTGTGGTGTGTTTGCGTCATTTTGAGTACCTTGTTCTAATCTCTTCGTTGTTGTTATCAGTACCTGTTCGGTGGGTGAGTTACCAAAGCGACCAAGCGAAGTCACCAGACTTTTTGTCTGTGTCGATGAAGTCTGTGTAGTAACTGTAGTGTGTTTGAGAACTCTGAGTCGTATTGTGGTTGTCTTCGGTGTTAAAGATCCGCTATTGCACGGTAAAGATTAAGTTACAGTAAGGCTCACCTTAAGTTGGGTACGGAATCATTGTCCCGTAAAGGTCGTTACTGCGAGTTGTGTTACGTTAGTTCTTATATGGTACGCTGATCACTGAGTAAGTCTTAAGCAGTGTAGGAATCTACATTCAGTACTGTGTGTTTGAGAGTTTTGAGTCTTTCTGTGTCTTTCGGGTCTGGTTGATTGTCTGTGTCTTTCGGGTCTGGTTGATTGTCTGCACCTATTCGGTAAAGATTGAATCACTGTTATTATCTCTGTTGTTACAGTGTTTGTATTCGGAGAAGTTCTTGAGTTAGTGTTTGTATTCGGAGCAGTTCTTGAGTTAATCAAGTAATTCTACATTGCGGTACTGACTAGTTCTTGCGCTGTACGCTGAAGAGAGCATTAGCTAGTGTGTGTTCGGTAAACTTTGGAAGAGTTTGATTGCGTACTGTAAGAGTGTAAGTGTAGTAGATTCTTGATCGAGTTCTTGAGCATTACTATATTGTTGTGTGTGAAGTGGTTAGTTTGGGAAAATCAAGAACAGGGCCTCTGTCTAACAGACCCCTTCCACTCCCAAGAACCCAAGTAGATGTTTAAACGCGCTTCTGAAGGTTAAACCCTGTTGAGCTCTGCTAGACCCGTACGAGACTTCGATGCTAGACCTGTAGCAAACTTCAAGACACTTGTATTGGGGAATCGAAACCTCTATATATGCTTGGCACAAAAGGACGAAATTGCTCGCACACTCGATGCAATAGTGCATTTGGAGTCCGAAACGAGCTCAAATCAAAATTTTCACGCCACACAACAAAGTTGCTTTGAACTCCTAATCACCCCGAGTATGCTCACCAATTTTCGTGCAATCCTGAGAATGTAACCGGAGAGGTGTCGACGATGCCCTAGATGAAGCATCGACATGCTCTAATGGCAATTGTTGGAATTCGATGTCTGTGGAAGCACACGAACAGCACAAGGAAGTAGAAGAAGCTTCGAGCACAACACAACACAGAATGTATTACTGAGTGAAATATACAAAGATAGGTGACTCCTTAGGGTTATAAGCGTATATACAAGCTCGAGGGAAAAAAACTCCTAAAGAGTGGAAAAAAGTGCCTCAACGGTCCTCAATGTGTTCACACACATCACTACTAAAATATATCAACACGTCCCTTCTATTTATCCTTGCCACCTACCTTTTACTGCTTTCTTGATGCCCATGTTAGTAATGGTGTACTCCATTCTCCCCATCTAGGAGAGGGCATCATTGTTGGCATAGGTTTTGCAAATTATATTCTTCCATCATTGCACGATTCAAATGATTCCATTCCTCTATCCATGCACCTTCTCCATATTTTCTTAGAGACACCTAGATTGAAAATGAACTTGGCTAAATGAAAACTCATCAACATTGACTATGCTAACTTTGATGCCATGTCTCACCTGTTTATGATCTTTCAAAGATGTTTATGATCAATCAATGTGGTGCCTACATTGTAAAACTTCTAAATATCAATATGGCTAAAGCTAAAGCATTGATTTCTGACTTGTCATTTTTACACACTTTTGGGACAATCTTTTGGTCAAACCATGTTCTCGTTTTCAATCCTATTCTCTTTCTTTGTTCCATGTTATTATGTATGTGATTAGAAAAAAAAAAAAAGGGGGGGGGGGGGGGCAAGGAAAAGGAATATATTCAACTGATCACATTTTGGGCATGCGAATCAGCACAGATATACCATTGATAGAGATAGGCCACAACACCTTAACGGTTTTGGAGTTGCTCTCTTTATCAAAACAAAAAAATATTAAAAAGGCACCTACGAGATTCAATTTGGTTGATGAACAACTCTTCGAAGTCCCACTACAGCCATATGTTACATTGAACAATGTGAATTTCCTAAAATATGATTATGCAGCCAACGAAAGAGGGGAATCACTATGTTTTGGGATGGGGTTCTTTCTTTCCTTTAGGGTTTCAACAATGCCATATGTTGCTCATTCAAGGGAAATAGCCAGGAGATCAATGTCCAAGCACATTAGAAGGCAATGAAGCCTATTCTCAAGTAAATGAAGAAATACTTGTGTTATGGGGAAAAGTCCATCAGACTCGTGAGGATGTTGTTATTCGACTCTGATAGGAGATGTAAATACCCACAGGTCTACTCATGGGTACACTTATACATTGCAATCAGTGTTGTTTCATGGTGCTTGAGACTTCAAAGGATAGTAGCACCATCTACTAATGCAGGAAGTGTACTTCCGATACAGTATACTAATGCTCAAAGGAAGCTATATGGTTAATATCTCTTTGTATCAAAGGTCAGATTGCCTAGCATGACCCATGTTCTCAGATGTGACAGTCAGAGTGGAATGTGACTTGCTAAGAATGCCATGTTTCATGCATACATATGAATGTGAAGTATCGTGTTATGAAACAAGAATTTCTCAGTTGCTTGGTTTCATTGCTCATTAAAATCCTGTGAATTCTCTCATTAGGAGCCTACAGTTGTTCAACATGAACAATGAACACAGATGGCAGGAGTTATATAGCTTAGAGGAGGCCCTTTGACCCTTCAATTTGAAGGTCATAGGGGATACAGGCCCAATGGACTCTCCATATACTTACGAAGATCCTCTCATTCTTTGGCATGTTCGGCACCATCAATCCACTATCACAATCAGCCCAAAACGAGGGGGAAAGTCTAATATTAATATTCAAGATTACCAAAGAAAAATTCAAACACTCAAAGGAAGCCTCTATTTTCATCTACCAGTTTATTCCACCTTGTAGGCTTCGTCAAATAACATCAATCAGTTGAATAGTGCATCAACTAAAGAGACAAGAAGATATAAAGGAAGAGTTTCTAAATAGATATAAAGATTTTATGCAATAGCCTCAAAAATGACAAAGCTTGCTAAAACACCAACATGCATAGTCTGGTCGGTCATAAAATCAGGAAGGGTTCAAACTTCTTAGTCAAAACTCAACAAACTCAGATGCAAATGACAACTGTGTTCATCCTGACCTACAAAGAATGAAATATGGGTAAGCTATAGGTTGTTCATGATCTCATGGTATGAGCAGTCAGGCTGCCAGCTACTACATACAAGGAGAAAAAGTTATCAGCCTGCAAAATTCAATGAACACAACAAAATCTTCACTGCCTGTACAAAAAGGTGCATTCTTTTAAAATTACAGGAGCATTGACAAAATTGTTACCAAAGCTCTTCGATACTCCTTTTTCCCATATAAAGCATCTGCGTAAAGAATCTGTATAACAGTACGATAAACGAAATACATCAGAAAATGAATGACTTCATAAGGGAAAAAAGACTCAAACTGTGAGGAAAAAAAGAGAGCGACAGAGAGAGAGAGAGAGAGAGATGGGGGGGATGATCAGAATGCTCATAGGGTAAGACCATGAGGTATTAAAGAAGTACAAGCACCAATTCGAAATTAGGAGTATGTGTTGTATTATGTATAGCATGCTTTACTTGAGAATAATAATTTCGGATCATATGTTCCATAAAATAAGGTCAAGTGACAATTCATGAGTAAGAAGTGCAACTGGTTATCCAGTATAAGAATTGTGTGCTCTATTTAAACATATTCCAAAACATTCATGAATTTAATATACATAATCTTTGACTAATGGTTCCGGACTCCAAAAGCATCTCTAGAGAAGAACACATGATGAAGCTAAGAACACATTAGAAGCAATCCCCAAAAAAGATCAAGTCAAAATTTTCAAATGACAATGATAGGGAAAAAATCAAGCCATTTTTCAAAATGTACAAACACTTGAAGCTATCACTTGCACCACTTCTCATCCAAATATCCATGGAAACATTCGAAGAGAGGAGCATAATGTAGTCATAGCACAACTTCAATGCTCAAAGGACTTCATTTATAATCTAGGAAGTTAGAGCTATTCATAAGATAATGTTCTTGATAATGTTCAAAAATAAAAACTATTTGACAATTATCATCCAAACTTGAAATGTTCAAGAAAATAATAAATATGCTTATGCTAATATAAATTATAATTCTCATCTACAGCCAAACGTCTGTTTAAAACCTCAATGGTCAACTCAAGAGCTCTTTGCATTGAACTCTCTGCAGGAAGGGACAAATTCGAGTTCAAGGATTCTGCGACATCTGGATGTTCTACTCCATTATGGTGCATAGCTGCTTCAACGTGCTTCAACAACAAACCTAACCCTATTTTGAGAGAGAAATGCCCTCCAAGTTCCTCTTCACAGGGCTCCTCAGTTGTTCCCAGGGGCCCAATGCAGTGCTCTTTACTGTGCCCCGGCCCCCAAAGCGAACTGAGGAGCGAAAGAGTTCTACCTCTCTTCTCAAGTGTTGAGAACAAGAAGCATCTTACCTCATATATATATATATATATATATATATATATATATATATATATATATATATATATATATATATATATATATATATATATTGTGGGAAGTCTCACTTTATTTCATAAAAAGAATACTGTACAAGGATGTGAGAAGGGAGACTATTCTCCCTACTCCCTGCAGATCATAATCCCCATAACAGCTAATACATGTCCTGCTAAAAGAAACTGAAAAAGTCAATCTGCATACTGCAAATCATAATCCCCATAACGGCTAATACATGTCTGCTTAAAGAAACCGAGAAAGTCAAACTCCAAGAAAAGCAAGGAGCTGAGCCCTTATTATTGAAATTCACATATGTACATCAGCTAAACAAGAGAAGCATAGTCTGCCATCTTTAAGAGCGCATTATTAAAGTCAAATCTCATTCAGCAATGCCGCGATCGGTATTCTTTCCGTAGGTGCCATATCCATTATATCAAGCCGTAACTGAGCCATACAATATTGCCAAGAGAAAGCTGGTGTCTGCATTTTATTCTTGAACATCTTGAAGTTTCTCAGCATCCAAATGTTACGAAGTAAAAGAAAAATACATCTTCCTTTGATCCAGTTAACAGAAGTATTTGTACAATCAAAAAGCAAGAAAGTAGCATCAAACTTAGTGAGCTTCATGCTCCAAATGGGAAACAGAAAAAGAGTGTTCCACCATCTTTGAATCTAAGGACACGACCAGAATGCATGCCGCATATTCTCAGCGTATGAAGCACAGTGAGGACATCTCACACCTTTAACCCCATGCTTAGAGAGGAACGCCCCTAATGTGAAATGGCCAACAAAGGTTTTCCACATGAAAATTTTCATTTTATAAGTGAAGGGGGAGCCCCAGAGAAAGGCGTATCTTGTATGCCACCAAGAATCTGATTTTTTAAGTTTCCATCTTTGATTACTTTGATAAGCAATAGTATCCGATGTAAGCAATGCTCGGTAATAAATGTTTGCTTTACCAACCCACCATCTAGTATGCTTCGCCAACAACCAGTCTCGCCACGGATGAGACGCATCAATCGAAAGCGGTATTTGGTATTGCTGTAATAGAGAGATTACTTGAAGCCATTTAGATCTATATATTGCCCCTACCGCAAATATTCTCCGCACCACCGAAAATGGCAAAATCTCCCATTTGGAGTTATAGCATTTTGCAATTGAATCAATCCCTTTGTTATTAAAGTATCTTGCTGCCGCACCTAAAGCATAAGCAAAAGGCGGATTTGTTAGAAATGACCAATATGGTGAAACTGATGCAAGAGAGTTCCCTACATATCGCTGCCTTCCATCCCACTTCAGAGTAGAAAGTGCACTTTTGAAATGGTTGAGAAGAAAGTTAATCGTATGCGAAGAAGCTCGTAACGGAGCATGAGAAAAGAACTTATTCCATACATCAATCTTCCACACTCCCTTAAAGTTCACCTCTGCATTCTCTATAAACTTTCAAAAAATAGGAGTCCATAGTGGTTTATAGGAGGAAGTGATGCACATAACGAAAGCTGCTCTTCTAGCTATTAGATGCAAATGTAAATTCAGAAATTCGAGTCCACCTTTACCTCTGGGTTGGCATACATACTGCCATGATGAAAGAACCAATGCCCGACTATGTTTCTTGTTCCAAAGAAAATTCTTTAACAGCCTGTCAAAAGCCCGCAGCTGACTCTTCTTCCAATCCATTAGCAGTAAGTAGTACATAATATAATATTGCAAAGAAGTTTGCACAATCTTTATCCTAGCGTGTAACAGCCATTGCGCGGCATTCCATTTTTCCATCTTGCACTTAACTCTGCATAAAACCCATGCTAGTTTATCTTTAATAGGGACATCAATACCTAAGGGGTATCCCAGATGTCTAAATATAATTCCTTTCTCAAATCTATGACCTTCCCATTTAAGGGATTGGAATTGCTGCGCTGAGATATTCACAATCGCTGATTTTTCATATTAATCTTCAATGCAGATGCTTCAGAGAAAGGAGCCAACGTCTTCAAAATGCATCCTATATTTTGATTATCAGCTCTTGCAAAAATAAACGTATCATCTGCAAACCCCACTGCAATTCGTTGAGTCCCATAGAGAGAAATACCATAAATACATTGCGACTTCATCTATGCCTCCAAGAGATAAAACATTGGTGAGGAAGCCAATGCATAAAATAGCGGACTTAGAGGACACCCTTGACGTACAGAACGCTCAATGGGAAAAGGTTTGAGAGCCTCCCATTTATCTCCACATGAGATGCACTTCCTTGAGCCAAAATGTAAATGAGCCTAGAAAATCGAGTTCCAAAACCAAGTTTTTTGAGCACTGTAGCAATGAAATCCCATCGAATTAGATCAAAAGCCTTTTCAAAATCAATTTGCATCCCAATTGCTTCTTGATCCAAGGACGCCGTGAGCTCCATCAAGATTTGGGTGAAAAAAATATTATCATAAATCGACCTTTGATGTATGAACCCAACCTGGGATGGATGCACCACCTTATGTATAATATGCTTGAGTCTTAATGCAAATACTTTAGCAAATATTTTGTAAATAATGCTCATCATTGTAATAGGTCTCCAGTCCCCAATGCATCTAAGAACCTCTAATTTTGGTATAAGCTTAATCTTGCCTAACTTAAAAGTATAAGGCATCTTTTGATCCTCCCATATTTTGTTACACACATCTAGTACAAGATTTTTTAGAAGAGGCCAAAAAGCCATTACAAACTCCTTCGTGATACCGTCCAATCCTGGTGCTTTTCCATTCTTAAGAGATTTAAGAGCCATGAACACCTCTTCCTCTGAAATACTTTTCTCACATGCGTCTACCATTTGTGCATCAAGGAGCCGAGGGGTATGCCGTAAAGATTCATGAAGGGCTTGAAACATGTATCATCAGATTTATAAGATGCTGCAAACAATTTCCGAAAATGTTGCAAGCAAAATGTAGCAATGGAATCTCCATCATTAATGACTGAACCATCCACTTCCAGATCAGATATGACATCTTTAAGACGCTTTACTCGTAGATAATCAAAAAAACATTTGGAGTTTGCATGTAAATCATTCACTTCAGTGCACCTAGCTCTGACTTTAGAAGATTGGATAGCTTGATCTTCTATCACCTCCAAACATTTATGCGCTTTACAGAAATGAGCATACTCCCCCTCAGATAATTGCTGCCCAGAATCCACCTTTTCAAACAAGAGGAAAATAAGATGTTGTGCTTCAAATTTAGCAGAGTTAAGAATTCTCAAGAACGTTTTGCCACAGTCTCTAATCACCTCTTGCAATGTAGTCACTAAAAATTCCCATTTCATACAGGCAGAGACCTTTAGTAAGAGCACATGCTGAATCAAGGATTGCACCTTGGATTTGAACAGCAAACTTTGCATCCAAGCGTGATTAATTCTCAACGGGATTCTTGGTAAAGAAAATGGGATACATAAATTCCAACCAACCTCTTTAAGAGATACCTACAAGGGGTTATGATCCGATAGAAGCACTGTAGCATCTACCCACATTTTGGACGCTGCACTCAACTCATACACATGAGAATAATAGCATCTGTCCAATCTACTCATTGCCTTCTTATGAGATCTCAAATTTAAGTATAACAAAGCATATGTCCTCCAATATAACCCCACGGGTCCTTACACCTCAACATATCTAATATTCCACTCCATACCATACCTTCTTGCGAGGAAATCAGAGATGAGGGAGTGGTACAATCCATTTCAGAATCCACCATGTTGAAATCCCCACATAACAGAATGCGAGCATCTGTCCAAATTTGAAGATGCATGCAATGCTGAATAGCCAGCAGAAGAGTTCGGAGCATAAACATTAATGCAAATATAGGAGGTCTCCTACAACTTACATTGGGACATAATAAACCAACCCTCGGGATCATCAAACAGAACCGTGAAATTAAAACTATTTCTAACAATTAATAGACATCCTGAATATTTATTTTTTATACCATTATAATGTAACTTAAAATCTTTTGTATACAAAAGCATTGCCGCATGATCATGCTTCTTGTGCTCTTGTATCGCTACTACGTCAAGTTGATTCTTAATAATCCATCTCCATAATCTAATCCATTTTCCGTTCTGACCCAAACCTTGAATATTCCATGTAGCTAATTTCATGATAACAACGGTGCATTAATAACAGAATCTTCATGGGCCAATGCAGGTGCAAAGTCCTGCAGCACAATATCCATGTTATCATAATATTCTGTTAAATAATCACCGGTTTGTGGTGCAAAATTAGCCTTATCAATGCGAGAAGTCGAATATCCAGACTAGAATTTGCCCCTTTTACCTCGGAGCAATGCTTTCTTATAACTTATAGGAGTAAAGCCATCATTATCTACAGTTCTTTTGGTAGGCTCAACCTCCTTTCTGGTTAAAACGTCCTTACTTGATCCTTCACCATCCCTTCTCTTATACACATTCAATTTCACAGGCGTAACAGGGGCAGCAGGATGAGTCTGCTTTTCCATCTCTACATCTTTTCCTTTTCGATTTAATTCTTGCTGGCCTGACTGCCTAAAATCAGGCATGAATTTAGGAGGCATAGAAGTCTGTTGCATAACTTTCTGCTTCCCAAATATCTGCTCTTCTGGAACCAAAATTTTGCTCCCGGGATAAGTAGGAATTAAATTGACCCCATTTGATTTTAGAGAAGGACAATTTTTGGAGTAATGACCTAAATTGCCACAATGAAAACAAGAGCCAGCCATATTACCCCATTTCAAATATATGACAATACTTCCCACATTAGGCACACTTATGTCAAGTGTTTTGGGAAAGGGCCTCGACGTATTCCATAATACACCCACTCTATTTTTGTTGGGAGCAGAAATAGATGGTGTATACAACACCTTGCCTAACGCTTAGTCACATGCCCAATGCTGGCCCACAAAAAAGATGATAAGTCCACAAGCTCTACCCAGACAGGGCATTTGTACAGTAGCTCTTCCTTCATCGCCTTGACTGGTTTCCAGCAAAATACATGGGCCACTAAGCCACATAAAAACAGAGTCTTCTGCTCCAATAGCTTCTCCTTAACTCCATTATCATTAAAAATGACTTCAAAAAGTCCATGACCCGAGTAAAAAACCTTACCAATCACATCTCTCCCCACATTTGCATTGATTGCACAAGCCACATCCACCGCCAAAGGAATGCGGCCAGTAAAGAACAACAACAATCCCCTTTCGTGAAACATGAGAGTGGACTCCCATATCAAAGCGGGATCAATGTCCACCTTCAAGTCTCCTTTCACATTCACATCGTGTGTGAGAGCATCCTCAACTATACACTTTAATTTGTCAATGTCCATTTGCTTTGGCATAGGTGTTTGAGGGACAACCTCAGCATCTTGAGTATCCTGTTGTACTGAACCGTATCATGTTGTACTAAACCAGTAGCTACTAGTACAGTAGCCTGCTGTGAGGCATTCGAAATAGGTAGAGTATTTTGTATGCCCTGAAGAGAGGCCATGTTGCAATCTCTTGAACAGAGAACCCTAAAACAAACGATTCCTGACGAATTCAATGTCTTCGGCACACAAACGAACGAAAAAAACCCTAAAAATGAACTGCCCGCTGCAAACAAACTTGCAAAACTCTGTATCGAACCCAAAACTCTGTATCGAACCCAAACTGATGCCCCATATCAGAGGCAGACGGCAAACACAGAATCGAACAGCCGCGCGCCCAACAAACTCGACAATTTGAAGCTTGTGCAGACCAAACTTGTCCAAATCCGAAAGAAAAACGACGCAAACACTGAAAGAACCTGCTATGTACCCTAATTTGAAGTATGTACAGTCGCACCCCTACTGAGGACGACGCGAAATCTGCAGAGGAATGTTGAGAACGACGAGATCCGACATCATATCATATATATATATATATACATATATATATATATATATATATATATATATATATATATATACATATACATATACATATACATATACATATACATATACATATACATATACATATACATATACATATACATATACATATACATATACATATACATATACATATACATATACATATACATATACATATACATATACATATACATATACATATACATATACATATACATATACATATACATATACATATACATATACATATACATATACATATACATATACATATACATATACATATACATATACATATACATATACATATACATATACATATACATATACATATACATATACATATACATATACATATACATATACATATACATATACATATACATATACATATAACATATAACATATAACATATAACATATAACATATAACATATAACATATACATATACATATACATATACATATACATATACATATACATATACATATACATATACATATACATATACATATACATATACATATACATATACATATACATATACATATACATATACATATACATATACATATACATATACATATACATATACATATACATATACATACATACATAGGCGCCAAACTTCCGTTCTAGCTTCATCTATGGGATTATAGAAGACCCATGCATGTGATTTGGGGCTGAAGGAACCTCCACAGAGAAGCAATAGACCTTGTTTTCTCATAAGCCATAGCTAAACCCTTCTAGATGTGCTTATTTGGACTACCTAGCTCCACTAAAATGGGCATATCCATAGTTGTTACTGACGGGATTCGGACGTTTGATGAGTTTGCTAAAACGTTTTTGACATTGGACGTGTCCTTTTTTTATGTATGTATGTATGTTTATTTATTTATTTATTTATATATGCCATAACAAAATATTAGAATAAATTAATCATCTATCAAGATAGTCTCATGCTTATACTGGTTTCTTTGGCATCTAGATTCTACATGTATGTATGTTTTAATATATTATGTATTGTATGTATGTGAACGTATGTATCATGTATGCATGTGCACATATGTATGCCTTTATGTGTATGCATGTCACATGTACATTTTTGTTTCTGCATATAAGATATCACATTTGCATTGTGCACATACATACACATGCATGCATATATACATAAGCTCAAATGCACATGCATGATGCGCACATAAGCACAAATGCACATGTCATATGCATACATATTAACACATACACACGTGCACACGCATACATGTTACATGAAAGAACATTCACATTGATGTGGATTGTAGTGCATTATCTGCCAGAAATGACCCTCAATATGGTATGGAAGGCACTCTTTATTTCAGCCCCAATCCTCAAGCTTGAATGGTCACCCACTTCGACCTCGAAGTGGTGCCCTTTATCTCTCATTTTGTTTTGCAATGCTCAAAGAACAACCCCAAAGCTAGAGAAATGTGCAAAGATCACAAGACCCCCATAAAAATTTGATGAGCGGGGCATAAAAAAAGGTCGCGTCTGGGACACGTCCAGATCACATCCATATACGACGTCAGCAAAACGTCAGAATAGGAGGTTACTAACGCGTCCGGACCTAAGTATGGGCATATCTCACTCATTTCTCAACCAAATTGAGTGATTCCACTCGCTATAGAATCCTTGTTTAGAGAGCTTTCAACTGAGTGTTGGAATCTATCAATTGGATTCATCTTTAGACCTGTAGAGAGCTCCAAAGCTGGCTGTTCAACAACAAAGACCCCCATACAAGCACCTTTTCGACGCAATAACCATCGAGATATTTTGGAGACTCAAGAGGAGTGTGTTGTGACCATTTCCAACACCTGTACACACCTGCACATCAAAGTTTTGGACTCCAAGATAAGTTTTCTTGTGATTTTTTATGCATTCTTGCTCTTTTCATGCATCGTTGTGCCCATAGAACAAGCCTAGTGCACAGCATATGTAGCATATGTTTGATTAAAGGCTTGTTCACCTCTGCATTTTGCATGCAAGTAGCATGTTAGTGTTTTATCTTGCAATTACCACCAAGGATGGTTTGAGTCCCTTAATTCATAAAGGGATAGGCCTCCCAGAGCCCAATTTTTTGTTGATTTTCTCACATTCCACTTTATTTTCGGAGTAATATTAAACCTATTAGGGAACAAGTTGGTAGTTTTGTCAAAAAACTTTCCTTGACATAACCCTACATGAGACATGGAATTGCTCAGTGCGATCAACCTCAAAGTAATCGTAATCACAAAAATAAATATTCAAGATAAAGACAAAAATATAACATTAGAGCAAGAACAAGTAGCATAATGCATTTAGATACATATTGTATGTGGACAATACACAAATGGTACATGTGCTCAAGGTTTGATCTGTTGATGGATAAAATAAAGGAAACAAAAAAAGGGGGAAAGGAAAAGATATGATACACGTGTACTATATATACAAAATTATAATGAACAAGTACATGTACATACTCGATACTTTTTTTTTTTTGAGAGTACAATGAATTGGAAAGACACACACACCCAACCTCGTGAGGTAGAGGCACCCATCTTGGGGAACTTCGTGGACACCCATCTTGGGGAACTCATAGATATGTCCAGCCATGATTTGAACTCAGGACTTCCTCCTTGAGATTCAAAGCATCAACCACTACGCTATGCAGGCTTGGACATACTCGATACTTGCCTAGATTGAAAAGTAAGTACATGTACATACTCGATACTTGCCTAGATTGAAAAGCTATAAAATCTAATACATACCATTATCGAGTATGTACATATTCTTCCTTTTAATATAAACTTAATCTTCTCATGTATCTGCAGTTTTAGAACATAAAAAATGTATAAAGCTCTCTTTGACAAGTTGTCAGACCCCAAAGATGGCAATCATATGGGGGTCCTCTCCGTGAAAGATGCATGTAGTCAAGATCTCTATGGAACCAAAGAGAGTCTCATGGAGCCAAGGGCAACAGTCATCATCAAGAATACCCTCCATAAATGTATCTCGAAAGTCCACCTTCGCATGTCTACCAACGGAGTCGGCTCGACATCGAAATATCTATCGAGCAACATCCGTACCTTCCACTGGATATAGTCACACAACCTCAAGACGTCTAATGCACTCAACCTATATGGCCCAAGGCATCAATCCAACACAAAGCTCACTGGTCGCTATAAAAATATAGGCCATATATTGTTTCAGTATCAAAAAACACTAATGAACTACTATATCCATCATCTATGGACTAGAACCATGTTTGCTATCCCAGTATCCTTCATCAGCAGAATGAAGATGTCAATAGTCTGTTGGAAAACAATGTCACATCAGTCCAAAATCCATTTAGGGCAAAAACCCTAATTTTGGTATTTAGTCATTTTTGGCACAAAAATGGGTAAAATTTTTATGAGCCTATCTTGTAGAGCTTGAAGAGAGCTTTCCAATGGTATATGACATTCAGTCATCACAGATCAGATATGGAAGAAAACCCTAACCCTAATTTTCTGCTGATTTAGGGTTTTGACCTCATATGATAGCTATCGGCATGAGGATCATAAAAATGTTGTCAGATCATTCATCAGGTAGTCAGAAGTGTAAAAAAGCAGCTCAAGAATCTATTTTTAAAGTTAGCTCAAATCAACTTTAAAAATAAAGCAAACTCACTTAAAATAAAGCTAAAAACATGCGATCTAACTTTTGGCAACGAAAATCAGCTTTATTATATGAGTTTTTCGCAAGAGCTTTGGAAGGCTATAAAAGAGAGTCCTTGGGTCACTTTGAGTTATCCTACACCAAGTGCAATGCCAGTTTTGGTCCCTCAGTGGAGGTGGTGCTCTAGCACACATGGGGCAGCCATGGTGCAATCTAGGAGCATGTTGAGGAGAAGCTATGGAGTACTTCTTGGAGAAGAGTCTGCTCACACTCTTGCTTATGGAGAGGACATACCCATCGGCAACTTGGTGGTGTGGATCAGCCATCTACATAATGTATTTGAAGATTGTCTTCTACATGAAGATTTCGGTGTACTTCAAAGACATTGGATGGAGGTTAACATAAGATTTGCATCTTATGTTAAGAATCCAGGTACATATTCTCTTTATGCACACGGGCACTACTTGAGCTTATGGAGGCGGTGGCATCCATATCAGGAGGAGTCCTATTCGGCATATCTAAAGGAGAATCAGTACATGCATGCTACATGCACATTCGGATGAGATGTTAGAGAAGGTGTTTCCGTATGAGTATGAGGATTTCTGTCAGCAACATGTTAGCATTCAATGCTAATTCTGTAAGTATGTGATCTTTCACACACACATCTGATTTAGGGTCTTCCATAGCCTAAATTCAGATTAGGGTTTGCTGAATATCAATTTCACACTGATCCTTCCTATTTCTGTAACTCATATTCACTCTTCTACAACCTATTAGGTCACACATCTCATACATATTCAGATTTCAGTTCCTACATCTGAATATTCTTGTAAATTTTGTACATACACTCATCCATCTATTTCTGTTCACATAGAGTGGTTGAGAGTTTTGCTCCCACATTGTAAATTGACATTTGTATATATGATAGTGTGAGTAAGCAGTGGCTTACGTAACACTTTACACATGTTGTCTAACTTTCTCTATCTTTGTCTCATCATTTGTATGATTAAGTGTGGTATGTTCATGTTTTGTCAATATTGGAAGATTGTTGGATTCTATGTTGTAGATCCTGGACCTATGGAACGATGGACCTGTGGTATTAGTTATGGTCCTACTAAATTTCCAACATAGTCAAACTCCAATGATCATGCCATTCATGTTTTGTCAATATTGAAAGATTGTTGGATTCTATGTTGTAGATCCTAGTTATGGACCTACTAAATTTCCAACATAGTCAAACTCCAATGATCATGCCATAAGCATGGCTCCCCATGAAGATGCCCATCATCACGTGAATGATCAACTCATCCCATAGCATTATTATGCTCTTGTAGTCCTTCATTTCTCGTGATGTCCTAACAAGAAGTGCTACATCACGTGTTCTTCCTCAGAAAATTGTCCACGCCCACTAGTGGTCATTCACTCGCCCCTCAAGTAGAGTGCATTCACATCATGCTAAAAAGGAAGACCAAGTCACGGTCTCATAAGTAAAAATAAAAGAATACATAAAGAATGTAATAAAATCCATGTATGTCTTATCAATCAAGCAAAAATAATGTGCAAATGATGCAATTAATAGAATCATGCATAGTGGATGCACTACTCCTGAGCAACCATTGAGGAAATGAATTCCTCAACCTCATGGCAAATACTATCGCATGACTCCTCAAGATCGTAATGCTCATCACAAGGTAAATGTCTACACAAGGATCCATCCTCTATCACATGGTAGATCTCGTCGATGATCATGGAGGAAGGAGATCCTCTCTCACAAGGCATCTCCTCGATGTAGAAAGGAACCCAATATCCTTCGTCCTCTGGTAAGCCACATCCAGCACTTGCCACAATATGTCCAAAACAGAAACATGCGTAGAGGTCTCACTCTAGGTGACCTCACAGAAAATACGGCCTATGATCCTCCCTATGGTAGTCCTCTCAAAAGCTAGTGTCTATGGACTCAGAGGTTGGCACTCATATCATCTCAATTTTTGTCTTCTAATCCCTCAATTCATATCTCAATCACATACAATGATCTATGAGAAAGAAATATAACCTTCCCCATTCACACTCTTGACATGTGAATGGGGCTCATGCATGGGATATCGTATATGTCAAGTGTAGGCCTATCCATCTATTTTGGATCTCTAAAAAGATCCCCAAGAATACCTCTCCTATCCAAGAGATGCAGTATTACAATCACATCATGGGTTAGACCGATTGTCCTTCTCCTTCCCATATTAAGCTTAACGTCATGGAAGGGGTCAAAATATATCATTAGGGGCACCAAGTTGTCCTTGGTCCTCCATCAGACACTAGCTCTCAAGTGCAAAATTGCAAATCCCTTCCAAGAAGGCTTGAGACCTTGGTAGGCAGAGCCCTCAACATAGGTCTCCTAGACTATCTATCTACAATCCAACCTTGGAAGGCATAGCCCTCACCAAAGGTTTCCTCATATTGTTAGAGTCGTGCCCTGACCAATCCAATACACGAGTGGAGTCACTCACGCCCAATGGTTGTAGAGCACCTCAAGAATACTTGAACCAAATAATGTAGATGAGAGAAAATAGAGAATAGAAAAAGAGACTAGATGTAAACGAGAAGCAAGTGCTACTCTAAAACTAACTTAATTAAAATGGAATGACTATACAATATGTATAAAATAAAATAATGTAGATGTTTTTTAAATTCCTTTTTTCTTATGAAGCTCTAAAAATCTAACAATATTTTTTAATGATAAAACCCTAAAAATAACAATCCTAAATAAACACATAAAACTCTCCAAGTGTACTTTTCTTATTCTAATCTTCCTTATCTTAAACTAGGAGTTTTAATGAAGCTTACATATTTGCCTCAGATCTAAATCACCTACATCGCACAACAAAGTTTTGCAAAGTGCTTTCTCACTAAGATAGTTTTTTCCTCTAAGGAGAGAGGCCAATTCTTTGTAGAAATTAATTTCTAGATTTTATCATTCCAACATCTAAAATTAGGTTTTTGATTGGATCAAGGACTTCAAGGCCACTTCAAGCGCTATTTCTTGCAATGGACTTCAAGAACAAGGCCAATTATGTACACTTACAAAATTTGGACGCCATTCAAGAGTAATTTACTCAAGAGTGATTTATGGGTAAAAATTCAAGCCAATGTCTAGTCAAAAAGGCTTGTCAATGGTCACCAATACATCAAAGTCAACCATAGCAATAGATGGAACATGCAAGGATGAATATATTTCTATGATTTCATCGACATGAACCACTATTAAACATACGTCCATAATTGTAGAAGATGAGGAATCGAGGATTTTTGGTGAATTAAAACTTAAAAGGAAAACTTTTAACTCAAACAACAGATTTTTTTAAGTTATACTTTATGTTCCAAAAGCTGAATGATTATTTCTATCTAGAGAAAGCTGTTTCTCAGCTTTTTAGAGTCTTTTTACTCGAATTTTGGCCTCATTTTAGTTTTTCAAGTCTCTAAGATAGCTAAAAATACATGCACTTGATGGCACAATTCACGTTTGTAATCCAAACATTATTGTGAAGAGCCACTTTTTCTTGGAGTCTTCTAGGGTGTGATATTGGGCTAGAGGGAGCTTTTCGTGGGTAATTATTCAGCTTTTCGAGCTTCTCTGAGTAAATTTCTGCACATCCTCTCTCGATTTTCCTAACTACTAGAAAGAAGTGGCTTTATTTGCATGTACCCTCCATCAATTGGAAGGTGAAAAGAAAACGCTTGATGAGCAATGTTATGACAACCTATCTCATGAGGCTCCAATTTTTGTTTTTGAGTTGGTCATTAACAGCCCTATGGTTTAGAAATTCAATTCCGTACTACCAAAAGTCTCCAAGATGACAGCCATCTCATGTCAGTATTTCACTCTCTTCACCTTTGCTTTGATAGGGTCCAAATCTCTTTTCAAGAGCCCTTACTGTCAATGGAGGTTTACATAAATTCCTTAATGATATGAGTTTTCCTCCAACATATTGAAACTCGAATGCAGACTCAACAGAAAACATTGCACATTCATAATTTAGAACACACTGCACACTCATAATTTCAAAGTTCACTTCAAAAAGGAATTATTATTAACTTTAATTTGCATAACTGAATATACAAAACAAAATCCTTGTTAATCTTATGTGTGCCTCCAAGTGTAAATGCAAACCAGGTTCAATGTATTTTTGAGACTCGAGAATAGCCAATACAATGCCATTTTAAAGTATTCCACTTTATAAATGCTGATTGTATCCTATGTATCAAAATCATTTCATGGATTTCAAAACTCATTGAAAAAAGAAAAAAGAACTCTTGCAAAGAAATTAAGTAGGATATCAGGAAAAGAAAACTTCAAAACATGCTGTTAATGACTCTTAAGGAAGTATGCTAAAAATTTGCCTGTAGCTACCTATAATCAAGTGTTTCTAATTAAGTATCACACATCGCTGAAATAAATGAGAAACCTCCAGCATTTGTTCAAGAAAAACTAATACTGAAGGCATGACATTTGCATGGTAGTGACTTGCAGAATATAATGTCAGTCAATGAAAACAAAATATGAGTACCAGGTTTTCTGCTCGGGCAGTTTGAGGCAAGTCCGTACACGAAGCCATCGAAGACATCAAAAAACAACCCTGCATAGTCAAGCCAAAAGCATTAGGGACTACATGAATCAGAGCAAGACCCAAATTCACCCAAAAAAGAAAACTGCAGTTATAAGCCTATAGCACTCAACCTATAACATTCAGACAACAATCAAGTAGATATTGAGCTCAAATTTCTGAAATAGATAGCATGGAGGACGTAAAAGTACTCAGACACTGACTTTTCCAGTGCATCACAGAAGCCACTGAACATTTTCAAAACAATATTCATGACACTAAAAAGTTTTGACTTGCCAAAAAGTGTCATTTCAACCCAGATGCAAGAATATAGTTCCACTTGCCAAAATGAAATGCTGGTTCTAATAGTACGAGACTATGCAAGGCAAGTCCTGAAAATCCTTCTTTCCATTTCCACATTCTTAAGATTTCCCTCGGCTATTGTGTAAGTTATACCCACTTGAAAGATTAAATATTTTGTGCAAAAAAAAGAACTAACCTTGCAGAAAAATTACTTTGGTATTCCTTTTACTAATTAATGTTCAACCCCACTTATAATTTGAAAGAACCAGAATTTTCCCCATATACAATTGTTGGAGCTATGGAATGTCTAATGTAAATGCAATCTCCATTCTCTGTCAAAGTCTATGGAAGGAGCGACCAAAAAAAACTATACAGGAGCTCTAGATTTGTTGTTACATCTAATTAAATTCAGCCCACAAAGTGCTTTAGAACCATACAGGAGCTCACAAAAAGAGCCTCAATCACTAAAAAAAGAAAAAGCTGCTAATTTCTACAGGACTGGAAGATGAAGATCAAGCTTTTCATTCAATTGTCACAAGAAGATCAAATGGGTTCTAAAACAGGAAATATATTTCATATTATCTAGCTTGCTTAGGTAACTTGATCACATTCCTTAAGCCATTTTCAATTTGATTTCTGTCAGCTGCAAGACCATTTGATAGAATGTCTTTTTGAAAAACTCACTTCCTCTAGCTGAAGAATCAGGTAGTGCATACTATTGAGGATAGATTGGAGTTCTGGATCATTCAAACCATTAAAAAAATATTGTAGATATTCACAACATTCAAACATCTGTAATGAAGAAGATCAATCAAATAACCAGATAGAAAAAATTCTCTCCAAAGAATCACAAAGTTCTGAAAATCATTTAGGAATTCTTTAAAAAAGACTTTCTTTTGCACAAGAGATTAGGCCTGAAATCAATGGAAACCTGGAATATACCAAACATCTCCATCAGAGATTTTCTTACTTTTTTGCAGCAATTTTCTTCCAATTATTCATCACAAACGCTTGAGACCCTACCTAATCATTATGTGTTTAATGGAATAAATTTGAAGCCGGGAAAAGAAGGGAAAGAAGAAGAGGTGTGCAGGGGAGGGGGAGAGAAAGAGGAGAAAAAACATTTGATTTTCATAAGAAATCAATAATAATTATTGATAATTATGTAGTGATTACTAAAAACATTTTCAACACTTTTATAAGCATTAGATTACACTCCTATATTACAATTTACAACCATTAGTGTGCCTTCTCCATATGAGAAGCCACAAGTATTGGGGGAAAACGATTTTGTTAGTGACCACAATTTGTGCATAGTCATGCTGTTGGATCATAGCAGAAACAGCCTCGCGGGGGAGAGCATTTCACATATTTTCTAAGCCCTTCCACCCAGATCTCTCCCCTGTGCCATAAGAAGCTGTGAGCCCTCAGCCGAGCGAGTGAGAGAGAGAGAGAGAGAGAGAGAGAGAGAGAGAGAAAGAAAGAAAGAAAGAAAGTCATATTAACGTCTTCTGGAGGCCAAACTTGGCCTATGAGACAAAAACCATGTACAAGTGTAGTAACCCTGTGTAGAAGATAAAATGAAAGAGAGAGAGAGAGAGAGAGGAAGAGGGGGAGAGAGAGAGAAAGAGAGAGAGAGAGAGGGGGGGGGGGGGGGGGGGCAGAGAGAGAGGGGGAGAGAGTTAAAATTTAGTACTTACACATTCAAGACTCAAGTTTCAACATTGTCACGACTCACCATACCTAAACCAAAGCAAAATTGATGGAAGTACATGTTTAGCCAAGGGAAGTTTGGATCGGATGGGAGTGAGAGATGGACATGTAACCTATGTGGTTACAAAGGGGGTGGTGGGGCAGATCGTATCAAAGTCCACCTTGCCAAATTTAATGGCTTGGGCATTGAAGCATGCAAGCAGCCTATGCAAGCTGACATCAAAGATGAGCTCCTTGAGTGGGTAGCTCAGAGGGAAGCCAAAAAGTATCCACAGAAGTCTCGACCCACTTCCACCTCTATCACCTCATGTGATCCTCATCCACATGATGCGCAAGCACAGCAGAGTCATAGGGGATCCTCTAGTGGAGGGAATGATGAGCATCGAGATGATACCATCCATCTTGAGGATCAGACTCAACCACCGGTGAAGGCAGCTTGCGGATCGCTTTCTTCGGCATCCGTACGTGCTAGTTTCCAAAGGCAGCGAGAGCTTGAGGCCAAACAAGATATAATGAAGTTTTTCATACAGTGTGGCCTCTCTTTTAATGTTGCATGCACACCTGCATGAAAGGAAGCCATAAAGTTAGTAAGCACATTGGGATATCGATGGAGCGGTCCTTCATATGAGGAGTTGAGGACTAATCAGCTATGCAAAACAAAGGATATAGTGGAGAATTAGAGCCCACGAAGGGCACATGGGAAAAGTATGGACGCACTATTATGTGCGATGGATGGACAAACATCAGGAAATGGAATGTATATAACATACTAGTGCATTGTTGCAAAGGCACTATGTTCTTTCGCACCATTGATGCATCACAAGCTAAACTTACAATGACAGGTATATATAGCTGGAATTTCAAGTTTCAATTTTAAGATATGCATTTGCATATGCCATATACGATATGTCATATCTATGTACTATGTATGTACATGGCACCATAGTTGTTACTGATGGGATTCTGACTTCTAATTTCTGACGGGAATCCGACTTATGACAAGTAAGGAAAAACGTTTCTAACATTTTCTGATGCGACTTAAATTTTTCTCAAAAAGAGATGAAATAAATACATATAGATCACTACTTCATAGTTAAAATCATGCATACATAATACATGATACATAAGGACTAAATGATCTATACATTGTAATTCATGCATGATGCATCATGC
>CM035435.1:119633258-119643258 GCA_020310875.1 Ceratopteris richardii | reverse complement strand
CATGGGGATTTTTGCATGGGACTCGATATAAGGAGGCTATTATGAACCTCATTGAGCACCAATTCCTAGCTACTCAAGCTACAAGCTCTAGGATTAAGAGCTAGGAGGTAACTTGGAGGAATATATGCATACTTGAAGGAGTTTTGGAAGCCTACCCTTGCTTCTTTTTCACACATATTGGTGTACATGCTCATTTTGAAGAATTCTGGCATCCAAATTAGGGTTTCTTCACGTGTTCTTGTTGTACCAAGTCCTTACCTACTACTTCATCGCAACAAATGACCATTCTTGCTTCTCTACATCAAAGAAGACCTAATTTCAGATTAACATTTGCTGTATTAACTGTTTTTAACAGTTATTTTACTTCATATTGCACATATTCACTCACATAATACCTCTTAGACACTCTCTAACTATATTTTGTACCTAGAACCTTTAGATTCAGCCTACATTCAGATTTCGTATCATTACGCATATCGTATATTGATATTTTGCATTCAATAAGCGTGTGTAGTAGCATCATGATACTCCACTTTTATAATTGTCTTCAATCTATTATATTGTCATTTATCTCTCTTGATCAAGTCAAGGTATGTTATGTGCTAAGAACAAGTGTTAGAAAGATCTTGGATTTAACGTGTGCCTATTGTTCAAGCCTACCACACTTCCAACATTTGGTATCAAAGCATAATTGACATACATACTTGTACTCAAGATGACTAACTATAGAGATAGATTGGAACAAGAAGACAAGCTTGATAGGATGTCTAATTGTCCAATGTGGAGTTTTTTGATGATGAATTTGCTAGTTTCCAAAGACTTGAGAAATATTGTCAATGGCCAGTATCCCAAGCAAAGGAAGATGTTTCTTCTTCATCTAAGAAGGCCGCTACTCCAATTTATGCTCTGGAAACTAAAGACGAAGAAGAGGAGATTACATCATCATCTAGTTTGGAGTTAGAGAATCTTTATCAAAGCAAAACCATACTAAGAAAGCTCATCTCAGGAGAGTTAGCCAACACAAGGATAAAAGTTGGTGAGACAGTTCAATCATACATTTTGAAACTTAAGGACTTAAGAGATCAACTTCTTAATGTTGGAATCGCTACATAATGTTGAAATCACTACATATGATGATGAGGTGGTAAATACTCTCATAAATTCACTTCCATCTATAGAGAGAGAGAGAAATATCATTTGAGGAGTTGTAGATCATGTTACTTCAAGATGAAGACCAACAAAAGAGTATGGAAGAGGATGATGAAGCCATGGTGTCATCATCTAAAAGAAAAAAGAAGGAGACAACAAAGAAGGAGAAGAAGAGCTAGCAGAATCAAAAGGAAAGCAAGTCTTCTACTTCAAAGACTTCTATTACTTCATCTTCCACATTTGGTTCCAGTACTTCTACTACTACATCTTCCACATCTGATTCTAGTACTTCTACCACATCCAAAGAGAAGTCTACTTCCACTAAATCCACCACAAAGAAAGATATATGCCATTATTGCAAGAAGCCAAGTCATTTTATAGAAGAATGTAGAAAGACAATTTTTTATGAGAAGAAAAGATCATGAAGTAACAATGTTGAAGATGGTTCAAAACCTAAGTCTTCAAATGAAAAATATTATGCATGTGCCAATATTGAAGAAATAGCTTATGATTAAGCAACATCAAATGTAGCTTCTGAAAAACCTTGGATTTTTTATTCTGGAGCTACTATGCATATGACAAGTTGCAAAAATGTTTTTTCTACCCTTACTAGCTCTATAGATAGAAGGATGACCATAGCATTGGATGTTGTAGGTGTTGGAGAAGTTAATTTAAAGTCAAGAGCAAGTGAAAATTTCACAATTTCTAATATTCTTTATGTTCCAAAAATGAAGAAGAATTTACTTTCTATCTCCAATTTCTTCTCATATGGTTTTTAAACTTGTTTTTAAGAAAGATTCATGCCAGATACTACCACCTAATGAGGACCATTGACTATTATAACGTGAAATAGAAGTGGAATGTTTGTGTTGTTCAAAATTAGTCATGCTAATATGGTCACATCTTCTACACCTAGATTTGGCCATATTGTTGACGCGTCGTAAACTGCGAACTATGGAATTCGCCACGCCATAAGATCTAAGCTAGAGTGATATTAGAACACCTCTATAATCATCAATAGCTTAGCAACCTTTCTGAAACTGAAAACTTTATAATTGTATTTAGTGAAATCTGAAAATTTACTTTATAGAAAAACTTTTCCTTTTCTTCAGGCTTCAATTCTGATCTGATTTACTTCCATCTTTACAATTCTTTGTTTGCTTACTGTTACATATTCTTTTCTCCACTTAGATGTGTCGAAACTGTGTTTTGAACTCACCGGAATATCACCGGAACTTCACGAGACTGTTACCGGAATGTTACCGTAATCTCACCGTAATGTTACCGGAATGTTACCGGAATTAACTGCAATTCTGTTTGTAGTTACTTCAAATGATTGTAAATGAAGTAAGGAAGTAATACCTTAGCTTCCTTCAGTGAATGAACTCTATCTGAAGTTTGAGAAAAACCTTCATAAGTTTTGGATGCCTTTGCTGTCAGACAGAGTACTGTGTGTACATGTACCGTTTCACAAAACTCTTTTGATCCGTTTATAGTTGAGACTAGTAGCTTCAAAATAAGCTATCACTCATGAAAACCTTTACACTATACTGTGAGATCTAACTTGTAGAAGTACCGTAAAATGTGCGCTGAGAAAACTGTAACTGTTAACTAACTTTCACAGTAACATTAAATCACTTAGATTTCTTCACACAAGAAGAATGCGCTCAAATCTTTCCACACAAACATGTTTTTTCTATTAGAGAAGATGTGTACAGAATGGCTTGGCCTCACTTCGCTCATAGCCATGGAAAACTCTCCTATGCTGAGTAGTTCTTCCTTACCATCTCTCTTACAGATGAATACCTGACACTTCAGGTTCTACTATTCATCTCTACATACGCGCACTTCCTTCTACTTTATGTGCACACTCTAAGCCTCTCTCTCCGGCTGTCTCATACTGACTTATTATTATGATCTTCTAACTCATTTATATATATATTTGTTCCGAGATTCAAAACTCGTAATTCTAGAAGTTTCTATGCACTATATTACAGTCGTGAATTTGTCCCTTCACTAAGGCTTGATTTTCTTAATGCGTTGTCTCTGCTTCTCTTCGTCTTCCTTCATCCTTCATATGTCTTCATGTCTACTTAGTGAGTGATTCTTCAACAGCTCCCCCTCAATCACTAATTTGCATCCTCTGATCTTTCATATATTCTTCTTTTCTTTATTCCTTCCATTTCTTTGAATCTGCTTGTCTTTACTCTATCCAAGCTCTTTGTCATAATATCTGCAATCTGATCTTTTGTAGGTGTATACTATTTCAATCTCCTTCTCCATTACCTTTTCCCTCAGGAAATGATATTGAATCTCTATGTGCTTTGTTCTTGCATGAAATACTGGATTTGCTGCAAGATACAACGAACTCATATTATCTCCATGTATGATAGGTATACCTCTATTGAACAAGGTCTGCATCCATATCACTTCGTTAGCTTCATCCACAAGTCCTTTATACTCAGCTTCAGTTGACGATAAAGCCACTGTAGGCTGCTTCTTTGAACACAAGCTGACAAGCTTATCTCCTAGGTATATCATATACCCATGTGTTGACCTTCTGTCATCTTGACTTCCTACCGAGTCTGAGTCACTGTATGCTCTAAGCTTTATATCTGACGTAAAAGGATAATATAATCCTTCTTTTTTTGATATATCTAAGAACTCTTTGTCCTGCAACCCAATGTTGATCTACAATGCATGAACTGTGAAAGAACTCCTACTGCATAACTAAGATCTGGTCTTGTTAGCGTAGCATAAATCAAGCTTCCCACTAAAGATTGATACTTCCTCATATCTTTAAACTCTGCACCATCATATTTGCTGAGTTCATGATTGACCTCAAGTGGTGTTGAGGCTTCTCTGCAATTCTCCATGTTAAACTTCTTCAATAAGTGTAGAAGATACCTTTCTTGTGAAACATATATACCATGATCTTTATATGTGACTTCCATTCCTAGAAAGTATGATAACTTTCCTAGATCACTGATCTTGAACTCTTTCTCAAGTAATCTCTTTACCTCCTTGATTCCTTCATCTGAAGTACCTGTGATTATAATGTCATCTACATAAATACAAATGTAGATCATACCTTCATCTGTTCTCTTAATGAGTAGACTTGCATCTTCCTTTGAACTTTGGTATCCAAGATCATTGAGATACTTCACAAGTCTGTAATTCCAAGCTCTTGGAGCTTGCTTTAATCCATATAGTTCTCTTCTTAATTTGCAAACATGATTTGGGAAACTAGAACTTACAAACCCTTCAGGTTGTTCCATGTAAACTTTATCTGATATATATCCATTTAGAAATGCATTCTTTATATCCAATTGACTTAGCTTCCATCCTTTTGATGTTGCTATAGCAATCACTGTGCTTATAGTTGACATCTTTGCCACTGGACTGAATGTCTCATCATAATCTATGCCATGCGTATGAGCATATCCTTTGACCACCAGTCTAGCTTTGTATCTAGCTATTCTTCCATCTGCAAGTTTCTTAATTTTGTAAACCCATTTATTTCCAATCACTTTCTTATCATTTGGTTTTGGAACAAGTTCCCAAGTCTTGTTCTCCTCAAGCGCATTGAACTCTTCCTTCATTGCTTCTTCCCATTGTCTCTTACCTTTTGCTTCACTATAATTCTAAGGTTCTTCATCTTCCTTTACTAAGTAAGCATAGTTTTTCTGAGTCAAATAAGAAGTATCATAGGAATACCTTGTTGGTTGTTTCCTTAATCTGTTTGACCTTCTTGGTTCATATTCTTCATGTGTATCTGAATACACTTCTTCATCAAATCTCGGTCCATCTTTATTTCTCATAGCTGATCCAAACCTGGATGTACTTGCTTGCATATGATCTTCATCTCCATTCACCTGCATATGTGATTTACCTTTTTCATTTCTTCTTACCTCTTCTTCAAATGTTTCATCATTATGATCTTTATCTGCATACCAACTCTTTCCTTCATCAAATGTCACATCTCTGGAAACAATAAACTGTTTGGTTAAAGGACTCCATAGTCTATAACACATATGCTTTTCATCATATCCAATAAACACATATTTTTCAGCTTTTGGTTCAAGCTTATGTCTAAGCTGTGATGGTACATAAGCATAAGCAACTGATCCAAACACTTTACAATGATCAAGTGTTGGTTTCTTATCCAACCAAGCTTCATAAGGGGTCATTCCGTTTAAAGCTGTACATGGTAATCATTTAAAGCTGTACATGGTAATCTGTTTACAAGATATGTGGCTGTATTTACAGCCTAAGCCCAAAGATAATTTGGACAATTCTTCTCCTTTAACATTGCTCTGGCAAACTCAACTAGAGTTCGATTTCTCCTTTCAACTACTCCATTTTGTTGCAGTGTATACCTCCAAGTTATTTCTCTTTTTATACCTGCATTCCACAGATAATCATTGAATTCTCGAGAAAAGTATTCTCCTCCTCCATCAGACCTTAGCCTTTTGAGTTTTTGTCCTGTAAGTCTTTCATCATATGCATGAAAATGCTTGCAAACACTTCTGATTTCTCTTTCAAAACATAAAGAGTTATCCATCTTGCCGCATCATCAATAAAAAGAACGTAATACCTTGAACTACTGATAGATCCTTCTTTTGTTGGTCCCCATACATCTGTATGTATGAGTTCTAGCAAACCTTCGTGTTTGTAACCCTTCTTCTGAAATGGTAACCTGTGTGCTTTTCCCATCTGCCAAGCTTCACATTTGTGAATCATATGTTGATTCTTCATATTTGGTAATCCTCTTACAGATTGTTTTTCCACCATAGTTTTGATTCCTTTTTCATTGAAGTGTCCTAACCTCTTATGCAAGAGGTCTAATTCTGTAAATACTTCATCACTATGTGTTATCAAGGCTTGACCAACATTCCCTTGCACTTTAAGAGTAAAAAGTCTACCTTCCTTCTTACCATAGACAATTTTATTGTATCCATTCTCCGGATCTTCAACAAATACTCCTTCATTTGTAAATCTGACTTGAAAACCTTTTTCTACTATCTGTCCCACGCTGATAAGCTTCTTTGGGATTGTTGGAACATACAAAACATTTGTTAGCAGGTCAGCTCCATTCTTGCACTTTTTACTTTTCCAATTGAGGGCACATTATGTTTTGTGCTATCACCTGTTTGTACTGTATGATTTGAAATACCTCCTTCCAGTTCTGATAACAATTCTATATTTCCTGACAAATGATTTGAACAACTAGAGTCAATATAAAATACCTTGAGATCTTCATTCTCTGAGACACTTATCGAATTCATCATCAATGTTGTATGATTGTCATTCTGTGTATCACTTGCATAGTTGTAGTAGGTAGTGTTAGGTAGTGAGACTGATTCTGTCCCCAACTTCTTGCTCCACCTCTACCATATCCACCTCTTTGGCTTTGTCTACCTCTTTGATATCTTCCGCTTATGCCTCTGCTATTGTTATTCTGATTCTGACTTGATCCTTGAGAATTATGCCAACAATCATGAGCCAAACAAACAAGTCTTCTTGTTGTTATTCTGATTACCTCTTCCTTTTGTATTTCCTCTACTTTTACTTCTGACATTACCTCTTCCTCTTGCATAATTTGCTTGTGTAGTCATCTCTTCTTCATCCTTTTCTTTACCTTTATCACCTTTCTTCTTATTCTTTGCATACATAGCAGAACTATGTCCTTTATCTCCATCTATCTTCAAATCTTGCTCAAATGTTAGCATTAGTCCAAGCAACTGATTTAAATCTAGTACAAAATGATTTAATGAAAGTTCAGTTCAGAGTACAAAAGGTTTCCACCTTTCATCTCCTCTCAATCCTGCAAGCAATTGCGCTATTAACCTATGATCTTCGATATCCTCACCAATAGATCCAAGACTATCTGCCAAGTTCTTCATCTTAGTGACATAATCACTAATGCTTTGACTTTGCTTTTTCTTGAACGTCGTAAACTCTGACCATAAGCTAGCCTTCCTAGCTTTCGTAGTGTTTTGGAAATGATCTTCCAATGCATTCCATATATCTTCCGCTTTTTCCAAGCCTCTAATATGTGGTAGTAGATGATCTGTAATGGTATTGTAGATATAAGCTCTTGTCGTTGCATCTTTATTCTGCCAAAGCTTCAAGGCTTCTAACTCTTCTTTCTTTGGTTGATTGTCGTCTCCAAAAGTAGGCTTCTTTTCTTCTCCTGTCACATATATCATTAAGTCCTTACTCATAAGTAAGGCTTCCATTCGCATTACCCATGCCGGATAATTATCTCTGTCCAATTTGTCAATAGAAATGTGATCTTCCATGATCTTGTTTCTGTTGCTGTCGGTGAGTATAATGTTAAAAGATTTTACCTTTCATAAACCTTTACCCTTAAGAATGACTTCGGAATGCTTTTCTGATGCCGTTTGTTGTTTATCACCTCAGCTTTCACCTTTCTTATGAGAATTCTTCAATTTCCTTTTCTATCTTCACTTCCATTTACTCTTGAGGACCTTTCTGCTCTGATACCACTTGTTGACGCATCGTAAACTGCGAACTATGGAATTCGCCACGCAACAAGAACTAAGATAGAGTGATATTAGAACATCTCTATAATCATCAATAGCTGAAACTGAAAACTTTATAACTGTATTTAGTGAAATCTGAAAATTTACTTTATAGAAAAACTTTTCCTTTTCTTCAGCTTCAATTCTGATCTCATTTACTTCAGTCTTTACAATTCTTTGTTTGCTTACTCTTACATATTCTTTCTGCCACTTAGATGTGTCGAAACTGTGTTTTGAACTCACCGGAATATCACTAGAACTTCAGTAGACTGTTACCGGAATGTTACCGTAATCTCACTGTAATGTTACCGGAATTAAATGCAATTCTGTTTGTAGTTACTTCAAATGATTGTAAATGAAGTAAGGAAGTAATACTTGAGCTTCCTTCAGTGAATGAACGCTATCTAAAGTTTGAGAAAAACCTTCATAAGTTTTGGATGCCTTTGCTTGCATACACAGTACTGTGTGTACATGTCCCGTTTCACAAAACTCTTTTGATCCATTTATAGTTGAGACTAGTAGCTTCAAAATAAGCTATCACTCATGAAAACCTTTACACTATACTGTGAGATCTAACTTGTAGAAGTACCGTAAAATGTGCGCTGAGAAAACTGTAACTGTTAACTAACTTTCACAGTAACATGAAATCACTTAGATTTCTTCACACAAGAAGAATGCGCTCAAATCTTTCCACACAAACATGTGTTTTCTATTAGAAAAGATGTGTACTGAATGGCTTGGCCTCACTTCGCTCATAGCCATGGAAAACTCTCCTATGCTGAGTAGTTCTTCCTTACCATCTCTCTTACAGATGAATACCTGACACTTCAGGTTCTACTATTCATCTCTACATACGCGCACTTCCTTCTACTTTATGTGCACACTCTAAGCCTCTCTCTCCGGCTGTCTCATACTGACTTATTATTATGATCTTCTAACTCATTTATATACATATTTGTTCCGAGATTCAAAACTCGTAATTTTGGAAGTTTCTATGCACTATATTACAGTCGTGAATTTGTCCCTTCACTAAGGCTTGATTTTCTGAATGCGTTGTCTCTGCTTCTCTTCGTCTTCCTTCATCCATCATATGTCTTCATGTCTTTATGTCTAATTAGTGAGTGATTCTTCAACACATATCAATTACAGAGCTCTCTAGCACATCAAAGATCGAGCAATGGTAGAGAGTTTATCTACTTTTTCTTTAACCAATGATGCAAAATCTTGCGAAGGATGCATTGAAGGAAACTTCACAAGCTACATTTCAAGAAGCATGGATACATCATTGCTACCAGAAAGTTGAAGATCATGCATTCATATGTTAGTGGACCTATGAGAGCAAATTCAAGTCAAGGATTCAGGTATTTTGTCACATTTGTTAATCATTTTTTGAGATATTCTTCAATTTATGCTTTAAAAGCAATGTCAAAAGTCTTTCCTACCTTGAAGAAGTTCTTAGCTATGGTTGAAAATGGAAGTCAAGCTAAAATTCAGATTTTGAGGAGTGATGGAGGAGAAAAGTACATGTCAAAAGACTTTCTTGAAGACAAGGTCATCTCTCATAAGCTCACTATTGCTTATATGCCAAAACACAATGGTGTTGCAAAGAGAAAGAATAGAACACTTGTTGAAATCATGTGTAGTATGATGTTCTTGAAGAAACTTTCACCTAAATTTTGTTTTGATGTAGTACAAGAAGCTAATCACATTCTTAATAGGTCTTCCACAAAAGCTTTAAAGGCCATTACATCTTATGAAGCTTATTATGATAAGAAGCCAAATGTAAGTTATTTCAAAGTTTTTGGTTCTCCTATTTATATTCGCATTGAAAAGAAAAATCATGGTAAGTTGAGAGGTCGATATTAAAGCCATCAAACCAGTTTTCATGAATTATGCTTCTAAAGCAAAGGATACATATTCTCAGTACCAAAAACATGTGATATGCTTATGTTGCAAAAAGTCAAATTTATGATAAACATGCAAAAATTTAATTACAGCATATGATTATGCATTTTTCAAAGGAAATTTGGATGCTTACATTTAGCCATACAGGGGGAGTGATCAATCTTCTCAAACCCCAAACAGAGGTAAAGAGAATGTTATAGCTCCTATACCACCACTATCTACATCGTCATCTTCTCCTATTTCTACACCACCTCTTGATCTACAAACTTATGAAGTTGGAGAAACTTCAAGAACTCCAAAGGGAAGAGCTGAAAAAGGAAAAGATGTTGCAACAATTTTCAAGAACCTTCCAAAGTGGTTCTATTGCCATCCTCAAGTATGGTACCATAAGCATGCAT